>WBMV01000447.1:271936-589040 GCA_013396655.1 Campylorhamphus procurvoides
CGAGGGAAGCGGCGGGTGTAAGGGCCGATGCGCGCTCCCGCCAGCTCCCCCTGGTGCGGCCGCGCCGCCCAACGAGGGCCCGCCCTGTCCGCTCCGGGAATAACAGGAGCTGCTAGGCTGGAAAACACCTCCGAACAACGCCCTGTCAACAGTGAGTGCCACGTCCAGTCTTTCCTTAAACACCTCCAGGGACAGTGACTCCACCACCTCCCTAGGCAGCCCATCCCAGTGTTTGATCAACCTTTCTGTGAAGGAATTCTTCCCGGTGTCCAAAGTAAATCTCTCCTGTTGCGGATTAAGACTATGCCCCCTCACTCTTGCTGGTGACCTGGGAGAAGAGGCTGACCTCTATGAGAAATAAAAAACATGGGTTTATTACAAGCAAATGGTTCATTAACTTAGGAATTACTATTTTAGGCATGCCACAAAAGCTGTAAGGTACCGGATCCCGTCTGGAGCTGGTGCCGGGGACAATTTGCATTCGGGAATAGGGAATTATGAAAATAGATAAAAATATGGCCAAAACAAGCCTTTACCATGTGACAGGCCCTTTGTGTGCAGAGGAAAGTGGTCATTCTGACCAGAAGCCCCCATCTCCCTGCACAGGGGGGCACACCAAACCCAATCAGGAGAAGAGGCCCACTCCTCTCATGCTAACAAGGTGGGACTCCTGGGACACATAAAAAGCATGAGTTTTGGGGTGAGGGCGTGCTTTTTGGACCTTTGTGGCCTGAGCACCCAGCACGTGCTGAAATAGAAACTCCTTTTCTGCTACACTTCTTGGTCTCACAGATATTTGTATTTTCTCTAAATTGAATAAAAGAGATTTTTCTCACACTCCCACCTGGCCACAGCCATTCCAACCATTTCCAGTCCCCGGGTGTCCAATAAGAGCCTCCAAAGGAGACTCAGTTGTACTCTAAAGAAACAGAAAACAGGATGCGAGGAAAGAGCGAGTGGCTGAATTGCATCTTGGATTTTTTAAACTCAATCTTTTAGTGTCTTGGTGTCAAAAGATCCTTTAAGAGCCTTTGATCAGATGAAGGATCAATTCACAGAATCACAGAATGGGTTAGGTTGGAAGGGACCATAGGTTGTCTGGTCCAACCTCCCTGCTCAAGCAAGGTCATCCTAGAGCTCACAGGTTCTTGAACATCTGCAGAGAGGGAGACCCCACAACCTCTGTGGGCAATCTGTTCTTCCTCATGTTCAGGTGGAATTTCCTCTGCACCAGTTTCTGCCCATTGCCTCTTGTCTTATTACTTGGCACCACTGAGCAGAGCTTGGTTCTGTCCTCTTGGCACCCCTCCTTTAGGTATTTATTTATTCGTGGCCAAGGAAGGTTCAGTGCCCGATACTGAAAACATAACAAAAACATGAGCTTTAAATCAGACTGAGCCAAGGGCTTTATCTGGGCTGGCTGTCCCACAGGTGACCAAAGCCAGCAGTGACCCACCTGGCACTGCCTGTGCAGACCTGTGTGTTCAAGGAGGCTAAAGGCAGCTTGGCATCTGTCACAGACCTCCACACATAATGGTCAGGGCAGGTAAGAGATGCAAATCCTGCTCCCAGCCCTGCAAGCACTTGAGCTATAATTAAAAACTATTGTTTTATGGTGGGGGGTTTTAATGGTGCAGCATACGGGCTGACGCTGTAAACAGGCCTCTTGTTCTGAGTGGGGTCACAGTGAAACCACTGGAATTTTATATAGTCATGAACGTTTCAGTAATGTGAAAAGACAGTGAGAGGCCAGGGTAGAGGGCAGATAAGGGAGTATGGAGTGGAAGCTAATCTGGGGCTTATTAACTGGGGCAAGCAATGCCACAGAAGAGCAGGCAGCCCCAGACCTCGTGTCCTTCTCTGTCAGCAGGCAGCTGCAGAGCCTGCCAGTAAACAGCGATACTCTTTTCCCCTGATTAGAGAAAGCACTAGAAGAACAATAATATCCCTGACTGTTCTGGTATTTACTCTGATTACCTTTTATGTTCTGCAATAAGTATGTCCCTAAATAAAAAAAAAATAAAAAAAAGGCAAGAAACCTATTAGTCGGTGTTTCTTTGCATTCTGGTTTAAATAAACAACTCAACGTTATGAGATTTGTGATATAGCAATAAGATTTGGCAACTCTGACAAGAAGAAGATTTTGCCAACAGGAGTTATTTAAAATTCATTTACAATATGCAACAACCCTCAGCATTCCAATTTTAAATAGTTTGGGAATTCTCTTTAAACTGCACAGCAGATAAAATCTCACAAAATAGCTCTGCCTTTTAAATAAGTTTTGCTTCATTTTTTTTTTTCTTTCCCTCTTCTGTATTTCCTTGGTTTTGTTCAGAGAAAGATGTAATCAGTGATGCTGTCTGGTTGTGCATCCAGTTCAGTGATTTCTTAGTGTCTGTATGAGTGCATAAACAGAAAGAAATAGCAACTTTGAAAACAAAGCAATCCTTCCGCTAAATCATTTTCTTCCTCATACTCATTTTGACATCTGAATTATTTAGACCTGAAGTACTTCTGATATATTTCAGAGCAATAATGTTAGTTTCACTAGAGCTAAAAGCTTGCAGTCTTCATAGGATACCCAAAGCTGACAGGTGTGAATAGTGAGTATAGAAGGTTCCTGAAGGCTTATCTTTCCTTCTCCTTGTGCCTGGGAGCTTGTTCCCTTCCTTCCTCTTGACAGCATGACATGACTGCTCCCACACACCCAGGCTAATACCACCAGTCTTTCACTGGAGCAGCCACCCTTCTCTCCCCACTTCTCAAATTTCTGTCCCTCTTCCAGACAACATGTACATCTATCTGTTTTCTACTGCCCAATCCTTCCCTTCTTGTCCCAGGGATACAGGCATGGCTGAGAAGTGCAGGGTCATAGGCAGAGACTTAATTGTGCCTCTCTGTGGGAGGACAGGGTGAGTGAGACCAGAGGCACCAGGAATGCCTGCCTATGCCAAAACATAGAAAGTCATTCAGATTATGTCAGAGGGGTCATCTCCTTCAGGAGAAAGGGAAAGGCTGGACGAAATGGGCTCACCCCCCAAACTTGCCCGATGGGCTGATTGCTTTCAGACTGAGTGGATAATTTGCTGAATAGACTTATGAAACACCCATACAAAACAACAGAGCCTCTGTTTCTCCAGTATTGGTTCCTCTGTTTCCTCAGTTCTTCAATGCTTTTGGCCTTCTTTCCCCTGAGTAAACTTTTTTCATAATTCGGTTGGTTTTGAGCCAGATCTGCTTCTTTAAAGATCACGCCCCTCCTAAATAACTAAGCATTGTTCCTAGGTTTTTTTTCAGTAATCTGAGAACATTTTAGGTTGTGTGGCCATAATGTATCTTTCCATCCACAGTGAGATTATTAGACATTTCAGAGCTCTTTCATTTCATATTCTTTTCAATGGCATACTGAATGTATTGTTAAGAACCTGCTAGCACAAGCAAAAATAGTTTACTTTATCCTGTTCAGTTGTCCTGTCTCATCCAGAATGGACCTTGAAGTGATGATCTGCAGAGCAAATTGATTCCTCTAGACAGATCCATGAACAGTTGAGCTAATCTAATAGTTCACCAATGCCGAGAAGCTGAGATGTTGCTGACTCCTTATCTCCCAAACACAGATTTTCGCCTTCCCTTATCCCCTTGGTGTTTGCCATATGCTTCCATGAGCCGCTTCAACTCAATAACAAGACTGAGGAATATTTAATTTGGGAGAGGGTGTTAATTTCCTTCTGAGTTAGTAAGTGAACTCTAACCTCATCATATGGAACCATGCCTTCAGGGTGCAGTTTTAGATACAACTGATACAGTATGACTGTGGGCTACTGCTGAAAAGTGCCATCTTTCCCATCTCTTTTCAGCTATGTATTCTGCATTGCTCCCCCATACATGAGGTCCAACGACTGAGACTGCAGAACGAATCAAGTGAGCAAATGAGTTAAATGGAAAACCATCATTTTTCTGGTGGATTCGTTTTCTGTCAGATGAGCATGTTGAAATCGTTGACTTCAGGGCTGGCCATTGCTAGGTCAGTAGACACAAGGGAGTATGTGGCTGGGGGAGGAACGAGTGATGCTCCTCTTACGGATAATGAAGTACAATTCAGACCTAGGATTCCTCTCGCGCAGTCTTTTCTTCCAATGTACTATTGAGCTTTCTTAATTCTTGGTGTTCCTACTTTACTTTTCATGAACTAGAGGATCACTTTAAAACTTGGAAGTTGAGCTGTAAAGAAACTTGTCTAAGAAGCCCAAAGCAGATACGTGTTTCAGTTACAGTCTGTTTCTTTACCAGGCTATGTGGCTTTTCAGCTGTCTCCTTATTTCTACATTCCAGAAACTAGACATCAAGTGTTCAGTTGGCAAGTATTGGTTATAACATGCCTTGAAGTAACAAGAAAAAATACTGACTGCAGAAGATAACGTAGCTCCTGAAGGATCTCAGGACCATGTATAATAAAATATTGCAATCCCTACAAATAAAAAGACAGGAGAATAAGCAAGGAGAGCAAGAAGGAAAGGGACAGAACAAATTCTCATTTCCATTTCCTCTAGAAAATGTAAAAATATAATCCTTTCTGTCAAATATCAACTAAAATAGAAATCAAACATCTTGAGCACTGCTTGGAAGGATTCAGCAGCTGTACTTTAGTCTGTGGAGATGAGAATAATCATCTCTTATTTGTCAAGCTGTCTTTACACCATTAATATTTTGAAATGCCTCTGATAAATCATGCCTTTCTTATTGACATTTTAAAAGAAAATTTTATTTCCCTGCTCACTTATGTTGGCTAGTGATTTTAGAAGGAGATGAGAAAGGAAAATAATAAAAAAGGTGGCTTTTGCTTAGCCAGTGTAATTCTAGAATAGGTTAAAGGTGAAGTAAAAATAGACAATACTGTGAGCAAAAGCTTATTTTTGGGGGGGAAGGAGTGTGAAACACTAGTACATGTGGCCAAAACTAGCATGTGGTATGCCATTCCAGACTGTTCCAGAACAGAATTAGCTCTGCTTTGAGCTATATTAAACCTGAGTTGCACTGATTTCTGCTGGTGTAAATTTGGGCACAGAGCCCGCAAGACAGGAAGTCACCCAAGCAGAAAGCAGCTTTCAGTCTGCTGGAGGGCTTGTGGGGACCAGTGCTGCCTCTGAAGTAGGAGGTGTTGAGTGGGAAAGCAAATCAAAAGTGGCCCTGGATATTGAAGAGAGGGAAAAAAGAAGAAGAAAAAAAAGAAAAAATAATGTCCTTAGAAAAGGGAAAGCTTGTTTGACAGCTTGGCCACTAGAGATATTCACAATCCTGCCAAGCGTTCCCAGGAATAAAGGAAAATTTGGGGGCAATTAAATATGAGATCTTTTCCCTCACCAAGCTAAAAGTTAACACTGACTACTTCATGAGATAAAACATCCAATTAGGGATAATAACACTCTTGGGGTAACCCCCCAACACATATTAATTTTGAGTCTTCATTAAGTTAAACTTGTTTATTTGGGGGAAAAAAAATCTCATTTTCCTTGCGGCTCCTGCTGCAACCTGTTTACCAAAAACTACTGGGACACCCACACAAGCTTCTGTAGAAGCCAGGCTGAAATTTAGAGTTGTTTACTTCCCCTCACAAAAAAAAATCCAAGGGCAATGATGACAGCAGCAGTCCCTGCTCTCCCACATGCTGAATTCCAGCTAGGCTGATAGGAGTGGTAATTTACTTAGAATGAATCTCTTCCCACATCTCCCTCACCCTTTTATTGTGCCCCATTGCCTGCTAAAGATAAAGCTGTCATCTCTTTCCATTTAGACTAGGTCACTTGGCTTTTAACTACCTGAGATCATCTTCTGATCTCCAAGATGCTGCTCAAATTTTCACCTGCTTCACAGTAATGCAACTTCCAGACAGGTTTTCAAATACCTGCAACTGACATCAGCTTCTGCCCTGAGATTGAAAAAGAGCAGAACAGCAGCCAGAAATAGAGGTAGCTGGTTTAAATTACTTGTGAGGACTGAGTTCTAGGGTGAAGATAAAACACATGATTTATTTAGAAACGTGCAGGAGCAAAAATGAAAAAAAAAAAAAAGAAAAAGAAAAAAAAAAGTGGCATGTCCTAGCAGTTGGAGATGGGCAGAGGTAAAATTCCTTATGAAAGATGAGTCTTGGGAGAACTGAGGCAAGTTTTTATTGGCAGATGAGAAAACAGTATGTTACACGATTCCAAAAGCAATTACAGAATGACTTGTACTCAGCAGCCAAGTTGGATCCCATAGGGAATTCTGAAATCTAACAAACTACTAACAGTGTTGGTTCTATGTGAATTGAGGGGAGAGTTCATAGCTATTAAGCCTGGGAAAGACTCTTAGAATCAGTAGTGGTCTGTCCTGTGTGAAGCAGGCTTTCCAATTACATACATTAATCTCTGCTTCAGGACTGTGCTGTTTATTTGGATACTAACATATCATGTAGAAAGAAATTCCACTCTCATTTAAATACTGGCAGATTTATTATGCCTGTAAATGAGTTGTTCAAGGATTAGTGGCTGGGCCAAGTGAAGAGTTGTTTCCATAGTTTTGATCTTCCACAAGCATAGATACTGAAAGCCCACCGAACATACATTCTTCATTACTGACTTCTGTTGATGCTTTCAGGCCAAGAGGGGTCATTAGAGAGTATCCTTATCTACTTCCAAAAAGGATGAAGCCATTCAGCAGCATTGTTGTTCCAGAATCAGAGACCATATCTCAAAGGCCAGGTTGGGTGGGGCCCTGAGCCACCTGATCTAGTGGAAAGTGTTGCTGCCCATGGCAGGGACGTTGGAACTAGGTGGTCTTTGAGGTCCCTAACAACCCCAACCATTTCGATTTCTATGATGATTTCTGTGATTTCTATGATAAATTCACATCAAACCTCCCTCCAGGAGACAAATCCTGACTGCAGTTCGTGTTTACTCATGTCACGTCTCCTTTTTAGTTCAAAGGGCAACATGGTACTAACATGAGATCACTAAAAACCAGGCAGTCAGTCTTACCATGCCACCTTGTGCTAGATAGGTGGCAGTCAATGAAAGTAATCTGCCAGGAGTTCATACATGATTAAAATAAATATATCAATGATATCCAATGTATTTTGAAATCATCCTGGAATTTTCATCTGTTTAATATAAACTTCTTTTGCCCGGACTTGTCTCTTGTGCATTGTAAGGACATAGAACCTTGCTCAGCTCCAAGCTGCTTGTCAAAATTTCATATGTTATACATATGGCAACATTAGCATTGGAAAACGCTTAGTTAAGAGCCACTTTGTAAGCATGAACTTGGGCACATAAGGCATATATGCAAAATGCACTCTGGAATACAGAATATGAAAAGCAACCAGCACAATCTGTCACATCCTTACAGACCTTGAAAAATATCATGACAGGAGAATAATTTGCATGTTGTCATTTCTCTTAACCTCACTGAATTCCTTTCATATTTCCTGCCCTGCCCCCATCCCAGTAAGAGGTATGTAGTCACTACAGTAGAAGGGAAGGTGACCAGGCTGGGGTTGCACGTATTTCTTGTCCCCAGGTGCTTCATAAATCACACTTAGATTATCTAGTAATAAAGTTGGCAATGAAAAGAATGACATAGCAGTGAATTACAGGCATTTGCAGGTAGTGTGGCGAGGAGTTCATCCCAGGGAACCCTCTTACTCAGTCGTCTGCTTCTTCCCCCACAGTATCCCCTGTGCTTCTAATTCTCACTTGTCTCTGATTTTGTTCTGATTACTCAGGGCCTGAGTCATACACCATGAAATAACAGTCACCCTCATTTCCAAATTCAAGCCTCAAAACACATGAACAATTATGGTACTTCAAGAAATGAAGGTTCACTTTTGCTAAAGGCTGACCTTGTGAAGTGCTGAGGGTTTTCTCCCTCAGTTCAATAGCATGCCTCTCCCTGTGTTAAACTTTGGGCTTTGGACTCATTGCCTGCAAATAAGAACATATCTAAGCTGTTTGGTAGATTGTGGCCTGAGTATACAGTACCTGGAAGATTCCAGTGTTGCAGGGCAGAGTATTCAGAGACACATTTGTGCTAGGACTGCACAAGTACGTTTATTCTTGATGCTGATAACTGCCAAGTGCTTCTATGTACCCTGCCTTCCCAGCTGTGACATTTTGTCCTTTAAAATACAATACAGTTCTATTGCTCCTTGAGCATTTCCACAGGGATGGAGTTGCATCCAGCGTGGATGTAGGCAGGATGCTTGTAGAATTGTAGGCAGTTGTATGAACTAGTTGGGTTGCTTCTGATCTTCCACATTCACCCAGGAGCTCAAGCTCCCTACATGACCAGTATAGATTAGAAGTCAGTGCTGGAGATGTCACTGTGCCGTGCTCTTCCTGCCAACACTGACTGTACCTTTCTCTTACATGTGGCTGCAATTGAAATCAAAGAATCTCATGGGGTAAACTCCAGAACCCAGCAGTGCCTCCATGGTAGTCCCAAGTCCAAACACATGTCTCTGGTATGTCAGGGTGAGCCTTGGGTGTGCACCAATCTTTTTGCCTCACCCACTTCTTTTCACCTTTGATTCATGGGAAACAAACTCAGGCCAAAAGACAACCATGACACATTCTTCCAGATCCCCAAGCAAGGAACATAAAGTTGAGTATTCCAAACCTGCGTTCTGCATGTAGCCATGTCTTGTGTTGTTTTAGGCCTTCTTTCTCTGTTAACTCACATCACCTTTCTGGGAATATAAGTTTTAAAATTTATTTTTGGGAAACGGGTATTTCATAAACAAGCTCTGTGAAAAGGCTATCCTATCCCTGTGTGATTGCTACTTCTCTCAGGCTATCAGTTGCCTTGAAAAATTGTCCCCTAGTTGTTGGGAACCCACATAAATCCCCTGACTTGTGAATTCACATGTGCCATTGGTTTTGTCATCTTACTAGACAAACAGTTGCCTCTCTCTCACCAATACAGACAATCCAGGTACTGAGGTGCAGTCTTAAAAAACAGGACCATGCCAGGCTCTGCAGAGATAAAATCTGAAATCCATAATCCTCTTTCTCACCCAGCTCCTCTTCTTGGCCTGAACACAGGTGACAAGAAAGAAAATAAAGAAATAAATAGTAGCCTTATGCGACAGAGTTTTGTGAACAAGAGGAGAACTCAATGCAGGTTTTTAAGATTATTTACGCAAGGAAATAATATAGACATTTTGTTCAGACATAAGCAGTTAGAAAAGGTTTCAGGCTTTGATAAATTCTGCTCCTAAAACTTAAAAATCTTTAAAGAATAAAATTTTGCAGAGAGACTTTAGTTTTGCTTCTCTTACATTATTTTGGTGGCTTTTGTTGCAGTCCTTATACAAGTATTTGCTATTAATCTCATGTGCCTGATTACCTCAAGGTTTGTTTTTATCAAAACAAAATGCTATGGTTTGTTTCAACATCTGAACATCAGGGATAGGTTAGCTGGAGAAGCCAAGCAATGTCCCTAGTTTCAGACTGACCTCTGGCCATCCTAGCTCCTGGTGTAACAACAACATCATGTGTTCACTTCCAAACACCTGACATGCACTAATTTTCTAGAATGTAGGAAGAGAATCTAACCCTCAGTCAAACCCCATTTCCTCTATCTCTCTTTTGGAGAGATGACAAACTTCTATTAAGAGAAGGAGAATTGAAACAAGTCCTTTCCAATTTGAAGTTTCACACATTTAGAGGAATATGCTAACCAAAGTTTGCTGAAATTAAAATGGAAAGTGATGCGGAAGCTGAAGTAACTGCACGTGCTATATTCAAAGCCCAGACTGTGAATGGATTTCTTGAAATATCAAATTTTAACTGTAGAAAAGCTGTCAGAATGCATCACATATGAACACAGAAAGACATTACAGACCGCAGGCAGATGAATATCTGTGATGAAAAAACAACCCAACTGCAATGTAGAGGAATGCTTGAAGCCTCCTTTGTTATGACTACAGTAAAAATACACATCTATTTTCCTAGAATAACAAAGCATTCATTCTCTCTCCTGCTTGGAGCTGTTGGGCAATTACAGCATGTTATTAGCACCAATACAAATGTCTTGTGTTTTGAAAAATGGAAGAATTTAATGAGTAAGGAGAATTAATACCTTCCCTATAGCCCTGCCTCTATATTTGCTTAAATGTTTTGCTTTAAGGAGTCATTGGATTAAAAAAATATATAATCTATCCTGAAATCAAGGACTGGCGCCCAAGACCTCCCTCTGTCAGGGGGGCATCTCTATAATTAAGGTACAGAGATGGGCTTCCTATTATTGCTTGTGCTTGTCCTGGCTTTATGATTCTTCATTGCTTTTTCTGTCCAGTGGTCTCTACTGTAGGAGGGAAGAGTCAGGCAGCTTAGCCTCCTGTCTCTGGCATAAGAAACTCCCCTTTAAAAAGGGAACGGCAGGTTTGAATACCATTCCTTTGAGGAAAACACTGATCTCTTTTTATTTTGGGTGGATATCCAAACCTTTGCATATTTGAACTTGGGGAGGCCACTTTTAAACAAGGCACATTTGATTCCCAGGGCAGAGCTAGTTACCTAAATCTAGAAATGAATGAAAGGAAGGAGGGATCAAAATATGTTCCAGTCAGACATGCAGAAGCCTAATCTGAGAAGAGGAAGAATCTCAGCTCTCCTCTGCCTTGCCTTTCCCTTTGGTTGATTTCAACAGATGCTGCTCTCCCTCATTCAGAGGTTTTCTTGGTAGAAAAAGGATGCACCACTGTCTAACTCACTCTGTTCCTGAAAGGGGAGAGAGATGCCTAAATCAAGCTCATGAATTACAGTCCTTGAGTACCTGCCTAGAGATAAAATACTCAACCCTGAGTCCCTTGTGAATCTTCCCCTTTTGTTCTTTGTGCCTAAATTTGAAAACACACCTACCATGCATATTAAAAAATAAGAGGCCATTAAAAAGGCAAAGTATCTTTCTCTCCTTTGTTTATGCCATCAATTAAGTGTTTGCACCCCTTTCCTTGCATAAGATGGACTTGTGCAGTGGTCCAATTCAGAAAACAGATTCCTGAGAGAATAAAACCACTCAGAACAGGCTAGATTCTAGTTAGAGCATTAGAGCAACTCTCTAAGCTTAGTTCATCTTCTAGTTCCTCTGGTACTAATGTTTTGCAAGACACAAGGCCAAAATGCACAGGAAAGGAGGAAATGTGTGAGAAGGGAGGGAAACCAAGCAGCAGTAGCCCAAACTTAGAGCAGCTTATGTTTTGTTGGAATCATATTCCAAGGTATGGTTTGGGCTGTTATCTTCTCAGTGGGTTGCCATCATCCATACTTCCTGTAAAATAAGTCTGTTTCAACTGCACACTGAGTCTCAAAATAGATTAGATATCACCCATTGTAGAGTTTAGTGATAAAAAAAAAAAGACGGCAATGAGAAAGCCCCAAGGGTGGGGTTTCATGTGATGCTGAATGCAATTTAACAGCTTGCTGCTGCTGGAAGGGCGCTACTCATCTTTTTTTCTCCTGCTTTTCCTCCCACAGAGGCGCATGCCATTAATGCTTGCCTTGCATCAACTCCAGCATTCATCTTTCACTTATTTTAAGAGTTGGTCAGTTTGTCTCACTAACTGCATCTGAAAACAAAAGCCAGCAAAAAGTGAGTGGTCTACTGGGCTTAGAAGCTGAGTCAGCTACCTTGGTCACCTGGCACATTCAGATGAGCACCACACCAAGCAATTCCAGGGAAGGAGCAGGAGGCTTAGCTGGGAGTAGGATCACCGCCTGTTGGGAACACCAAGCTGCTAGGTTGGCTCAGTTTCCTGCCAAATTGCAGCCCAGCTCTTCTTGGACTTTGCTGTCCAAAGCACATTATTAAATAAATGCAACTCCTCTGTCAGAGCCCTGCCAAACTTTTACTGTTATGCACTATGGGCCAAATGAGTTTGCAGATCCTTGTAGATCCAAGAACCAGCTTTCTCCTTGGCTCTTGCTGGCAGCTTGGGGAAGTTGTGGAACAGTGGTGCAATGTGCTTCCCCTCCAGGAAATTCTGATTACTAATGTAGCAATCTAATTATGTGCTTGAAGCTTTTGGAGAATCTGCATCACCAGCCCCTGGAGGGGAGCAGCGGGAATCCAAATAGATGCTAGGCAACAATAGTAGGAAATGCTGCGATGAAGCCTGCATTCAGTAGAGAAGAGTGTCACTTAAATGACAAAATACCTACTTGAGAACTTCCTCTCTTTGAGCAGCAGTCTAGTGATTCCTTTGTTAAGAGAACTTGACATTTTGTTCAATGTCAGGTCACAGGTTTTACAGGCAGCTGTCATAATGGGCCCAGCCTCTCTCTGATGGGATTTATAAGCCAAGAGATTCACAGATCTGTTTCATAGGTCATAGCACTGGTCCTGTCCTGTTCCCCAACCCTAAGTGATTTCAGGTGGCCAACAGTCAAGGAGAAGGGAGAGCTCTTTCACCCCTGAGGAGCAACAGGATACAATTTGAGTGAATATAATGTAGAAAGTCATCTACATTCTTTGGACAGAAAAACAACTTACTGTGTCCCTGAACCCCAGACACCTAGGCCATAGGATCCACTCAGAGCAGCTGAGACACACTGTGATTTCATAGAAGCTGTGGTGGAGAGATGGGAACCTTTCTTTCCCTCCCACACAATGAGCAACATGAGCCTTCCAACCTCCTTCAAAGTGAAGTCGATTTGCTTCAGTGAAAATTTCTCTCTGTGGTACACACACCGAGTTACTATCAACAGTATCTGCTGCTGAGCTATTGTTGAGTACGTAACAGAGCCATAGGAACCCTAGACTCCAGATTGTTCCTCACAGAATCGTTCAATTTATGCTGCCAAGATTGGAAATAGGATGTGTGCACTTTCTGACAGGATTTGGGAAGTACAGGTATTGCAGTAACGCAGCCAGGGAATTCTGAAGAGGAGATGTCCTGAATTTCTTGGCAGGGATGAAAGAAGAAGGTCTGAGTCACCGGTGGTACAGCAGAGCTTCTATATTTTCATTTGTGATGATGGCTGCATTTTTTTCTTTCCACACTTATGCCACAGTGTGCAGTATCTTTGCACTCTGTTTCAAGCTCTAGTTGTGCAAAGGAAGATGATTGTTGCGGCTGCATTCAGTGCCTGGTGTGGAGCCTTTTTTCCAAGAACACACTTGCCTTAGACTTGTAGCATGAGTGTTCAGATATGCTTAGCATTAAAACGTGGTTAACTTGGTTTCTAGCCCAGCCGAGCTTTTACAATTAAGGAAGACATTGTACAGCAAAATCAGACTTCTGTGTTTATTTATTTTTAGCTTCTATGGAAATTATAATGATGCAGTCGTGCTCTCAGCATGTGTCCCCTGTGTGTCTGTCTGTCCTCCCCTTGCAAACAACTCCTGGACGTTCTGAGCCCAGCTGTACTCAAAGACAGCAGTTTCAAACATATTGGGTCCCTACACATATCATGAAAACAGACAGTTGAATATAGCAGAGGGGAAGCCTACAGCCTTATATGGAAGAAAATGTATGCCATCAACTAAAGCCATGTTAGGTAAAAGGAATTGAGACAGGAGTGCAATATTATATTATATGTCCCAAATTCATAAAGAGTTTTAATCAGAGGTGGCACCACTATCAGATGGTGGAAGATCCACCATCAGATGAAAATGAGTTGGAAGCCAGGTTTCATTTGCTGTGTGACATATGGAAATATTTGATTACTTAGGTGAGTAAAAAATAAATACTAATTTGTCTCCCACTCTTTCCTGCTCTGTTGCTTTGCTTCTTTTGCTGCAGGCCTTTACTATAGAACCAGATCCTGTGTGACAAGGAAGTGAGGGTTGATAACTATGCATAGAAGGCTTAATTTTAAGAGAATGTTCATGAAACTTATCCACTGAATTTGAATAAGGAATATTTTACATGGTTTTGTACATCTCACCATTAACCTGTCATTGGTTAGGTCTTAGCAGGTCACCATGTGTTTGATATGTCCTTTGCTGAAACTATAATATATATTATCCACATATTATTCCCCTTAGGTGAATTCAAAGGCTCAGTTGGAGAAAACCACAATAAAACTCTGCTAGCTTTAAAGTTCTGGTAGGGTTCTAGCTACTTTCAATAATTCATACATCTCCTATCTTGTGGGGAAGGCCTTACGTTCTCCAAAATGAATCATTCATACTACCAGTTTTCTGAATCAGGACATAGTGAAGTACTAACAGAAATATAATATAAATTTCAGTTGCCAAAAGAAATAAACTGAATGTTGTAATGTGCATTCCCTGTGGGTTTTACTGTCTGTCTTTGTCTCAACCACAGTATGTCAAACCCTTCAGTATGCAAGTAACTCTATGCATATAAATAGCCACCAGACCTTCTCAAGTATTCAGAGGTCTGTGGCTTCACAGAACAAATACATATGAGTATGCAGAGAGTGATGTTGCAATAATTACTAATCATACTGTATTTTTACATCAGTTGTACAATGTACTAGATCTATGCCTTCATTATTATGAGTTATTCTTTTGACTTCAGCACATTTATTCATGTTAGTGGACAAATGCACTGTTCTCCCTGTACTGGTGAAGGAAATAGTAAATGTCCCTTGGAACCAGAATTTTAGCATCCAGACTATTAAGCTGGAAAAAGGATCCCAGCAAGGGATCCTGTCAGAAGGCTCTCCTGAGCTTGAGCTGGGGTGTGCAGCCCCTCCCCACACAGTCCCTGGATACTGTGTGGTAATCAGTCATGGACCATTCGCAATATGCAGTTTGTTTGGATGCAGCCACCCTCTTTGGGGAGATAAGAGACTTTAACAAAATGGGTAGTCACAGTGGGATCATAAGCATATTTAATTTGCTAGCACAGACATTGTCTTATCATCTTGCAGTTGCTAACATGGATACAGCTAATGTGAATTTGTGAGTATAGAAAGAATCTCCTTTACAGACTGACTATTTGCGACTCTTGCTTATCCATTTTGTTCTTTTAAAGATGGTTTTAACATCAGTTCCTTCTTCACCTTTGAGGCCCAGCTGTCACCATTTCCTGTTTCTACAGCTCACCCTCAAATTAAGGTAGACTCCTTCTGCTCCCCTAAGCAGCAGTGGTGTCAGCAAGTATTGCAGAAGCAATGCAGAGCCAGAAAGATCTGAACTGATCTTTGGCAGATTTAAAAACCTGTCATCTTTCAATGCAAGAACAAGCCTGTGTAAGGGAGGATTAGCTCAAAATGCATTCTGCATTAAAATTCAAACTCTGTCATAGCAGAAAGATGCTCTTCTTCCTTTTTTTTTTCTCCCCCAAAAGGAAAAAATTCTAGTGCATATTTTGATTGTTTTTCATTCTGCTTCTGACAAAAGTCTGTAGAGGAAGAATCAAAATAACAAAATACAGTTTAAACAGGGCAAAACTCATGTAATTAAGAAGTCAATATATGATTTTTATTAGTCATGGATGTATATTAGTCAACAGTTTTAAATATGTTAAAACCTACTGTTTAGTCCTCAAGTGCTTTTCATCTCCTTTCCTTATTGCTATTTTTTTATATTGTCAAAGGATCTAGAGACCCAGTCCTGACTGAGGACTAAGGTCCTCATTGTGCTCACCATAGAACTTTCGCTTGATGGGTTTGTCTCTTTCAAAATGTTTGCTCAACTATGATTATTACTCAAATTATGCAATAGTGTGACTATATACATAGGATTACCATAGACAGATGGTCTTGAATCAATTCACTGTGTTTTGTTGTTTTAATAAATAACACGCTTTAATTAACTAAAATCTCAGCCAAGCATTTCCGTATCAATTTTCCATAGTCTTCCTTTGCCTTTTTGATTGTAACAGCAGCCATTTCACATTCAGATGTTCAGAATATATACATTAACATCACCTTTCATGCATAATTTTAAAGCCACATGCAAATCAAGTGCTTATAGAGAAATAATTATTCTCCCAGTGCACTTGTATAATCATGAAAAAAGCTGACTTTGTCAGCATTCATTGCTTTGCTATAAAGTATTATTCCTGATTTACAGTGGAGGGCAGTAAGAAACACAGTTTAGTCCCTAATTTCTGAAATCTGGTATCAGACAACTTGAACCCTCTGGGTATGTCTAAAACTGTGGGACCAGAGACTTCAGGTCCCAAAATGTACCCTGGCCACACTGTAACTGCATATGAGGATAAGGTTCTGATCCAGAATTTTGCCCCTTTCCTGCATTCTGTTTTTCATTGGAAGGAAATTCAAGTGTATGGGAAAAGAAGGCTCTGCAGTGTGTTCCAGTTGCTCTCCATCTGAACAGGCACAGGATAACAGCAGCGAGGATTGGGAAGGGGAAGGACAGAGGAAGGACACACCCTAAAACCCATAGTACCCTGCACATTGCCTGTTACCAATGACAGGAGATATGTAGTGTGAAAAACTTCCATTTACACTGGGGTCTAGATAAAGAAACTTGTTGGCAAGTACGGGACTAGGATGCAATCTTTTCTTTTGATTCAGGATCTTATTCCAGGATCGTTCTTTCCCTCATTTCTGGCTGCTGCTGCAGAACCACTCTGGATAATATGCTATTACATATTCATATTACAGTTGCAAAATAATACTCTGTGCAATTTAAATTCTCATTTTTAGAAATCACCTTGAGATAGTAAATGTAAGAAACCAACAAATTTTCTTCTTATGATCAGTTCATCTATAGCCTCTCTTTACAGCCACATTTTTCCTGTTCCTGATACCTATAGATCACTTTTTTTTTCCAGATTGTATTTTCATTATTACTCTTCATCTATGAGAAGTATTTCAGTTGCCCTGCAGCAGACTGGCATTTCTTCTGGGATGTTTCAAGGAGAGCTAATTTGCATCAGGAAATTGTTTCAAGGTGATCTATCTGGGACAATCAAAAAGTCTGCATACTCTGTATGTGCTATGTAGACATATTTTGTTATTTCCTTTGTACTTCAAAACATGACCTCTATCTCACAAGTGTCTCACCTCCATGACCAGTCTTTGCCTTTTTCATAGTAAGTGGGCAATAAATGTGTGGTTGCCAATTGTGATATCCAAGAAAACTGTGAGGGAGGAGTCTGTCCAAACTTAATCAACAGCTGGAGACTAAAGGGGACTGCCATGGGTCAAGGCTGGCTTCCAGCTCTGAGGGAAGAAGTGGACAAGGCCAGGTCCCTTCTTCGCCTGGAGATATTGTGAAAGGGCTGCTCAGAATGTCCTTCCTTTATGCGCAAGGTTATTTTTTTTTTCCTAAGTAGAAGACTTGTTTATTTTCTGCCATCTCCCAAGCTGGAAATGCAAAATGCTTCATTTACCGTGGAGCCACTAAGGATCAAGTCAAGGGGTTCCATGCAAGAATTTGAAGTGGATTGAGGAAAAGCAGTTCCAGTAGGGAATATACTTTGTCAACAGATACTACTCAGTTTCAGGGTTCCCTCGGGCCTATGTGTATGTGCCTGGTCACAAGACAGGCAAAACATTGCATTTCTGCAAAGGTCCATTTTTCTCTCCCCATCCAGCCTTGATCTAGCCAGAAAGCAAAAAAACAGGATTGCATTAAAGTGGGGAGTAGTGTGTGCTTGCAGTATGCTACCACATTTCTACCCAGCCTATGGCATGGCTCTCATTACACAGCAGATGTGGCTGTTCTTCTTTCTCTTTCCTCTCTTTTCTCTCTAGCCAATGACTTTTTTGATCATTTGAACTGATTAAGCCAACAAAGCCAGTTTAACTGTTCTACACAGCCATATCAAATTATATGTACTGAATCTGCTAATGTCATGGCTCAGTTAGACAGAGATCTCCAAGCTTTCTGCTTCCCACATCTCTCTCACAGGAAGGCTTTCACCAGAAATATCAGTAAGTTTGTCATCTTACACTCTCCCTCAAGTACTTCATTACACTCCTTAAAACTATCCTTTTTGAGAAGAACTGGTAACAGTGCAGAAATCGCCATGCAGGTCTATACAGCACGCAGCACTGCAGTGTCCTGTGTCCATTGCCTAAGGTTTCTAAAAATGGATGCACTGTGATTGATCCTAATTGCTCTTCTCCATTTCTAATGGTTAATCGTATTTTGTGTACTCCTACTCTCCCTGCCTGAGTATGAAATTATACTCGGAGAAGCAAAATCTGCAGGGCTGGAGAACAAAAAACTATTTCCTGACTTCTCATTACTTTTTGGGACGACAGTATGTCTCCTCAAGGGCTCCTACACAGGACTTCTTGTGCCCTAGGTCTATGAAAAGTACTATAGGCACAATGTACCAGGCCATTCAAACCTACTATCCTAAAGATTTCTACTGCTTCACCCCAAAACAGGCAGCCTCTGTCTGTAGCACACACTGACACTAAAAGTTCCCAGCCAGATCTGCCTTTCCAGGATCTGTCACCAGGCACAAGACAGCCAGCTTGAGGTGGTGCTGAGAGCATAGTCTCGCTCCAGTGCTAGTGCTTCCCGAGGCAGATATGAACCTGTCAGATGAAGTCAGTGGTTATAACCACAGTGTTAAAATAAGATCCTGTGTTGCTGAGTATTGCTAGTAGCTCCGTGATGGAGAGAAAGCTGTCTGAAGCTGTGCCGTTCAGGATGTGTTTTGGTAAGAATGAACGTATATACCCAAACTGAAAGTGTTAGATTAGAAAAATACACAAACCATTATGTGACAATAATGCAAAAGAATCTTGGAAAGGTACTAATGTTTCTACATTGTCATAGAGACAAAAATGGGGCATACTGGAATATGGGTGGACAGGCCCTATGTGCAGGGTTAGAGGTTTTGGTGGAGAACTGAGAAATCACTCCCTGTAAACTGTCCCTTCAGCATCTGTTCATTCTGTTGCTGTGTGAAGGCACTCCTGAAGTGCTGGACAGACTGAACACAACTTGCCATCGCTCATTAAAAACTTGCTGTTCAGGCCATGAGGATGTGCTGCCCTTCTCCAGAGTGGCACAGGGCTCCCTGGAGGACATGGACAGCCAGGAGGCAAGTATATGTTTGTGGTGGCTATGGAAGTGGCAAGGGTTAACCTTCCCACACGAGAGCCTGCCTGGCAACTGTTTCCATCCGAGTACCTGAAGAGCCCTTTGAGGACATCAGGTTCCTGTCTCCAGTTACCTTAAGGCTATGTGGGGGAATTTATGCAAAGGGGCAGAGGAGCTGATTCCAGGAAACACACAGCTTAACTGGAATCCTCATTTGTCTTGACTCACTCTATGAATCTATAAGATTTTTTTCCTTTTAAAACTACCTTTCACACTGTATACAAAACACCTCCCTGTGTGACACCTTGCATTTAGGTTTCAGGGTTCCCTCAGGCCCATGTTTCATACCTCATGTGGTCATTATTTTATGACTTGGTTGCTCCATGTCCCTCTTCACCTGCTCCATGCTGAAAAAGCACTGGAATCACTTCCACCTTGAGACACACACCCCATTGTACCCCAATTTTTCTGCTAGGATCTCAATTCTCTTCCCATACCAAATGTGCTCTGTCCATATCATTTTCCCTTGCCACCAACGCTTCAATCAAGTGCAAGAACTTTGTCTTCCTCTCAATTTTCCTGCTCTTGGCATAGTTGATGTTAATTTTCTTATGCTAAGGACTTTATGCTCTTTCTTGCTGTGGTAAAGACTTGATCATTTTTGTCTTTACAATTTAGGCTCTCCCCATTCCCTTCCCTCCCTAACTCCAGGGCTGGATTCATATCCCTTTCCCCAGTATTATTATGGGGTTTTATTTCTGTCTGGTAGAGGAATTATTCACAGTATGGATGTGTCCCAGCTGTACTGACAGGGCAAACAGAGGATGGATGGGCACTGCTATCTAGAGAAGGTGTTAATGGATTTTTGGTTCACTATACACAGAAAAGTGCCTAGGACTGTAGTTCTGATGTACTTAAGAAAAAGGCCGCCTACCCTCTTCATTTTTTATTCCTTCTTCATTATTAAATATTCACTAAAATCAAGCGAGTTCTGTACTTGTGCCAAGAACACACCCTGAAACTCAAAAAATAAATGGAAACTGTGTCCAGAAGTTACTGCTTTAGGGAAGACAGAAGTACCACGAGGCTGAATGCAGGGCTGACAAACTCAGCCTGTGACTTGTACAAGGCAGAGGAGAAAACACAGTCTAGCAAATATGATAATGTGATTTATTCAAAGATGTTTTCACACTGAAAGACATCTCTTTAGGTCTCCTAAACCAAAACAAGGTGATAACCCCCATGCATACTGAGAAAAGAAAGATATACCAAATCATGTCTATGCATTTTTTAATAAAATACTCGCAACTTCCTTCTTAATTTGGGTTTAAAACTAGCATGAAAATTGTCTTAATCTCCACACTCCCAGTCTTATCAAACTGTCTATTTCTCTCACACTTTTTTCTCTGGATATTTATTTTTGGCTCATCTGTCATTCCTGTTTCATATTTGTTTGTGTTTGTTCTTGTTTTTCAAATATGGAACCTGTTTCTATTGTCTTTACTCAGGCAATTCCTTATTGAGAACAAATGGCAGTCTTACTGGAGGAAAAACAAACCCATGGTTTTCATATTAGGATTGTCGTGGCTTCTGTGACAAGCTGCATAATGGTAGGGATATTCACCAGTATACAAGTAGCCTCAGATTTGATTGCAGATTGCCAGTTAAATAGTATGTTTTCATTTACAATGTAAAGAATTTATTGTTGATAACATTTACTATTTTTAACCTCTTTTTAAAATGTTTTCCGCTCAGAAGGGGCAGTATTATTTAGGAATCTAATTCTTGTTCTATGAATTATTGAAGACTGAAGGAAAACTAACTGGTTTGCTGGCAAGGCACGTATGTAAAAACATTTACCCATGCCTTTGCTTGATGATAGCTTCTTATCACTCATTTGAATGATGCAATATTTGCAAAAAATTCTGTATTCTTCACTGTTGCTTCTAGAAATGGCCAGGTATTTCCAGGTACATACATTTTGTTAATCTTGAAAGGGGATTGTAAGCTCCTTTTTTAGGAGAGTGAAGATGGATGATTTACCTCTAAGGCAGTCAAGACTCATAATTGCACGTCTTCAGTCAATGGGAATATTGCTCTTGACTTCAGTAACTACAGATAAAGTCATAGGCAGGAATACAGATCTTTCTTTTTGTACAAGCCTCCCCAGAGGAGATAGTTGAGAATTTTTCTTAGATTGAGACTACAGTTTTGAGTCTTGATGTTTCTTTATAAATTACTATTTCCTTTATCCTTCCTGCATAATTTATCTCCCTAGTGCAGAGTCAGAGCCACCTTGAATAGGTAGGTAGTCACCCTGCCACAGCTTGTTTTGCCCTGAGCTGGTGTGATCAATGCTGTATTATGGTGGACAGAGAAGATTATAACAACTGACCACAGGGATTTCCTGAGAAGCTAAGAAATATCTCTCTCATTTCTTTCAACTTCTTCAGTGTTTACTCCTTGTAATGGTATCACTACCCCACTAATCAGACTTAAAAATACAAAGAAAACTTGATTTGTTTGCTCTGTAGCTTTAAATAATCCTGAAGACAAAAATGTTGGAGAGAGATTGCATGTTATTTATTTTTTTGTCTCTATAATTGGGCAAAAGTTGAGGCTTTCTGGGGAGTAAACATATTTTCAAAAATCCATTCAGGATTTGAGAAGATGGCCCTTTATTAAAACAGGTTTAAATTACTGACAGATATCTAACTCTCTTTGGCCCAGGGACAATACTTAACAAGCATTATGCTTCAGCCCACTCCAAATTCTGCTTCATTATAACCCACAGTTTTAACTTTTTCTCCTCTCCTCTCCTCTCNGTCTTGGCTGTATGATGTTCCCCACATCACCTGAGGGAACATGGCTATTCCTCTGCTTTACTAGAACTACCATATCATAAAGAAAACCTCCCTCATGTTGACCATTCCTGGAGAAACCTTTTCTTGTTCTTATTAAGCCAAGTGACCTTATTGAACTTACAGTTGTTTAAAAAAATATATATAAAATGGGGTGGGGTGTTTAACAAGCTTACAAACTGAGTAGAAAGATAATGTCCAAGCAGCTTAAAAATTTATCTCAAATGCAAAAGTAAGGATACCACTGATTACTGCCATGGGACAGCTGGTGGACCCCATTCTCTGTTACCAGTATTCTCCTGCAGGTTCTCTTAATTTATGTTGCTGCTCCTTCTGTCTTTCCAGTATGCTCTTCCTGTCACAAAAAAACCAACCAAACAATCAAAAACACACAAACCAAAACAAAAAGAAGACAAACAAAAAACAAAGAAAACCAAACAAACAAAAAAACCCCAACAACAACCAAAAAACCCAATGAACGCAGAGATCTCAGGCATTTTTGCGCACACACACACACGTAACCCCCCAGCATCTTCATTGCCAGGCTGACAATGTCAGTTGTTATGACATTCAGAATGAAGTTTCATATTACATCCAAAGCTAAGTGACTGTGGCTGCTGCCTGCCAGGAGCCCTGACAATGTTCCTTTCCCTTCCTCCCCCACTAGCCAGCTCTGGCTGCTTCCCTGGAGGCAGCTCCAGGGATGGTGCAGCTGAGCAGGGAGCGGATCAGAGCTGATCNTATATATAAAATGGGGTGGGGTGTTTAACAAGCTTACAAACTGAGTAGAAAGATAATGTCCAAGCAGCTTAAAAATTTATCTCAAATGCAAAAGTAAGGATACCACTGATTACTGCCATGGGACAGCTGGTGGACCCCATTCTCTGTTACCAGTATTCTCCTGCAGGTTCTCTTAATTTATGTTGCTGCTCCTTCTGTCTTTCCAGTATGCTCTTCCTGTCACAAAAAAACCAACCAAACAATCAAAAACACACAAACCAAAACAAAAAGAAGACAAACAAAAAACAAAGAAAACCAAACAAACAAAAAAACCCCAACAACAACCAAAAAACCCAATGAACGCAGAGATCTCAGGCATTTTTGCGCACACACACACACGTAACCCCCCAGCATCTTCATTGCCAGGCTGACAATGTCAGTTGTTATGACATTCAGAATGAAGTTTCATATTACATCCAAAGCTAAGTGACTGTGGCTGCTGCCTGCCAGGAGCCCTGACAATGTTCCTTTCCCTTCCTCCCCCACTAGCCAGCTCTGGCTGCTTCCCTGGAGGCAGCTCCAGGGATGGTGCAGCTGAGCAGGGAGCGGATCAGAGCTGATCCAGGGAGAGCTCATCCACCAAGCAAGCACAGTAATAAAAGAAGAAGCATTTTACTCTTGGATCCAGCTGATCTCTGACCACACCAAGGCCTGAGTCATAGGAAGCAATGGAGCTGCCACTGTAGCAGATACATGCAATTGTCCAAAATTTGGTTTAACCTGAAAATTCTCCTGAAGATACCAGACGATGTTTTAAGCAGGCACATCTGGGTGCAGCTCCTGCTATTACAGAAGGTTTCTTAGGTGTGGCAGAACAGCTACTGGAGAAATTAACCCTCCAACACAAGATGTGGCTTACTGTTCTCTGAGCAGCATTGGAAGCCAACCACATTGAAACCGGTTTAAACAGGAGAGAGACTTTCGTGCTTTGTATTGTGTAACTCGTGCAGCTTTGCAGAAGTTTATCCTAGAAACCACCAGTTGTGAGGTAAAATTAATCTTACAGCATCAGTTCCTCCCTTCTTTGTGAAATGTTGGTAAACACAGAAGAGATTTGAGTATCAACAAAACCAAAAGGGCTTTAGGGAAGGGGGAAAAAAACCCACAAACAAACAAAAGACCTTGGATAATAGAAATTTTGACAAATTTGCTAAATGAGAATTTTGTTCCAATGACACACCACTAACATTCCAAACTCTGCTTGCTTCAAAAAAACAGTAAGAATGCTATTGGAATGGTTTGTACCACAGGAGTGCCTAGGGGCTAATTAGCTGGTGTTAAAAGGCACTGTATGCATATTTACATTTCCACAGTCTATGAAAAGACAATCACAGGTCCAGAAAACCCATGGGAACATAGCAATATACATCAAATGGGGGGAAAGGAGTGAAAACAAGGATGTAGAGTAATGATAGGATGATTTGTGTTAGTGAGGTGAGCAGTCTGTCACTTCACCTCAGCAGGACTGTCATTCTACCTGTATGTCAGTGCACAGGAGGCTGTATCTTGAGTCCTGGGACTGTTCACTCTCTCATGCACCCAACAGTTCTGGTGGTCTTGCGTGCTAAAGGACAAAGCAAAAATGAGTGATAGTCAGCTCAAGACAAAAGATATCTGCAGCATGTATTTAATGTATAAAAAAAAGGGAAAATTGCATTTGTTGGGCTGGTAAGGAGAAGGAAGCAGCTGCTAGGATACTAGAGGACAAAGGCTTGCACACATTTTTTATTTCTGTGAACGGAAATGAAAGAAGGAAAAGAGCTTAAGGGAAAAGAGAGAGAGCTTTCAAAGTTGCTCTGTGTCCTTAGCTTCCCTGAGAATTTTTTCTTTCTGTATCTGATTTAGATTATAAAGTCCCTAGGGCAGCAGTAGTCTTTAATTTGAGTCTTCTTCAGTACTGGCTAAATTATGATGCTTAATGAGCAAATAAAGTGTTGATAAATTCATATAAAGGTTGCCTGCCTGCAGTCTGGCACTTAATAGATTACATCCAGTTAGGCCTGAAGTAAAAATATCTGTATTGAACCTGAGCACAGGATAAGCTTTAAGGGAAGAGCATGAGAGTCCTTCCACTGCCTTCAAACAAGGGAGGTTCTGGTTCATGTTGAAAAGCATTCTTTGAAATTAAGGGTGTGCATCTGTGTACTGTACATTCAGGTATGTTTCTGCATATCGCATATGGTAATTTCCCACCAGACAAACTACAGACCCAGTCAGGCAATCTGCTGTGTCTTGGTGGACCCCAGGGTTCCACGTGGGTGCAGAAGCCGGCCATGCAAAGCAGCTTGCTGGATTATGGCATAATTCACTGCTGTGGTACAGCTTACTCACTCTAAAGGGCTTTATTCACAGCAGGGATGACTGAGGTGCCGGGAGGCGCAAGCCAAGTTGAAATAGATTAGTCGGGCTTATTTCATGCTTTGTTGTAGTGGCTACATTTTAGACAGATTGTGAAAATGATGTTATTCTTAAGATTTAGATCACAGTACTGCCTAGAGACTAATAAAAATTGGAGATTCTGCTGTAAAGGTTGGGTCCTAAATAATGTGAAAACACCAACAAGTCTGCAATCCCAGCCATCTGCAAGCTAAAGAATGGCAAAGACTTAGGCACCATTTGGTTTGCCAACTTCAGCAGGCTCTGGGATATTTAGAAGAATATGGAGGCTGATAAACAGACTCACATGGCTTTTATGTTTCCTTTCTTATCCTATTCGGCTTACAATAGTAAGTGCCATATTTTGCTTCCTGCTTTAGCCCTCAGGAATTTAGTCTGTTCTTTTTGTTTTGAGTTGCTAAAGGAAAGGTAGATGTGGAGGTGGTAGCAGATTTAACTTGGGACAAAACTAAAAAAATGCTGCTATGGCCATATCCCCCCATCTAATGAAAACAAACAATCTGGAAAAAAGTTCCCAGATCAATATATTAAGCAAGGAGGAAAAAAAAAATCATTTTGCTGATAAAAATGGCATTCCCAATAGAGGCTTTTGTCACTTGAATTATACAAATAAAACTACTAGTCTTACCTGTGTTCTAACATATCTGAAGTTAAGTCTGCTCTGAGTAAAGTCCTTGCAAATTAAGTCAGATTGTACAGAAGGACAGTGCGACAGCAAGTATTTATTTTGTGGGCCATTTGGCTAAGAATCTGGCAGGTGAGACCTCTCAGGTGAGGCTGAGGGGGCCATGCAGAGAAGAAGCGGGGGTGGAAGACCGAATAGGGCAGGGAGGAAGAGCCAGGCACGGTGTGAAAAGCTTTGAAACAGTGTAAAGGAATTGCAACGTCTACCTAAGAAAGCAAGCTGAAGAAATGTCTGTCGCAGAAACAGTTTCCACTTACCTCCTCCCTCCCCCTGCCCCAAGAAATTAAATTATATACTTTGTTACACAGAGATAGATAAATAGATATATATGTACAGAGAGAGACATAAAACTGTGGTTGATGAAAACGTAAGACACACGGTATCACAATATTATTCAGTTAACAAGAAACAAGGAGTAGCAGAAACAATTAAAAAAATACCATGACAGCATATGGAACCTTCCACATTCAGTTGCATTTAAAAACTTTATAAAAGAAACTTTAAAAACAACTGCATTCTCCTCACCTCAAAACAGTGTCCTTTGTTGGCAGACAATATCAATATTTAAGACACCTTCCCAGTTTTACATGTTTGAATCAACAGATGTCTAGCACAGGCATTAGAAATTTATAATCCCACTGTAAGAGACAGCATATAGGGGGATTTTGACTTGTAGAGGGCAAGCAGAGGTATGGCTTGAAGCACTGTGGCATTTTAAGAGTGATATTAGAAAGAGAAGGCAGCTCCCACTCCTGATGGATGTAATAGCCATTTTCCACTCAGGGTAAACAAGGAATCAATGAGTTGCCCACTTTTTAGTGTCAGCTGAAACAATGGAAAACATCTGCCCAAGGACACAAATGGACAGAGCTAAATAGCATAGGTCATGTCTTCCTAGGGGGGGTCCCGATATACAATATATGATGGAGCAGGGGACTGAAGGAATTTAAGTCTTGTACATGAAAGAAAAGGGGCAGAAACATGGGAGAGAATGAAAAAGTCATACAAATACAAACTGAGATTCACCTACTTGCCTGAGAAAAAATTACATTGATTTTGAGAGATGGGATGGGCTGGTTGAATACATGTATATATACAGAAGTAGGGAGACCTTCTTCATCACTTCCCCTCTCCTCCCCATCGTAACCTCACAGGCCCACTGTTCATGCTGGTTCTGGTTCTTATCTCTCTCTGAGTTGATGTCACTCACCAACCCAGCAGAAAAGCTTATTTATGTAGGGGTCATACCTGTAGCACAGGCACTGCACTGGGTGGAATTGCTTGTGGAAGGAGGGGAGTATGAAGAGTGAGATGAGGGGGGGATGTTACAAAAAAGAGGAGGAAGAAGGTGAGACAAAACTTCCTTTTGGAGGAATGGAACCATCCAATCAGCTCAGCTGCGTGCAAAAGCACAGCCTGAAAGCAAGCACATAGAAGCAAAGCACAATCTGGAAGTAAGCTGAGAGGTTCACCTTGTGCTTTATCCTTACTCTGGTCTCCAATAGAAATAGTCCTAATACCCTAAATTCTCACAAACAGAAAGGTCAGAAGTGGCAATGTGTAAGGATACTGCTCTAATACAGCTGCAGTAAGCTGCCATGGTTTCTAAACATGATTCAAGAAGCAGACAGAGCATATTTCATCTGGAAAGATAAGAGTGTATGATGCCTGGGGAAAGAGTTAGATGTACTTTGACATAGATAATAAGGTGCCATGCCTTAGACTTGACTGTCTTTTGCATACCCATCTCCCTGTGAGGAATATCTGAAGATGTCATTAAGGAGAACAAAGCAAAGCAAAGCTCTGAACTGCAGCCTTTGCATGCTAAATATTGTCCTGAATACACAGTGTGCCTGGATGGATACCCTTTGAAATGGGAATAGAGGTGTCGCCTGGTGCTTTTCTCAATCTGAGAGTGAGACAATAAAGTCCCACTTATTAAAAAAAAAAATCCATAATAGTAGTCTGGGAAACCATAACTTATGATAGCTTTATTAAAGTACTTTATCATGTTCATGTAGAATGCTCAAATACTTTCAATGAAAGTTCCTACTAAAGTAAAACCTCCAAGGTCATACCAAATATGGTCAGAAAGTACCTAGAGAAATCTCTGTGTTTTGTCTTCCTCAGCACCCATAACCTTTTATACTTCAGTGAAATATCTGCAAATGATTCAGTTAACCTCTCTTGAATTTTAAGGCAGACTGAATTCTTGGAGTATCTGGGACTATTTGCAGTCTTGGATGCAAGCTCTACCATCAGCTGATTTATCTTGAGGTCATGTAAAATTAGCATGGTTTGCTTTGTGGATTTTATATCTTTATTAAAAAAAAATCCTTCAATTATCCATAGTTCTTTAAACACTTTAGGATGATAGCATGTAGCAGGTTAAGTTTGCTTTTCTGTGAGCCATTTTATGTGAAGAATTTTGAAGGACACAGATGACTAGGCACACAGCATAAGAACAGTTCAGTCCTGGTGACATCTAATGCTCCAGGGAGAAAGACCAGATTTTGCAAATGAATTCAAGGACTGCATTTTGCTTTCCAGGTATCTCACTAAGAGTCACAGAAACATTACTGTGCCAAGCTCTTGCCAGGAAATCAACTCTACCCAGGTGAGTCACCAAAATGAAATCCTTCTTGGAGCAGACTACAATCGTACCCACATTGTAAATTCACATAGGTGCACCACGTAATTTTACGGCAGAGCACCCTGTTGGGATGGTACGCTGGGTTCACTGCACCGGAGAGGAAGGGGTAAGGTCACACCTCCACTTCCCCGGTGCTCCTCGTGTCCTTCCCCAGGAGTTTAACAACTCGCGGACTTTCACCTTCACGCTGCCTACGTTCTTCGGGGACCTAAGACCCAAACATTTTAACAACAACAAAAAGAAAGAAATTAAACCGGCAGCCAGGGCAGCGGGTGAGCCGAGCTCGGGGGAGCGCAGGGCCGGCAGGGTGTGGGCGCTGTGCGGCCGGAGCCCCTCGGGGCTCGCCCGGGGCAGCAGCAGCAGAGACCAGCCACACACCAGCCCCACCGGGAGCCCTTGGCAGCATCGGGCCGGGGCAGGGCAGGGCGGGGCGGGCAGAGGGCGAGGCCCCGCGGCCACCCCCTCCCCTCTTTCCGACCGCCCTGTCAGGCACCGCCTCCTCCTCTGCTTCTCTCCTTCTCCTCCTCCTCTCCTCCTCGCCGCCTGACAAGGGCCCGGGGGTGGCAGCGAGTGCGCGGCGGCAGCGGGGGCTCGGCTCGGCAGGAGGCAGAGCGCACGGAGCCCCGCCGGTCCGGGCTGCCGCTCGTCCCCGTTCCGCCTGCGGCTGCGGCGCGCTGAGAGCCGGCCATGGTGAAGGTCTCGTTCAACTCCGCCTTGGCGCAGAAGGAGGCGGCGAAGAAGGAGGAGGAGAACAGCCAGGTGCTGATCCTGCCGCCGGACGCCAAGGTGAGGGCGGTGCCGGTGCCGGTGCCGGTGCCGCTCCCGCTCCCGCTCCCGCTCCCGCTCCCGGTGCGCCCGTCTGCCCCGGCTCCTGGAGCGGAGGAGGGGGAAGGAGAGCGGGCAGCGAGGCAGGCAGGCAGGCAGCGAGGCAGCAGGAGCGCCCCGCTCGCATCGCGCTCCTAAAATGGCTGACAAGGAACGAGCTTTGCAGCTCCGCTTCTCCCGGCATCTCTGTGGTGGTTCGGGGGGTTATTGTCTATTCTTTTATTTATATATTTTGTGTTAGCTCCGACCGCGCATGGAGCGCGGCCGACTCGGCTCCTTAGGGCCGGCTGCCCCAAGCCCCCTCGCTGTGCCCGGGTCGGCAGTGGGAGCTGGTTTACGTGGAGAAGGCGGACCGTGTGCCTGGTTCTCCCACGGCGTGCGATTCCCCCCATCCCATCCCACCCCGGGCCCCCGGGAGTTGCGGGGCAGGGCGAGGGTGAAGTTGGGGGGCTGGCCGTGCTTGTGCCGCAGCGTGTTTGCAGAGCCTGCAGCCGAGAACTTCGCCTCGGAACTTGCCGCTGGCTTAAATAAAGGAACAAAGAGCTGCCTTTCCCCCCCCGCCCCAAAACAGCACCCAAACTCCGGGCGCTGCTGTTGCCTCCCCGCTGCAAACAGCAACAAAGAACAAAACAGCAGCCGCTTTTAAAGTTTCTGAAGTGGAAAACTGCCTAGAATATAAAGGGATTTAGTTGCAACTTCTATGCTCCGGTAATCAAAATCAGTTCTTAATTAGGAGTAGTGTGATTTGCTCTAAACTCTTTCAAAAGTGAATGAAAACTTGAAAAATGGCCAGTTGCACATAAACAGCGTGTCTTGCTGTTTTCATTTGCTTTCACAGTTTCTTGTGCATCAGGCCTCTGAATTACCATATTGGCTCTGCAAAAGCCACAGCTTTTTATTTCCTGAATCTTTGTGGTGAGCTTCTGCCCAGTAAGACAGTTTGTAGCATGAAGTATTGCCCTGGTGCAGGTTTTGCTGTGATTTTGACGGGTCCAGGTTCTTCACCTGCAGAATCCATCGTCATTTCAAAGCCAAGGGGAACCACTAAGATGTTTCTAGTGACACCTTGCTGGTACAGCAAGTGGTTAAATGTCGCACTTCTTCTGAACATACTGCAGTTACAAATAAAACTCTGACCAAAGTATTTAAATCTCTAGACTTAATAAAACAGCATGCCAAAACAGATGAGACAGTATGGTTACTCAAATTGGCTGCAATTATGGGAAATCCGTTAAGCACTCTGTATTCCTAGCAGGAGTGCCATTCTCAAGAAAGTAATGGCTTCCCTGAGCCTAGATTGATTGAACTTTAGAGTTCCTTCCTGACCCCAGGTTTGGTGGTCAGTTTGACACCAAGCACGCAAGCAAGAGATGAGCTACATGTTCCAGAATACGGGATTTTCATGCTATCTGGGAATCCAGACCGGCCCTGGATGATGTTTGTTTCCAGACAGCCTACCAAATTTGGCTTGTTTTTCCTACTGCTAAACAAACAAAATACATCTGGCTAATTGTACACTGGGGAGCAAATCCTTCTGACCCTGCCCAGACACTGACGGAAGCATGTCATTTGAATATGATTTCCTTAACGCAAAGCTGTAAATTCTTGCAGCTGAGGATGAGATACAGGATCTGCCTTAACTTTGCCTAGGTCTCAGTACTGCTTTCCTTGCCTAGAAATGAGACCTGTAAACATTTATTAACCAGGTCAAAAGGTGGTCTCGTTTCACAGTAGCTACTTAAAAGTTCTTGCACTGTTGTCAGGGGATGAACTGGCCTTAACAAATCTTAAAACAGTCCTAAAATAGAATGCTAGGAGCGGATGCTCAGGACAGATGAAAATTCCAAAAGCAGATGAGTGCTCTTAAGGGACATGGAGTCTTTGACATTCTCCTTGACACATTTCTATCATTTCTCTGCAGACCTGCACCTACCAGTGTGCAAAATTCTCTTGTGTAAGCTTTTTTTGAGATTGCGTGTTTTGGAGCATAAATAAAAGTAGATCTGAGTACAGTAGCATCGTCTGTAGTTTTAGTAGAAAAGGTCATGCAGTCCATGCAGGATTAACAGGAGTGAAACAAATTATGTCATGTACCTCTGGAGGTATGTCATTCTTCAAACCTGGGAGTCTATTCTCAGATCTCAGGGGGAAAAAAATGGAACTGAGGGCCCTTGTAAAACTTGATACCTTTGAGGTAAGTGCAAGATACACTCTTTGAACTTTGCCTTCTCTAATATAATTGCATTAGAAACAGATCTTTCACTGCTGCTCCACAACTTCAACTGCCTATGCAGTTCTTTGGAGGAAAGGGGAAAAATAAACCACATCTGACAAATCTATTATTCATATCACTTCATTGCTGGAAAAGTGAGGTTTGAAGGCAGTATGGGAATGTATATTGGAAGAGTGAGTTCTGTAGATGGAAAAAGTCACATCTCTGAAACAGCATATATGGGATGTTTGTTTTTCCCTCTCCTACATTGTTTCTGTAGGAAAATAAATAGAGTTAGATCACAACTGTAAACATGAAAAATATAACATATATTATAAACCTTTCTTTTATGAAGAAAGTCCTGGGAGACATTATGGACTGAAGTAAAGGGAAAACTGTAAGAATGGAAGAGGATCAGCAGAATTGTACAATCAGAATTTTATTATCAAGAACTTACCAAAGATTTGAGCAAGAGATATTACCAAACGAGTTGATATTAATAAAAAAAAAAAGTGAAATACTCTGATACATCCAGAAAATAAAAAGTAATGGAATGAGCTTTTGGGCCAGTTCTTTGATATTCTCATTCTGCTGCTTTCCCTTGCACCATGTCTTAAAGACTGCCACTCTGCCATTGTGGGATTACTCTCAAATACATAATCTTCCAAGGACTTTATTAAAGACCATTTGCAGCCAAAATATGCTGATGATGTAGCCTAGCAATACTCTCTGGTCTTGCCAAAATTGGCCCAGTAACTCTGATGCAGACACTAATAGGATATAAATTGGGAAAGGTAATAGGAGATGTGTCACGGGAACAGCTTAGAAAAAAAGCTTTTGCAGAAGGCCATGGTCTTATGCATTGGAGTATGTTCAGGAGTGCTAATCCTGTCTGCATATTATATGTGTTACATAGTGTGTTGTGAAGCCATCTCTGCACTTACTGTAGGCAGCCATTACAACTCTCTTACTGCCGCTGGGATGGTACTTTGATGCTGCAATGCTTGGGCAAAATACAGAATACTCTTAGTGAAGGTTCTCGGGCCACATTTAATTTTCCACTTTGCTCATTGTCTTTACAATAGAGTATTTTATGACCCAGTTTCCTGACAGACAAACAATGTGTGGTATTTTAACATTTTTCCCTACAATAGGTCTTTGGAGAGCCAGAGATGGTTCTGAGCATAGCTGAAGTCTTCAGACATTTTGCAGAGACTATTCAATTGACTCAGGCCTCCCAAAAGATCTTTGTGCCCTCAGTAGCTCTCAGGCTGTTGCTCCCTTCTGTGGTTGGGGTAGGTGGCAACATTTTAGAACTATTTTTTCCCCCTTTGGATGCTCAATGCAGTGCCCCTTTCCGACATACAGCTTTGGGCATGGAAGCTGTGGATTCACCTACATGTATTGTAGCTGACCTTTGGATAACTGTATCTGCAGAGAGTTCAATGTGAAAGTGTAAATATTAAGAATTTTTAAAGCAGCAGCTTTCTGCATTTATTCTTTATGAGAACATTATTACTCCGACCTTTAAAATTAATCGTTTTTTTTTCCACTTCAGCATACTAAAATAGGCATTTTTAACACAGAGTGAGGGAATCCGCCTGGAAAATCTTTTGAGCAACTAATAAACACTATTTTGCTATGCAGAAAACCCCTTAGATTTTATGCAGTTGGTGTTAGACCTTTCTGAAATGAGGATATTAACTTTACATTTTATATGTAACTACTATATAACATACTAATATGCTATAGATGTTAGTATATGTACTAATAAATAGCAATTTACTATTCAGAAAAGCAGATTTTCCCACTTTACAGGATATGTCTGTAGCTAGGTGGTTAAGGGTTGGTTTTTTTGTTTTTTGTTTCTTCTTTTCTTGGAGGAGCTTCTTTATTCCTTTTATAGGCTTCCTCCAGCCAAATCTTCTATAGGCCTTTCACCAATCACCATTGGGGAAGGAGCAGTCTTTGTATTTTCCTGTATTTTCTGTGATGCAACTAGGTCATTAAACCAACCAGCCTCTGCTCTATGGCAGAGCATTGTGGTTTAAGGCGTGATTATTTAAGAGGAGCAGAAGTAAAAAATCTTAACAAACTGAATTCTCTCCCCCTTCTCCTCCCAGATGTTGCTAAGATTTTAACAAAAACCCACCAAACCACAGATGAAAAAACCTTCCATTTTCAGGCACAAAGGGTACCCAGGGTTCTGTTACTTCATTTGACTCTACGGGTATCTGCAAACATAAATTCGGGTAAATTGAGTTTATTGAATAAAATTTGTGTTAGTAATGAAGAACTCTAGGTAAGAAAAGGAGCCTTGTGGCTGATGTCATTGCCTGCATCCTTTCACATGGTGGATCTGTACTACTGGTTAAGTAGTGCAGTTTCCTGAAAATAAGGTAACTGCGATCTTGAGACATTTGGCTCCTAAAGCTGTTCCTTAGAGGTTGCCAGCAGTTGAGGGATCCTAAAAAAACAGGATCCTTAAAAGCTTGTGGTGCTCCTCTGACAATCTCTTGCTATTTTTAAGCGAGTTTAGGAATTTGGAATTAGAAGCTAGAAAGTTCAAAAAGCGATCTGCAAGAGCTTGTGCCATCCCCATCCCCCCAGCAATGGAAATGAACCTGTGAGACACACGAGTTCTGTCAGTGCTCTGTATCTCGCTTCCTTTTCTGTTTCTCATAACTTCCCGACCTGAATAACAAATACAAAGGTTTGGTTGGGAAATACAGCCATTTCCCAGAAGAATGATATTTAATATTTCAAACAGGATGTATTCTACCAGACCTTTGTGATAACTGCAGTGTCAGTTGTTTGTATCATTTACGTTTTTGGCTGACTGAGCAAGAGTTGATGGCTGTACCTTGCAGCTCCTGTGAATTCAGTGCAGGGGTGACTGTACAGGCAATGCAAATACTTTATGCAGTTCTAAATAGTTTCTCTTTCCAGATTAACAAAGTTTTACTTGGCTGAGAGCCATTGCCCTAAAAACGTATTTGGAGAACTGTTTTTTTTCCCCCCTTAACATCGTCATGTGGAAAAATCTGTAATTAGATGAAGCTTTATATAGTGCAATATCTAGAAGAACTATACTGCATTATAATGGTATAGTAAATGCCATAAGTGCTTCTCTCATGTTCACTCCTGTCTTTCTTTACTGCAGTACTCTTGTCTTTCTGATAAGCTTCAAGAAACTGATTTGGATATTAACACTGTGTAGTAGTATGAAGAATATCCCTTAAACAGAGGCTGTTGGAACCAAAGTTCTGTTCACTGGGAAAGCTCAAATTAAACTAATTAGTTTCTGAAGATGTGGATCAAAATGCTGAGCTTTCCTGTGAAAAACATTTGAAAGAAAATTTTCTTGGTATCAACAGTATTTGCAAGGGAAATTATTTAGACTCCTTCCAATATAATGAATATTCAATCCAAAATAAAATCTATTTCAAGAAAAGTTTAATTTCAAAATATATGGTATATATATGTTTTTTTCCTGTCAAGTGTTTTAATGAAATGCTTGCAGTTGCAAATGTAATCTAACAGTTGCATTTTTATAGACTCAAATTGTATTTTTTGTTACTTGCATGGGTTTTTTTCCTTTTTTTCTTATCAGCATTTTAATAAATGTTGGTGCTAAAGGTCTTTTGGAAGGGTAGAAGAATGGTTAGCATACTTATCTTCAGCAATGTTTTCTGTTAATTCTTCTGCAGTTGCAGTTTTGGAATGTTTGCCGGCATTATACGTATTTTCTATCCAGTAGCCACTAGCTACAGGCACCAAATAGCTTACATACAAAGAAAATAGTCTTCTCTGTGACTTTGAGGAAATATCTTCAAAAGCAAATACCGAATTTTTAAGTCCGAGTAATTTTAAATGTTCTATATTCTGTGCCTCCAAAAACATTATGACATATTTAAAACATAACTACAGCTGGGATAAGTAATTATATGTTTTGTTAGCTGTTGCACAGATTCCTTTTTTTTTTTCCCTTATTTTTTCTCCCCATCCCCCCTTATGCTATGATTGACGAAGGTTAGTATTATCTGCTTTTAGTCTCTTGATCCGTATGAATAATACAACATTCATTTTCTTACTATTTATGTACTGCTTTTTATCCTCAGTGGAAATTACTTTGAATCTACAGATGAAAAGCATGCTAATTTATAAAACTCAGATATCTGTCCTAATTTTACAGATGTGGTAAACCAAAGGAATGAGATAATTAATAAGATTAAGCTTTGCAGTGAAGTCAGAAATGGTTTTGTGGCAGGCATGACATGGTCTAGGATGGGTTTGGACAAAAATGGACATACAGAGAACTGCAGGTCCTTTCTGAGTGATCCAAGTGTCACTTACAAACAAGGATCCTCTGTGCAACAGACATCGAAAATTCACCATCAAAAAATGGCAAAAGTAATATTTGCCCAACAGTTATTGTAGAGATTGTGGAAAAAATAAATTGATATCTTGTTTGTCCTTTCCTTATAATAGTGTCAGTGTGTGCATGCAAATATTTTGTAAAGTTTATATATTATTAAGTCTGTAATATATATAATTTTATATATACACACACATAAAAATAAAACCCACAGGCATTTTAAGAGTAGAGTTCCTTGAATGCAAATCCGTGGTAATTTGTGGTTGTCTTCCCTCTAGGGTTCAGCAAACTCCTGCTTTTGATGGCAGCTTTCTGCTCCTTTGAGGGTAGAACGAGACAGTGGAATGACTATGGGAAAAGAATATGCTGGGGAGATCATAACTGGGAGGGGTCAGTGATCTCCTGGGTGGATCTCATATAGCTGCTGAATCACGAAGGTCTAATTATTTATTTATTTATTTATTTTAGAATTTAAAGTCTGCATAGAAATAGAAAAGCCTTGTGTTCATATGTTCGGAAATCAAGTAGCTTTTGCTGGGTGGGAGGCCAAGCTCGCCTTTTTGAGGCCGCTGCACAGTGGGCTGTGTTGTCTTGCCTAAAGTTTGAGTTTTGTGCCTCTTACCATGGCCAGCGTCTGTGCTTCTGCAGGGTGTGATACAGCTGGGTGCTGGGCACTGGAGTGTGTGCTCCACCTCAGTCTTTGAAAATCTAAATGCAGCAAAGCCCTTTAGTTTGTTACAGCAGTTTTTTCTAGGAAGAGGCCATAATTAAATGTAAGCTTCTCAAGGTCAGCTCTTCTGTGCTGATACTCATAAGTGCTACAATTGAATGCTATTCTGTATTTGCATATAGAATGGTTTCCACTCAGAGAACTCTGCTTGCTGTAGAGGTACTATGCATCTTAATTCACTAATATATGTATTAGCAGGGTATATTTGTCTGAGGACAGGGCTGCCATTCAGAAGAACCCCAACAGGCTACAGAAATGGACTCAACAAAATCTCCAATTTCAGAAATAACAAATGCAAAGTCTATACCTGGAGCAGACTCATTCCCTCCATCAGGACAGGTAGGGAACCACCTAGCTGGGAAGCTGCTCTGCTTGAGAAAGACCCAGGGCTTCTGGTGGGCAGTCAGCTGGGCACAAGTCACTGGCATTCTTGAAGGCAGAGAGCTTTCTGATCCAAATAAAGACAGCAACAAACTGGTGCAAGTCAAGAAGGGGCCACCACGATAGTCAGAGGCTGAAGCATATGCCCTGTGAGGAGTGGCCAAGGGAATGTGGCTTGTTCAGCCAGGAGATGAAACTGCTGCAGGGGGGACTTCACAGACTGCCTTCCAGCATCTGCGGAGGTGACTGTAAAGACAGTGGCCATAAATTGGAAAAGGAGAACTTCTAACTGGTGTAAGCAAAATATTTTTCAGTCTGAGTAGAACTGCATGCTGCTGAAGAGGTTACCCAGGGAAACTCTGAAGTGTCAGCCTTAGAGGTTTTCAAACCTTGACTGAACAAGAGCCCTGAGCAACCTGGACAGGCTTCAGAGTCCACCCTCCTTTAGAGCAAGAGGCTGGACTAGAGACCTCACAAGTGGTTTCTGTGATGCTGGATTCTACTTGTGAGAGAAACTGAGACACAGCATTTGTAACTTGCCTGAGATGACATACCATCTGTGGCTGAACTGGGAATAGAGTTATTAAATTCTGAGGCTCAGTGGTGCATATGTGCATGCTAATGAGATCTCTTGGGTGAAAGAGCCAACTCCTCTTGGGAAAATAGCCTTGAGAGAAATCTAGGTTAAATCCACATAGTGTTCTGTCATACTGATGTCTGAGATTCAGGCAGTCATAGGAAAAAAAGCAGAGAAATTTCAGATAAAAGAAGTGAGCAGGATAAGGAAGAGACAGGAACTGGAACAATCAAGGTCAAAGAGATAATTTAATATTGATCCATTTTAAGTGGAATAGGAACTTTCTAAGTTCCTGTTTTCAAACATTGATCTAATTCAGGATAAAGATGAGAGAAATACTGCACTGAAGTTATAGATTGATTTAGTGTAGTTTTTATAAGTACGGTAGAATGTAAGTCAGTTGTAAGTCAAAGAATGCAGGTGGGGAAAGGGATTTTATTTTGGCAGTGTTTAAAAATGAAGCAGTTTTCAAAATTGGACAGTTTAATGGAATGCTGTGTTTGACGTGCTGTAACCATAAAGGGTGTAGTGATTTTGTTTTCTGAAAGCAAAATGCATTCTGAAAAATGTCCCATATGACCTCTTGGGTTTGAGGGGTTTTGTTTAAAATAAATAAGCATCCCTCAGGCACTTCTTGCAAGATACATGTGCAAGCTTTCACCTGCATGTTTTGGTCTATGACTTGCAAACTTGCACCAGAACACCTCTTTTCTTAAAATACTTGAGAAAAATAGGTGTTGAATGCAGAACAAATTTCCAGCATCTTAATTGATGAAAATGTATAGATAAATTAAGCAATATTTATATTGCTTAATATTTATATTGCATCATATAAATAAACATGACTTCCACCACCTCTTCGCTAGGCAAGCTTATGAAAACCCTTTGTATTCAGTATAGGACAGTGGCAGTTGTGGATTTCTGTGACTGTCTGGCACAAGAACCTTTGAGTTCAGCATCCAGACATTTAAAGACAAGACATTTTCCAAATGTTGTAGGTTTTGCTGAAGTTTTTATGGGTGTCTGAGGGAAAGGCAGAAGAATGATAAAACCCCAAAGCAAAGGAAATAAACTGTGTGTGGAGCTTTATTACTTGTCTAGCACAGACCCAGCACTCCTGGAGGTTTTTTTTTCTTCATCTGAGCAAGTGGTTAGGGTTGTTTATTAATCCTCACCCTGTACAGTATTAGTGTCACTTAAAAACTGTAGATGTGTTTCACAGAATGGCTGGCATTGGAAGTGGCCTCTGGAGGTCATCTGGGCCAACCGCCCTCTAGTAGGGCCACCTGAGGCTGGTTGCTGGGGACCATCTCCAGTCAGCTTCTGAATATCTCCCAAGGATGAAGACTCCACAACCTCCCTGGACGAGCTGTGCCAGCGTTTGGTCATGCAGTAAAAACAAGTGTTTCCTCATGTTCAGAAGGAGTATAAGGTGTATTAAGATCCTCTTGTGCTAATCTCTGCACTGAAAAGAAAAAGAGGGCAGTCCTAGGCCTGAGTGTTTACAGTGAAAATGCAGACCAAGAGGCACAGAAGTGCTGGTTGGTGTGGCAGGCCAAAGTCCAGCTCCTCTTTACCAGAGCATAGCACACTGATGTGGTGAATGGTTTATCTTGTGGCAGTGATGAAGTGAGGAAAGGGAAATAAGGTGTGCCCAGTTTCTCAGCACGTGGCAGAGACCGGAGAACTCTGCTTTGGGGTGGGGAAAGTTACAGGGGGTACAGACACAGAACAAGAAGGAAGTTATAGGAAGACTTGAAACCACTAGGTTTGGTGGCAAGAGAAAGAAGTTAGTGGATCTTGGAACTGGACAGAGAAGAGGAACAATCTGGGGAACACAGTTTGAAGAAAACAGTAAAATACAGTGTGTATGGTTAGTTGTACGGTTGCTGTAGACAGCCTGGTTTGAGGATATAGCCAAAAGTTGCATGTGCATCGCCTGAAGAAAGTCCTTGCCTGGTCTACAAAGACAGAACTTTCAGGCCATGTGTGTTCCGTGTGTGTAATATACACCCTGCTTTCACTCCCCTCCCCCTGCCACTTTCTAGTCTTCATGAGACCAAAGCTAACAATGACTACTCTTAGGGCTACTCCAACATTTAACCAAAGCAGCAGTTTAAATAGTTACAGGCTTCTTCCTTCTTTACCCATCCTCTTTAATTGTTGGCTGCCGAGAAGTTTTGCAGTCTCTTATCTCAGAAGTGAAGGCAGTGTTCAGGTAAGTCAGCATTACTCATGTCAGTTGCTTGCAGGACTACTCTTCAGGACATGCTTCTTGTGTTGTCCCTCTATCACATAGCTGTGGGTGAACTGCTGATTCACATCCTTTACGTTCACATTAGAGTTGTAATTTCCCTTTACTTCCTGGAGAGAAATTGAGCTCTTCATTTTCCACCATGTTTCTCTCTAGTTTTATTTCTCTTGCCTGTTACCCAATTTTTGTTCTCCACCTTTCTTTCCCAATACATGCAGCTGCAGCTTCCTTCCTACCCACCAGCACTGATTCCCTTTTTAAGGTGATCTTGAGCTGCTTATACTAATGTTTTATTCTACTATACTTATGATGTTTGAACCATGAAATGAGTCATTTGACAGACACTTCATTTATTAATAAAACTCCCCCATTATTTGGTGAAATAATAGCATTCAACTAATATGAAAATGACCTTGGACTTTGAACTTCGTAAAGCTCTTGGAATGTATTTTCTTCTCCTAAGAGTGTATAACAGAGGATTTCCTAAGAGTGTATAACAGATTTTATATTTACAATATTATTTCAAAGACTATATACAGATACTAGAAATACAGGCAGAGGTTAATACTACCAACTGCCTAATAGGTAATTCTAATTAATTAATCTCCTTGGTTTTTCGGGCTACATGACTGCAGCAAACAGCAGCAGAACTAAGGTCTGGGTTTCATGCTGTTCTTCAGGCAGAGAGCCTTTGGCCAGATGGACAAGTCCCTGTCCATTGTGACAGACGAGGAACTGGCAGTGCTGCCACAGAAGAGTTACAGTGTTCAGATATCAACTGCACATAAACAACCATAGCTTGTTTGCCGGATAAGCGAGAAATCTCTGAAGCATCTATTGTATATGGAGTGTTTTTCCCCAACTAGCAAGTTAAAAGATCATTGTACTTTAAATTTAATTTTATTAGTAAGCATAAAATTACTGCTTGAGAGGCAGATCAGTATGATGGCCTTCCAGATTCTCAGCATCTGCCAAGTGAGGAGTCTTGCAAAAGCCTGCCTTAATTTCCCATCTGCAACAAGTAATAAATAGAATACCAGGCTTGTAGCTGTCTTGAGGCAGGAATGTCATCAGAGGAATGCAGAGCTCTTCCATAATTAAGTTCATTTTAAATGGGCTGTCTTTTGTGAGGATTTTCTACAGATGTCAGATTTACAAGTGAGAGCAGGCGAGCCTGACCAACAGAATTCATTTTATACAGCAGTTGGTCAGTATTTTCTTTCAAGACTTTTTAGCCTCTCTCATTAAAAAACACTTTTAGGGAGTCATCATTAACTTCCTTTCTTCTGGTTCCACTAATTAAAGCTGCAGTTGGTCAATATTTGCCTTTAGGAAGCTCAGACTGCCCCACTGTATTCTGTCCATCCATGTGAGCTAAGTGGCACACAAAGGACCTTGGAAGAAAAGTGTTTTGAACAGCTTTCAGCCAGTTTTACCCAAATTAACTGGGAGCTTTTATATGTGTGTTTATATATATATATATATATTAGATGTTATTCTCACGCATAATTATGGATGCTTCATGTATTGTGCTGCAGACATTTTTAGTAATATTCGTAATATCCAGCATCTGGTTTCTTTGTGGATCAAAGACTGTGTTGGTTCTGAAAGACATTTCCCCCTCCCAAAATTATTTTTATTGCTATCTTATCTATTTTTAAATTTAGGACATTATCTTTTGCATAGCTGTTTAGTGGGCAGACAGTATTCTGGACTTTGCACAGCATATTATCCATCATATCTGGTTTAGGTGGATTCTTACCTGAGTGATTCATAATTGGTTTGCATTTTTTTATCATATCATTGATGTGTCCTTTATTTCTGCAATGGAACAAGGTCTGATAATCTTTTCACTCATTTTAATATGAACTAGACATATGCCTTGTAAGTTTTTATATTGTTTTACTTTTAGAATGTTAAAGCAGTTATATTCCACTATGTACAAAAAAGCCACAAGGGGAAAATCTAAGTAATTACCAAGTCTAATTATACACATTTGTGGCTCAGTATTGGAGCTTCTTAGGATAAATTTGTGATACTACCCCAAACATGAATTTGGTCATTCTGAAATTCAGCATGTAAAGAAAAAAAAGTCATATTATTAAAATTGAATGGAAAAGAGCAAGAGAATATATGGCTAGTAGCCATTAATAACTGCTAATGTTTGCAGGTTTAAGGGGATATTAACTTTTTTTCCTTTTAATCTACTGCAGAACAGTTAATGCTAATTGTCATAAACATGTTCTTGTGAAGATCTCTGTAGCGGAGCAGTGTTTCGGTAAACAGTTTGTGGTATCATCTGTCCATCTGTGAAGTGTTTCATGGTTTCACTAACAAGGCAGAGAGCAGCTTTACATTAGCTGCTGTGGTCCTTGATGAAGGGATCTGTACTGAAAGCTGCAGTCATCCTGTCACTTCTTTGTGAGAAGACTCTAGATTTGAATCTTGTTAGTTGAAAATAATACAGAATTTAATACTTCTCATTTTCTGTCTGCAGGAAAATTGTTCCTACAGAGCTTGAAGCTATTGAGGTTGGGAAGTTCTGAACCTTTTAATTTTAACACTGTAGGATTTAGTGTTCAAGTGGCAGAGAGATGCTTCTCTTTCATGTCTTGTCCATGGGAAATGGGCTAATCAAATGTTTTCCAGTTAGAACAATCACCTCATCAAGGGAAACAAGCCAGTTTTGGGCTTGCATCCAGTTCCTCCTAAGGCATCTTGCATCAGAGAAGATTAGTTTTGTGGCATCATCTTAAGGCTGAGGATTCACAAGGGAGTTCAAAGTACATGGGGCAAGGATGAAGCAGAAGGAGGGAAAGAAAAGGACTGTAACAGTAATGATTAATTGTTACTGCTCACAAAAGTAGAGAGGCATAATTGTAGAGGTCAGTCTTCACCTCAAGTACACGAGGCTTTCTTTTGTCAGATACCTCTGGCAGTGGAAAGCTGGCCTAGAGAAAAATTAGTCAGTGAGGCTGTAATCTCATGTCACGCTCTGGCGATTGTAACCATGTGAGGAGAAGTGCTAATTCAGCACTGTCCCTCTTAGTGCGGATCTGCTTTCACTTAATGTGTTTTCTTTCAGAATATGAGTTACCTGGAAGGAGGTATTGCACTTTCTTCACTTGCAGTGCAAAGGGTCAGGTTTATATGGCAAGGGACGAATTATTCTTTTGGGTCAATACAGCCGAAACTAAGCTGTCATGGCAACAATACAAAAGCTTAGAGAGCTTAGCCACGGGGCAGCTACTAATATGAGTATAATCTAGCTTCAGTAGGTTATTTATAATATTTTAATTTAAGCTGGTTTTAAACTGCTTGATAATATACTTAGTTTTCAGATTAGGAAATCAATTCTGTGTTTTCCTTCAGTAGAATAAAATGTTTTTGGTGTTGCCAGTTTCAGTTTTCCTCTGTATCGAGATGCTGTGCTTTCATGCATTCTCCTGAGAAGAGCCTAAACTGGGTTTGAACTCTTGCTCTAAATTTGGTGGGCTGTTTTCACTAGGCTGGGGACAAATCAATGCAATAGGCAACTAAAAATACAAAATAGATTGACATGCCACCACTAGGGATCCTTTCAGAAATAATAATGATAACATTTAGCTGCGGGTAAAGGATAAGAAAGTTGTGTTAAACCAGTTCTTTACATCTGTCATATATCAAAGGGAAAATGATTTAGGTTGGAATACAGATAAACTTGTCTTTCAGGTTCCTTCTAGCCCGGTGAAAGTGTAAAAGTTGTTTTGTTTTTTCTGATTTTTTTTTTGGCCTGTGTAAAATTAACCTACCATTAATCCCTGTTTCCAGGTAAGTGTTCACACTGTGTATGCCTTCTGCACCATTTCCCAGATGCATGTTTGTTAGCCTTTCTAACTTGCAAAATAATGTAAAAATGGAAGAGGCAGTTATTCCACTAGTGGCTAATTCTACTTGGAGGAAAAAAAATCTGTGTAGGATAAAGGCAGCACTGGGAAAGAATAAAGGTACTCTTTATATTCATCTTCAGGGAATATTTTGGCATTGTATCCCACAGCCAGTTTGCTATCTCCTTTTCTGATGGTAACTTACAGTGGTTTCAATGACAGCTATTTTAAAAAGTTTCAACAAGGTGTCCTTTAAGCTTTGAAATATCTAGGGAAATACTTACCTAATGATACAGGGCAACATAAAAATCCTTGGTTTACCTGGTTTAGATTTATAATTGAGATGATTTATAGAAAAATCCACAGTGACTCTCAACCTGACCTGAGAGTTAATTGGATTAGCATGGGTATTATGTCCTATTCTCAGTCTTTGCAAACAACCAGGTTAAACATCAGCCAGCTAGTAATCCTGTAAATTTTTACACTGAATTCCTTAAATAATTAGTAATGTAAAAACTATAAAGAATTGCTCCTTGTCTTTACATTCTGCTTTTTCAGTTGACAGCAATTGTTATCATGCCAATCTCACTTTGTCTTGTAATATATCCCAGAAATGTTGGTTGGAAGGGCCCTCTGGAAGTCATCTACTCCAGCCTCCCTTTAGAAACAGGATGGTTGCCAAAGCAAGATTAGCCATGGCTTTCTGTGGTTGAATCTTGAAAACCTCCAAAGATGGAGATTTCACAGTCTGATTTACTGCAGTAGTTAGCAAGGTAATGTAAAACAAAATCTGTGAAATATCTTCAGTTTAACTCCAAATATTTCTGAATCAGGTTTTGGCAGCCGTTGCCTGGCAAAGAAGCTGCATTGCCACTTCTGTATGAAAGATAATTGCAGTGTGCTGTAAAGGTGGATTTCACATCACTTAATTTTAGCTGCATAAGAATTAGGTACCTAATTTGTTAACCTAGGAATTTCCCTCTATAATCAGTGAAAAGAAGCAAGTCCTTCCAAAATTCCACTTCTTCTCTGGGATGGTTGGGATGAGTCATTCCCAGGAAGTGCCACTTTCTCCCACCATTTACAGGGAGGGTCCTCTCTCCATTTGGTGTCAGACTTGCTTAGATGGCTTCAGCCAGATAAGGGCAATTACTTCCCAGCTGGACCAAGGCAGCATGGGGACTACACCCACAACTGCAGTTCAAGTGGGAAATCATCCTACTTAGCAAATACCGAAAAAAACAACCCCAAAAAACTAAACCCAGGAGGCAGAACATTGATTAACAATCATAGCTATCAAAGCCTTACCAAGAGCTTCTCTCATGCTCTTCCTCGGTTTTCTGGTTTGGTGTTCTTTGTTCACTTGGTCATAATGATTTTGCCCTGATCATCATTCTATCCTGTTGGTTTTGGGTTGCAAAGAGGTAATGAATTTCTTCGTATTTATTCGAATTCAGGTATTTTCTCAGGATTATCGTGGCTTGGAACAGGATGACTCAAAGTTGGATTTTATTTGCAAACACTTGGAGGAGGAGAAAAGAGCATTGTAATGTGGCTGATAGAGGAAAGATTTTGCAAGCAGCAGTTTATTGCTTAGGATGCCTGTGGGGACTGCATGGTTATGCAAACTAATGCCCCAAAGGGGAAACAGCCTGTCATTCCTTTAGTATTACACAAACAGCAGATAGAGGCATGGCAAATGCTGTTTTAGAGAAGAAAGCTTCCTTAACGACAAGTTACAAAGCATCTTTTTTTCATTCCCATTTTCACTATTCTGCCAGCTAAGCTGTGGTAAAGTCTCTTTCCTCCTGATGGAACAACATAGAAAGGATATATTCTGCTGCTCTTACAGCCTTTGATCTTTTGTTTGTTCTCCAGGTTTGTTTAAATTGCATTTACCAAAGTAAAAAAGAATCTGGCCTTTCTGAATTGACTTCCTCACTCTGCTGTTGCTGTGTGTGTGTTGCTTGAGAATGGATGTTTTTCTGTCTTGCAATCTGTGAAGTGGCTCACTGTGTGATATTAGGTATCTCCGGAGAATTTGTTACAGTTTTCTCTTTATTATGCAGATTTAGTCCATGACAATGGCATTAAAAGTGACTGATAGTACAAGTTTTACTAAACCTCAACTTAAATAGACCCGTTTTAAACTTTGACAAATAAAATAAGTTTCCAAACAATTGTGATAAAGTGCACAGCCTTTTCTGATGGATGCAATGTTTGTACTTGCTGGGCATGAAATACCTGCTCTCTGACCTGTCTTGGGAAAAGTGTGTTGAAGGTCCCTCTCTGATGCCTTGCAGGACCCTGAGGATGCTGTACCTGCAGTTGGGCAGAGAAGGGCCTGGTGCTGGTGCATGTGCTTTGGATTGGCCTTTATGCTGGCTGGTGTGATCCTGGGCGGTGCCTATCTGTACAAATATTTTGCATTCCAGGTAAGTCACATACTTGTTATGAGAGGGTTGTGTTTTCCTCTGTGAGAAGGGGAGTAAGAGACTGTTTTTCTGCATTACATTTAGAAGAGGAGCAGCAGACTAAACGAAAGGAACTAAACCTTTTTTTATTTTGCAAAACTTCAGCTTTTTTAAAGGCCAGGGGTAAGGCCTGCTCTGAAGTTGCCTATCAGCAGAGGAGAGTGGAAGTGAAGCTGACATACAAAAGGGAGCAGCACTTTTGAAAACCTTACTTTGCAGAGAAAAGATTGTATCTAAATAGGACTTGGGTTTATGAACCCCAGTGGTGTCCCAGATTTTTATCTGCTCTCTTTCCTCTTTTGCAGTGCCAAATGTTGGAGGTGGATTAACCCCTTGAAAGCCTCTTTGTTTGATCTCAGGTTTCCTATGCATGTGGTACTGCTAATGCACAAGAAAGGGACTGCTTGTCAAAGCAACACATTGACTCTCCTCCTTCCTAGCCTCCACAGGGAAAAGAAATACAGGCCCTGCAGGAGGCTTGGGAAAAGCACAGTCAGCATGGTTTAAACATGCTCTGTCAAGTTGAATCCGTGCTGACAAGATTAGAACTCTAACAAAATGTATTTTCAGTCGTTCTAACAAATGGCACCGCTGCAAGAGGAGCCCTGTGAAGGCAGCAGTGCCAGGGAAGTGGAGCCTTTACCTGAAACAGGAGGTCTGAGTTAAATATTGTCTCCCTTGGAGGGAGTTGTCACTGGGCAGTGCAGGAAGTGCTGGGCTGTTGCCCAGGTGGTGTGAGCACACCCTCCCTGCTTCACAAACTGCTTGGGATTGCAAGGTCACAGAGGCAGAAAGGGAGAGTGTAAGCAAAACATGAATCCCTCTAGCCTACTGGTTAGTGCACATAATTATAAGGTAGAAATTCTTGTCCATGTCCCTGATACAAGGATTGTTGTTTTTTCCCCATTTTAGTAGCTGCTAATATGGAAGGCGAAGTGATTAAACTGGAGAAATTCTAGCTGAATTTGCAGTTTACGGTCTCTTTGGCTATCACATTAACCAAGTTTACAGGGAAGTAGTACTGTTGCAAATGATGCTTGAACAGCATAGTGTATCTTGGTGGATTAACAAGCTAAGTAGCTGAAGGCCTGCTGTATTTCTAATACACATTTCACCTGGGGTTAGCACTGGGGTATTTCACCTTTCACATGCCTGCAAGCTGAAATTGAAAGTGCCATTTAATTCAAACCTGTGGTACTTGTCTATGAGTCAGAGCTGGGTTGAAGGAAGCATTCAGGAATTGAGCTAGCATTGCACTGAAGACACTTTTTCAATGTAAAACTTTAAGTTGATGCCATGTGCATATACGTAAGTTGTATATTTCTAAAATTATCAGGCCTATAAATTTGGTCTATGACATTCTCTGACTTAGGACTTTATTTTACACTTCACTTAGATAACCTGTCATGTGTACTGTGACAGAAGGACACAAATGGTTGTTTTAATTTATTACTTTTCTGTCTTTTAAAACTGTTAAAAAGATTATTTCAGAAACTGACTTCCAAAACTTTTGAAGCCTTCTAAAACTAAGCAACTTCACAGAACAATTGAGGTTTGAAGAAGAGTCTTAGTCCTTAGTCATCTGGTCCAATCCTCTGCTGCAAGCAGGACCAAATTTAGACTTAGACTTGCTTTTTAAAGATGATTTGGATGACCAGTTTTAAATTGTAATTTTGACTACAGTTAGATCATAATTTGATAATAATATGCATGCCTATAGATGTAGGAACTTCACTGTCTTTCAAAAAATACATGTAAGACTAGATTTTAAGAACCTGCTTATGAGATCCTGTTTTCCTTGAATTCAAGGGAAGAACTCCCTTTAGGTTGAGTACAATCAAGGTTTTAGCCATGGTACTGTTGTAGATAGCAACTGGCTCCTATTTTGGTGTACAGTTCAAATTAAAGGGAAAGAATTTCTTTTAGTCTGACAAGTTTTTCTCCTCTGCAGTGCTTTGAGAATATTATTTAAGCTTCTAGCTTACTGATGTTTTTGTTGTTGGGTTGTTTATTATTTTTAGCAGGGTGGTGTATATTTCTGTGGAATAAAGTACATTGAAGATGGCTTACGTTTACGTGAGCCTGGGGCAGAAGCTCAGAGTGCTCGCTACCACACGATTGAGCAAAATATTCAGATCCTGGAGGAGGAAGATGTTGAGTTTATCAGTGTGCCAGTCCCTGAATTCGCTGATAGTGATCCTGCTGATATCGTCCATGACTTCCACCGGGTAAGAAATATTTCTGAAGAAACTGAAAGCATTTTAAACTTGAAAAATGTTCCCCCTTAGTCATCCTGATAAATGTATTCCCTAATTATTGTGGTTGAGGAAAGCAAGGGGTGGAGGAGGCAGCAGAGATGTTTTGATCAGCAGCAGACTGCAAGCAATTATTAACTGGGCATACAAAGTACAGTGTTATACAATCATCATGAGCTACTATGTAAATGACTGTTTGTTTTAGAAAGAGAAAAATCTTAGACCTATTTCCTTTCTTTAGTATGAGGAAGTAAAGAGAATGTACTTCTTGCTCTGTGAAGTCCACTGGGCCAGCATTTGACCAGCTGGTGTGGCACTGATGGAAGTTTGGAAAGGGCTGTCAAAGCTTTCAGGTCAACTTGCAGGGGCTGATTGCATCTCATGTTACGAGGTGTAGTCAAGCACCCCCAGAGGTGCTCTCTTCTTAGCATGGCTCAAAACCCCAAAGCAGCAGCAGAAAGGGAAGGAAATGACAAGTTGACCAACCGTGGAAGAGAGCTCATTTTCCAGATGCCATAGGAAGCCTAGCCAAAGTTTAATTTCTTTGTGCACCACAGGCTACTGTGATTCCTGGAGGCACTGAACTAGGGCATCAAAGCACTTTTAGCTGTTTCTTCCTTTTCTGAAGAAATAACCTTGATTGATGGGAATCATGGTAATAAATTTTTGTTAAGGCAGTTGACAGGCCTACAGCTCTTAGTATTAACAGCAGCTGTAAAACAATTAGAAGTCCTCCTTTTCTGTATCAGCATGTCTGATGGCAAGGAAATGTTGTACAGCTGGTTTTCAGGAAGCTAAATTTCTGTGAACATTTGAAGACTTCGCTGAACAGCTTTTTAAAGCAAGTCTGAAAAAGAATAGGGAAGTGTCCTATTTTTTTTTAATGCAAACTTCAGAGTTTAAAGTTTTTCAGGCAAAACAAGTGCTATATATCAAATATGCATTACCAGATTTGGAGGAAAACATTGCTTGCTCGAGCTATGTAATTTAAAAATATTTCTGAATATAATTAGGGAGCTTCTGTTAAGAGTTAGAACAAAGACTCTAAAGAGGGAAAACTGGAAAATGAAAAAAAAGAGTAGCATCCAAGAAATGAATAAGAACAATATAATACTAGAAATTTACTTATTGATTCTTATTGAAGGCCTTGCTGTAATGGTCAGTGCAAGGGTTATTTGCTATAGGTACAGCACTTGCTTCCATGTAATGAGGTTAGTTGCCCTGATGATTGCTGTCGTGGTGCTGTTGGTCTCCCGGTGCTCAGTATTTTATATACATCCCCAGCCTCAGAGCTTTCAGCAGCTGGAGATAATGTCTTCTTTAGCAAGAACAGGTGCAGTAAAACACAGCTCAGTGAACACAGCTACAGGATTCATCAGGATAATTCCCTGAGCTTTTTATCAAATAATGGCAAATATTGCAGTTCAGGTACTGTAGAAAGATAATAATTCAACTGTGAATAATTATTAACCCTTTGAGTCGGTAATATTTTTGAAAATAAAAGGTTCTTTGTTCCATTATCTGTAATGGTATGTTTTTCCTTCTGCGTTTTGTTCGCACTGGCAGCATTTCCCCTTTAGACTATAACAAAATATAAAAGCATGGAGATTAGAGCAGGTTTTTGCCCTGTTGTTTCAAAATGCAGACACTAGGAATAAATAAATACTGTACTTATTTCTGTAACAGCTCAGATGCACCTTTGTAGTTTCATTGCTGTAGTGCATTTGAGCTACTCATTGCCTGCTGCCTTGCACAAATCCCTGTCATAGATATAAACTCTCATCAAGGATGCCTTTTATTTCTGCATTTACCTCTGCTTAGATTGGAGTTTTTTGGACAGACTTTATAGTGAACAATAATTTGAAGGACTGCACAAGGCAGTAGCAGTTCAGCAATGTCTGCAATTTTCTGAAGTTCTTATTATTTGATTAAAATATTTTCTTGACAGAGACTCACTGCCTATCTTGACCTCAGCCTGGATAAGTGCTATGTGATTCCTCTGAACACTTCAGTTGTTATGCCACCAAAAAATTTCCTGGAGCTGCTCATCAATATCAAGGTACAATGAAGTTTTAAGTAATTTCTTCTGAAGACAGGAAAGAAGTAGATTTTTTTCATGGTTTGGTTTGGGTTTTTTTTACTTCTGCAAATTCTTGATATTCACACAGGGCACATATATTAGAAGGTTAAATGATCACTGGAGATTTTTGCAAAGAGAAAAAGATTACTAATTCAGAGGAAGGCAAACAAATCTGATTTTATTCTTTGATGCTGTAAATTTGGCTGACAAAATTTTGACTATTTAATAGTAGTCTGTGTGTTTTTTAATTTATAAACCATTGTGACTAAAATTTCTACAGAACGTGTATCCACTGGACTAAGACTGGTTAGCTGAGAGGCATGAAGTAGATGGACTGGGAAATCCTTTTAACATGGGCATTGTTTAAAGCATTGGTCCCTAGGGTTGGTCCCTACTTTGATCCAGTGGCTTGAGGGTGATGTACATGAGGTATGTTGGATCCACTGTGTGTGTTCAGGGAAATTGGAGGTGGCACTTCGGTCTGATGGAAGTTCATGAAGCTTCCAGCAGCCTTAAGATGGATCTTACTGTTTGCAGGGAGGTTTTTTAGGAGTGATCAGGATGTGGGTTGTATGATTAGCAAAGCCAATTTAAGCAAGAGGCCAGATTCCTGGTTCTCTGAGCACCAGACCTTCAGAACAAGATTCATTGTCCTTAAAAACAGACTGTGAAAGAGACTGAGATGCCACAATTGCTGAACAACCAAACATGAGTTTTCAGTATAATGTTGTGGGAGCTCCTAAATGCTTCCCAGCAGGGTCTGATAATGGAACACAACTGCTGGACTTACGGTGCTGCTGCTGCCTCACTTGTCACCACCAAAGGGACACACTGTTCCATTAGTCGTGGTAACTGGGTGAAATGTAATGGCCTGTGAAATTAGGGAGGCCAAAGTAGATAATCTAATGGGGTCTCTTGCTAACTTAGTATGAATCTCTTTTTTTTTTCTTAACTTTATGTTTTTAATGCAAATTTAAATAGTAATGACCTTGGTTTTTGAGCCCTCTTGTTTCTTCACAGAACAGCAAAACAGTACAGGTGGGGAAGAGGGCTGATTAACTGGTGTCTAAGATTTGGGGAGAGTGTTTTAAATTTTATTTTACTGGGCTTTTTTAACTTCAGAACTGTTAAGTCATCTTTGGGTTTGCGTCTTTCAAAAAGGCCTTGGAATTAGGACTCCAGGAACTGTTTTAGCCATTTCTAAGTGGTTTGTATATATAAATAAATACCATGTGAAAAATTACTTAACAAGTAAGTCTTCTGCTGCTTTTTTGCTGCCTATTTTGAGACTGGCTATTTAACCACACTTCCATTTCCTGTACATAAGGATGATGATGTGTCTGTAAAACTCAGTGACCCCATATTTTATTTTACTTTGTTTATGCTGTTTTGTTTCCATTTTTAGGTCACACAAATTCCACTATTAAAATCTGTTAATTTCCTAGTTTGTCATTAGCACTGAATCAAATATGCTTGGTTTACAAGTAAGAGGATAACCAGGCATCATGCATTTAACTGAAAATCTGTGCAAAAGCAAACTGGTTTGATCATTGTCCCCAACAGTGAGTGCCCTAATTTTATGAGACATCTATTTAATTCTCATTGTATTAACAAAAAGCTGTGGGCATTTGATGTCGCAGAAAATCAGGCTAAATGTTTTGTAACTGAAGGCTGGGAAACTATGGTGCAGATGCACAAAGTCAGTAAAAACTGTCCTGCAGTCACACTGGTTGCACCAGGAAAATTGTATGAAATTGATGTGCTAGTTTCACTAAAATGAGCTCTGAATAAATGCACAAGGCATTTTATGAAAATGGAGGTTCTCTGGGCTGGTTTGTTTTTTAAGGAAAGCTGTAATTTTAACCTTGAGAACCACATTTCCATATATTGATACAGTTTGCTTGAATGTTCAGACATGAAAGGCCTCCTTTCTTTGGAAAACAAGGCTGAAACCCAGGTATATTTGCTCATCCACCTTGTTCGAGCCAACTGGCTAATTTTAACTGTACACGATGCACAGGATGTCTCAAAGATGACGGTATTTGTGGCTATGCTGGATCCCAGTGCTGGATAATTGCTCCTGTGGAAGCTGGGCAGAGGAGATTCCTGAACAGAGCTCCCTCTCCTCCTGTCCCACCCCGGGAAGGCAGAGAAGCCTGGGTCTGGGAGGTGGCTGAGGAAGTCCTGTGCTTTGGAGGGCATGATCCCAGGAGTTTCCTTCCAGGCTGCCCCCAAAGTCCTCAGCACTGCTACCCACTCTGCCAGTGCCCTGGGCTGCTGCTTTGCTCCCTCAGGGCTCTCTCCTGAAATTCAAGAGACCAGGAAATAAGATACAGTAATTTACAGTGATTTAATTACAAAATAATGATTGGGATAATTTGAGAGAATGACATTTTCTAAGCATTTTTTTAAGGGAAAAAAAATTGCCGTTGTTTTCCTCATAGTATGTATTGAAGAAAATATTTGTAATTTAAAGTGGATTTTATACAGTCCTTTCTTTACTGAGGAGATAGCATTTAATCAGCTTCTCAACAAAGATGGTCTTGTTTTGCAATGGAAATTTCAAGTTGTTTATTAAACATACAGTGAACTTTTGTCACAGATGCTGAGTATGTTTTCACAATAAGGGATCGTTTTATTTTTAGAAAGCAAGGAACACCTTCTCTACTGCTCTAAGTTAGAACCACCCTAACATGATTTCTTAGATGAAGTAATATTTTTAAAAATTTACGATTATTTACAAATTATTTAAGAAATTGGCTGGTAGGTAAGTCTGCATCTTCATCCATGTACAGTGAGGTGTGCACAGAACCAGATTCCTTCATCATTTCATCTGTGGCAAAATAATATTGAAGGGACTAGAAAAGGCTTGGGAAGCCTTTGCATATTGCCATGGCTCTTCCCTTATTTAATGTATTGCCTTGATGTAGCTGATGCACCACCATAGCATTCTAATACCTTTCCACATAAACGATTATGGGAGTCACCATAATAACTTAGGTAGCTAGATGGTCTCATCTTGGGTTTGGTATGAGAGTTGTCACCCATGCTGTGAGTAAGTTTAAGGCTTCCCAGTGCCATGGACTGCAGCTCAAGTGTACTGCAGCTGGCCTGCTTCATCAGCAAGAGTCTCTCCATGTAGATCATGCTCCTGCCAGCTCCTATCTGAGAGTTGTACCCACTGAGGTCTGCTGGGCCGTTATTAATTAAGCGAAAACTCTGGATGATAAGTGCAGGACTGATCTGTGACAATGGGAACACCTGGAAAAAAAACCTGCTGAAGGTTGATGTCACTGTAGCAGGAGGGTGGTGGATGTACGCATCACTGGAACTTTTGTGACTTTTTCGAATATAAAAAAGCGTAGTGAAGCTTGAATATTTCGAACAAAATTGTGTGGGTAATAGATATTTTGAAAGAATTCAAAGAAGGTATGTCACAGCCACGTTAAAGAAAAACATTACAAAGTGTTTCTTGTGTCCTTACACCATGAAGATATGGCTTTTGACAGAGCTGTTATATTTCTGTTCAACAGGCTGGAACATACTTGCCTCAGTCCTATTTGATCCATGAACAGATGATTGTTACTGATCGCATTGAAAATGTGGATCAGCTGGGATTCTTTATTTACCGCCTCTGCCGTGGCAAGGAAACCTATAAACTACAGCGCAAAGAAGCCATGAAAGGTAAGTGTTCCTCCTGCGATCCTGCATGTTGGCAAAGTTCAGTGATGCTTGAGTTCAATAAGTAGGCTTGAATTTGTTGAAAGGAACGACTCTAATTAACACCAGGGTTGCTTATTGCAGTAACTGGCTCTGTGGGACTAAGTACGTCTGATATTTTCTTGTGTAGGTATGGAAATAAGTAATTTCATAGTGCAAAAGTGCTCAAGGCCCCAAGGAGCCAGGAGTGTCAAAATGTGGGGGTGTGCATGCATGGGTGTGTTTTCTGGAGTTCAGCCTTTCATTGATACTCTTCTTTAATCTTGTTTCTTGACCCACCCTCACCCAAAATCAAAGAAAGACCTCTAATATATGAGAACTCATAGCCTTGTAGTCCAAGTACAGAACTGCAGGTTCTTCCTGTTGCTAAAAATTGTTCCACGTCTTACTATTTGCATCAGTGAAATGTGAATAAGAGTTGTCATCACAGGAAAGTTCTAGTGCTTGGTATTTCTCCATGAAAAATGTTTGAAAAACATTATTTGGAAGAGTCTTGACAAGCTATTAAACACTGCCTTAAAATTTGCATTTAAATGTTACTCAGATTTCCTTTTTGGTTGTTTGAGGGTTTTTTTGGTTGTTGTTTAATGAGTACGTAGTGTGCAAGTGCACACCGAAGCAGTTTAATTGCTTTAGTCATATTGTTGGACCTGAGTGCTTGGGAAAACCAGGAGAAGAAATACATTTTATGAAAGCAATTTAAAAAGACGTTTGAAAATTAAAAGGTCTTAATAGCAAAATCAATTCAAAGCTCAGTATGTTTATCCTATAGTAATAAATGATGAGCATAGGTTTGCAGTGAGCATTAGTTTGGATAAAATTTGGTTAAATTCTTTCTCCAATTCCAAGATAATATTTAAATACTGCAAGTCCACTCATTTTTTTGCCTATAGCAGTTTCTTCCTTTGCCATTCCCTCTCTCACATCCCCACAAGTGTTTTTACAGACACACAGAGGAGGAGATTGGGAACTGATCTGAGTTAAAAACATGCCAGTGTGGGGTTTGGGCAGGTTGGTTTTCACTAAACCAGTACTGCGATTTGGTTCACCACACCTTCAGGATCATTGTCTGCCTATTGATTCTCTACCTCTGAATGTGTGCCTCTGTGTGTTTCCTCTGAGGGGTGAGTTGGAGGGAGATAGTTTTGGTTTCTGGTGACATCTTACCATAGCAAATGTAAAACTATTATGTCTCTGAAGTACCTCACCTCCTCTGTTTACCCTGTGTTGTTCTTTACTAATACAACAGGAATTCAGAAGCGTGAAGCCATCAACTGCCGAAAGATCCGACACTTTGAGAACAGGTTTGCTATGGAAACACTCATCTGTGAACAGTAATGAGGAATAGTACTGTTACAGGAGACTTAAACATTACAGTATGACCCCACCCTTTGTATTGTGTGCAGTGATTATTTTTTAAAATCTTCTTTTATGTAAGTAGTGGACAGGGCTTTCTTGCTGAACACCTTCCATACTTTTCATCTCACGATACATGTAAAATCAATATGTTTTACTTTTTCCCTTATTTTCAGGTGTGGTGTTCTTCTTATATTTGAATAGCAATTGTATAAAGACTTAGTTGCTAGTGCATTTCATGTGATGAATCTTGAATACTAGGAAGAAGAGAAAGTCTTTGAAATATCCACCAGTTTTTAAATAAGTAAAATTGAAAAGAACTATTAATGTACAAATGGACTGCAATAGCTACTTCTAACTGTAATATTACCTGCTATATAGTTTGTTACAGCATATAGACAAATCTGTATTTGACTCTCCCTAACCAAGTGCAATTTGTTTTGTTTTTAAAATATTGTCATATTTACCTTTTTAGATTGATTTCTGACTTGATGTTTTAAAATGGCAAGTGTTTGCTGTAACAATCTTTTAGAAAATTAAGAAGTAACTTATGTTACTAACTTGTATATAATCCATGTATGTGCAATGGAAAATAAACCTTTTAAACCTGTTTGTCTAAAAGTCTTGTGTTTTCTTCTGCTGTTACTGGGGATTTTTTTTTTTAGAGGAGGGGACTACAGTTGATTTTGATGCTTTTTACTTGAAGTGCTGTTTGGAAAGATAGATGGGTGATGGCTGAGAAATTAAATACAAACAGAAAAGAATGTTTTTCTGTTAGTTTTTCACTTAAAGGTAATATTGTGCTGCTTGCTAAAATTCTGGGTTGGTGTTTCCACAATACATACAATCACAGTGGAGAACCAAAGCTGCCTTAGTATGTTGTTAATGTCTAAAATCCTTGTTGTGAGTCTTTGTCAAATAACAGGCATCATCCAGAGTGTGCCATGAGTCAGGCTGACCCAGCTGAGAGACAGGAGGAAGAGTGTTCCCTACATGCAGGGCTTTGCCGTTCCCTTTGTTCATCTCCATGGCATTTCTGCCAGCCTGTGCCACTGAGCTTTGCCAGTTCATCTGGAGCATGCTCAAATACTGCTAATACCATTCTGCATTGTGCCATTTACACTTAAAACTGCGACGCTTAAAGCAAGACTGGTTTTATTTTGGTTTTTATTTTTAAATATGATTCGGATCTTTGTAACAGCAACTTTTGTAGGGGCCAGTGCAGAATAAGGTGTATCATAGTACCTGCTGTTTTGGAGGTAGTTGCAAGTAAAAATACAGGACATGAGAAAAGGGAGTAACACTCAAAAACAAGGCTGAGAAATCTCCCACCAAAGTGGCTTTTGAGCATCCATGATACAAGAACTGATCTGTCTTCTGACCAAATTTTGAGCATCGCCTCATCAGGAAAGTGAGAATGTTGAACAGAATATTTGCAAAAAAAGTAGTTCAAACCAGTTTTTAAAAAATATGCCCCATAGGTGTCCAAATAATTTGTCTTAGGTTAATTCAGTTAAGAAGCTTTGTACTAATCTTATTTTTCATCTTTTAAAGGATCTTTTCTTAATGTAGTGGGAGGATGCTTTACTGGTTTTGGAGCTATTATACAACTGTAAACATGCTATCATCCAACTTCCAGCTATTGTGAATGTTTGGATTGAGATAAAATAATTTGTTTTAAAGAAAGCTTCCTAAATACACAATACTTTTTTTCTTCATCTGCATGTGGCTTAATTTACAGTGTAGTCTTAGTGTAAGTGCATTACATGTAAAATGAGAAGTATAATAGCTGTTTTCCAAAAGCTGGACTTTTTCAATCCATTCTTGATGTAGCATGGCAGTCATGAACATCAAATAAAGCCTCACGTAAATAGAGGTTAGATGTTCATGCATAAATTATATTCATATCGCTGCTATATTGAAGTATAGATGCAAGCAAGTTGGAAAACCTGCTGGGAAAACTTTAGCTGCAGACAGGATGTTGCAATTGTGTACTTGCAACAGAGGTCAAGTATATGTCAGGACAAGGTTGCTGGTGCATTCTTTGGGGCCCTGTATGACGCAAGATTGATGCTGAAGTATTTTTAAGGATGTTTCCTACCTTTTCATGAGCGTACTGTTCGTATTTTCTGTAAGTTAAACAGGAAACTTGTTAATTTTTAAACAAGCTTTGCATCACCTCTTGCTTGTTTTCAAAATAAAACTCAGTAGCCAAACTTGGTGATTTGTGGTGTGTCCTTTAACTGAGACACCAGCAAGTGAGGCTGCTGAAGGGGTGGTGGAGCCGGAGGAGAAATAGATTTGTTTTTACAGACAGGTGGTTTCTAAGATTATGCCACATGCCCATGTCTGCAATAGCTTTTGAGCCTGTTGGATGGTGAAAGGAAATTTACTTTGGCCAGTAGTGTGGGGAACAAGGGAAAAACTTGTGTGCACTGAGGGAAAGCTCCCAGCATGCACTCACATCACTGAATGCCAGGCATTTTGTATGGGAAGATGACCTAAAACATCCAGAGTGCAGCAAAAGCTCATTCTGGAACTTCTGCCCTCTTAGACAAGGTCAATGAAGCATAGGACATGAATCCAGGGAAAGAACTAGCTCTAGGGAATGCTTGGGTTTTTTTCCTTTTTAAATTTAAAAATAAAAAGAGAAAGAGTGTAATAAATATGAGTTTAATAATAGCTAAGAGTCTAATAAACAAACAGCTGTGCTGTTCTGAAGAAAACCACACTTCTAGCCCAATGAATTCCAGAAAAGGGTTGGTATAAAAATTACTTCATTGGACAATTATCTTTGCAAATATTTTTAAAACTCCTCATAAGAAAGAAAATGAATCCTAATGTTTAGACACACTTTGTCACTGATGTAGCAAAATCACTGTCCTATGCATCTGTCTCTTATGTGGTGGAGGGGGCTGTGTTGCTCTCTCACAGGTCCCAAACAGCCTCCAGATGTTCAGCTGATCTTTGCATGTGCAAGGCTGTTGTGACCAGTCAATGATCTGGGCTTGCACACCATGATGAAAGCTCCAAGTCCTTCCTCTAGCTGCAGTCTTGCAGCTTTAGCAAAGAGGCATGAGGGAAGTTTTGGCATGAAGAAAATACTTAGGGCCTGCAAGACAGAAAATGCAAGAGTTCAGTTATCTGACGCCTGGCAAGGTGTGTACATGATTTTGTTCATATGGGTTGGGTGGGAGAACAGAAGTCTGACACGTCAGTGTTTGCAGAAACTTGTGGTTTAGAGAGATTAGAGCTGCACTCTCACTGACATTGCCTGTTCTTGTTGTAGGAGGGTATTGTACTACTGTGGAAGAAGCAACATAGAAGAGCCTGTAGCACTGTTGCCATACTATAAGTTTTTCTGAAATGCTACACACAAATGTTTTCACCTACTGAGGGTATTTCACTGCCATGGCCTGGTAAAGAATGCCATTATCTTGGGCACACTCTTAAAAAGGAAAAAGCAAGATCATGGACTGGTTTAGTTCAGAGAAATGCCTGTCTGTTCACTACAGGCTACGGTTGCTAATTTTCAATTGGGTTTCAGGGTTGTTGGTTAAGATTAATTTGATTCCTGAGAGCTACTTCCAGTTGAGTGCATTCTGCTTCTTTTAGTCTTAGGAAATCTTGGAAGCAGAGGCATGGGAAACATCCTCACTGGGGAGACCGCCAGCAGCAGGACAGGGTGTTCCCTTGCTGGAGCATGGTGAGAGGAAGCAGAACCTGGGACTGAGCAGAATGGGAAGGGAGGGTCACAGTGGGATCATTAATGTGCCAGTAAAATTGCAAGTAACAAGAGGGTTGTGGTTGCTTTGCTGACATTTATTTCATTACCAGTTGGCAGTACCAACCAAAATGAACTGCCCTGCAGAGGGCACGTGTGATGCAGCTGAGCATGTAAAGGCATGATTTATACTCATGTACAGAAGCCTTCCTTAAGCAAGGAAAACTGTACCAGGAATGATGACATTTTTCTGATGTAACTGCACTTGCACTGGGGCTTCATTGGATAAATCACATCACTCACAGACTTTATTTTTTTGTGTTCTGGTTGTCAACACTAGTGCAAATCTGTAAAACAGACACGGCTCTTACAGCCATTCTCACAGAGAACCTGCAATTTGGAAGATCCTGATAAGTAGTTATGATTTTTCCATAAACAGATATAATGCAACTATCTGAAAAAATTAGTTCTAATTCTTTAAGAAGAAAAAAGTGACACTCAAGTCTAAAAACCGATCAATGCAAAACCTCTCTGATGTCCAAGCAAGAGAACTAAAAGTACCCATGCAACATCCTGGGCTGGGGTCTTGCACATCAGCATCATTTACATGTAGCTGTTTCTCCATCCAGCAGCAACAGCTGAGGTGTCCTTTCTGACCCCACTGGTCACATTTGGTCAAATGCTTTATTGATGGAGATCCCTGCCTTAAACTCATCTCTGCAGCACCTGAGTCTCCAGCAGTGTACTGTGTAATGCTCTGAGTCAGTCACAGGTGTCTATCTGTGGAGTGAAAATACTCCTTTTACTAATGTGACTACAGAGAGAGAGGCTTTGAACTGTTACAGGAGGCAACATCCAACAAACACCTCTTAGTTTAAAGACAAGTCGGTTGAGGTTTGTCATGGTCCCTGTGGATTTTACATGACTGTAGAAATACTAACTTGTAGAAATGGTTTTCACCCTTCATATTTCAAACCATCTTTGCGTAGGAAACAATATAGGGGCCAGGCTCACCACCAACAAGGGGTACAATCAGTCAGCTTCACCCCATCACACCAGTAAACCATTTTAGGCCTGCTCAAACCACAGCCTGAGTGTACCTGAGGCACTCCTGAAGCAAGACCAGCACATAGGTCTGTCTGTTGTGCCAGGTGCTGCTCCAGGGAAGTCTTATGGCATGGGGCCTGCAGGGCAGCAGCTGAAGCAAAGTTGGCCCACCTGGAGCAGGTCTGTTGCCTCCCTGCTGCTGTTAGCACTTGTGCTGTGGCTTTGGGAGGGGCAGCTGGGCTCCAGGTGACACTGATGGCAGGGGGTTGGAGGCTGCTGCACAGTGCAAGGGAAGTCCGTGCACACAAAAGGCTGTGATTCAGGCAGAGATCTATAGTCTATGAATTTTACAGCCTATGGGCTTCATTTAAGCAAAACTTTTGCCAATATTTAGTACTTTGACTACTATCCAGAAGCTCCCAACTTAGTGGGTTTAGTGTGTATTTTTCTGTTGTGTAACTCCAGAACTGATTTTACAGTAATTGTAACAAGTGGTAGAGGTCTGTGATACTGTAGAAATAAGCAGCTAGTCTTGGTAGAGCATGAAGTGCACTTAAATCACGTTTCCTTCTCACAAATATTTCATTTATATGAAACCTAAAAAAGTAGCAAGCTTCTAAACTTGGTGTCATTTGCAGTGAAATCACGGCTTCTATTCCCACTGGCAATTACCATGGAACTATAGCAACAGTTTTAAGTGAAAAAAAATTAAGATAATAAAATTACCTAAGATTGTGTAGCAGCTGAAAACAACAAGTCAGGCAGGACTGTTTGATTGGGCAGTGTTTTGCAGACTTCCATCTGTCTGTGACCTACACTTTAAAAGCAGTTGTAGCAAGATATTTAGAATAAATATATTGTCAGGTCAGATGAGAAAATTATCAATAATACTTTATTTGACCTTGCAGTGTTTCCTTTGGTTTTCTTTTTCCCATTCAGAGCTGATTTTCTTCTTTCCTTTGTCATTTTATTGAAAAGTGTAAAGGCTCAATTTCAAAGATGTTTTAAAATAAGGGATAAAAACCTCCAAATCAGTACCTCTAACAAGGGGGCAAAAAAGCACAGAAATTTACACATGGTTTTACACAAGCATGTGCCTTTCTACATACATATATGTTGAGTCTTCTTATTGCAGTTTAGATGTAGTTACTACATCCGAGGCTCTGGGATGGATGATTAAATGTTATTGCTGCTCAATTCATCTGCTGTGTCCCTTCTTCTCCCTCTAGTTGTAAGTTGAAGTATTCTGAGATTATATTTTGGTTGTACCTGCTTATGGAGGGGAGCCCTAAGAGCCTTGCTTGATGAGAAAGTGCATAAAATTTGACTTGAAAAGGTGCTTGGCACACTAACAATTTTAGAAAATTAATATTTGCACTGAGGCTGGTTTGGAACTCTTTAAAAAGAGCAATGCACAGAGGGCCATGAGACAAATTCTTTTCCTACCATTTGGATGATCCAGGGCCTGGCTCTAAGGGCATGTTAAAGCAGCTGCAAGGGACGCGACCCAGGAGGGTGTGTTTCCTTCTTGCTGACAGCTGGGATGGCTCCACTGACTCTGACCAAATTTTCTGAGATGCTTTGCTTTCCCTTTAAATTCTTTTGTGCTCTTAAAGCTAGCAGTGAGAAGGCAATGTACTAATCTATTTAGGTTTAGGGTTTTAGCTTACTTTTCCAAGCTGGTAGATCTGTGTAATTGTCTGTGGTTCAACTGTAGATGACAGGCAGTTTCTAGACTCCAAACCTTCCACAGCATCTGGTATCATCTGATTACAAGAAGTATTTAAATGTGTTTATAGAAGCAGGGTAAAGCTATTGCCACAGTTTTACTGCAGTCTACACTTCAAACATTTACTTCAGAGGAGTTTTTTTGTCATTGGTTTCATTCTAATTATAAAGCAGAAAACAGTCTGTTGTCCGAAGTTAATGAATATAGCAGAAATGCCTGAATAAAAAATAACAAAATGCATGAGTCTTAAAAATACTAGTGCATTTCAATTGTATACCATAGTAATACTCATGGTGGGTTTTGTTCAGGGCTTTTTTTTTTTTTGCTTGTTTGTTGTTTTTTGTTTTTTAATTGAGAGTTTTGACAGCAATCTCACTAAAACTAGCTGCTTTACAGGCAACAGATAAATATGTGCACGTAGTATGAATCCATACATACACATTTTTCCTTTTTCTGAGAAGTTGTCATCATACAAATCTGAAAATGTGCTTGTTTGCAGCAGTGATCTGCCTTCTAAACATGGGGGTGCAACTGCAGACAATAAAGCAGATTTTTAAGGTCTGTGAATCAGGACACTGGAGATTTGGATCTCATTGGCTTAAAATCCAGGGGATGCCTGAACACAGCCTGAACTTCTTACATTAAGTGTAATTTTAATGCATAGTGTTAAAGTAACATTTCATTGAGGACTTGGATGAATATCAGACTGAGAGATCACAGAATCATTTAGGTTGAAAAGACCTCTAATAGCATCATTGAGTCCAACCTTTGACTGGTCACCACGTTGTCAACTAGACCATGGCACTGAGTGCCACGTCCAGTCTCTCCTTAAGCACCTCCAGGGACGGTGACTCCACCACCTCCCTGGGCAGCCCATCCCAATGTTTAACAACCATAATGTGAAGAAACTCTTCCTGATGTCCAACCTGAAGCCCCGAGGCCATCTCCTCCGGTTCTGTTGCGGGGCGGTGCGGGGGCGGTGTGAGGCCAGGCCGGCCCGGGGCGGTGCGGGGGCGGTGCGGNCTAATAGCATCATTGAGTCCAACCTTTGACTGGTCACCACGTTGTCAACTAGACCATGGCACTGAGTGCCACGTCCAGTCTCTCCTTAAGCACCTCCAGGGACGGTGACTCCACCACCTCCCTGGGCAGCCCATCCCAATGTTTAACAACCATAATGTGAAGAAACTCTTCCTGATGTCCAACCTGNTCTGTTGCGGGGCGGTGCGGGGGCGGTGTGAGGCCAGGCCGGCCCGGGGCGGTGCGGGGGCGGTGCGGCCCTCCCGGAAGTGACGTTGGTTGTTGCGGGCGGTGACGCGGTTTTCGCGCGGTTCGGGCGGCGGCGGGGCCGGGCCGGGCNCTCCGTGTCCCCCTCCCTGCTTCATGTCCCCCCCCCAGTCCGTGTCCCCGGTGGGGCGGTGTCACCCCGGTGTGGCTGCAGCAGCGGGGTTGGTGTTGGTCCCCTGGTCGCTCCGGTGCCCCGCACGGATCCCCCGCCGACGATGCCTGATGCTTTTCCTAGGCTCGAGATCGGCGAAGCTGACTTCGTCGTGCTCTGTGATGCCCTGAAAGTGTCGGAGAGCGTCAGGGAGAAAGCGTGGAAGACGTATGAGGGCTTATCGGCAGTGGATGGAGCACTAGTGAGTACCTGCTGCTCTGTGCACGTTGCTCTGTGGTGGTGTCTGTCCTGTGCCCCAGTTCAAACATTAAGCCATAACTTGGCTGCACCGGGGCCCAAGTGTCTCACCACCAAAGTTTGTAGGGTCGGACTTCAGTCTAACTTCGCTTGGGGAAAAAAATGGAGTTGGATGTTGCCATGTTCAAGTCTATATTAACTGGCTTCTACAGATTCCCCTTTTCTGTTAATGGTTTGCAGTAAAAGTATGGGCTCAGGAATTCTTTTAGATTACTAATAAATGACAGTAGAAAAAAAACACCATGTGATCAGCTAATTATTCAAACTGCAAGTTATTTCAAATATGTCTTAGCCAGCTTTATACAGGCCATCTCATTGTATGTTTCTCTATATCTTTTCTACAGCCTCCTTTATGAGGCTGCAGAAAGGGTCTGATGAAGACTAGTGCAGGGAAAACAACATTTACATGTTAAACTCTTTTTTTTTCTACTACGGAATGTTAACCTGTATGTACTTATCATTGAGGTATTTCCATTCAAAGTTAGTCATTGGGCATGTGTAAACAGATTAATAAAATGTTATGCCCTTTTGTGATTTTTGCTTTTCCTTCTCAGTGGCACTGCTGTGTCAGCGAGCTGACTCAGAGAACAGCTACAATACAATTAAACCGTACAGACCTGACTTAGATTTGTAATACCTAGCTGGGGTATTATTCCTGCTGTGTGGACTTGCATTGGTGTATATGTTGCACTTGTGCTTACTCTTCTGCAACTTGAGCTGACCTGCCAGAGCTATCACAGAACTGTAAGATTTGCAAGGGACATCTGGATATCATCTAATTCAACCCCCCTGCCAGGGCAGGTTCACCTGGAGCAAGTTACACAGGAACGTGTCCACGTAGATTTTGAACATCTCCAGAGAGGGAGACTCTGTGACCTCCCTGGGCAGGCTGTTCTGGTGCTCTGCCACCTTCAGCGTAAAGAAGTTTGTCACTACTAATACCTTGTCTGCTTTAAACTGCAGTGTGAATATACCAGCTCTTAATGCATTTGAATTTTTCAATACAGTGTAGTAACAGCATGGGAGAGAGACTGTGTACAGCTCTTCGAGCAGCAGATACAATTTCTGGCTGTGGATGTTCACAGGAAGCATTTACCTAAGAGCACAGCCTGGTTCACCTATATGAATGAGAACAGGAGTGGTCAGTTCTCTTGAGTGAAAAAAACAAGGCAGGTTTCAATATAATCCTGCAAATTTCACTTACAGGCCAAGTTTTGTTTTAACCAGTTTTGCCACCAATTTGTTTTATCTAGCAACGGCCAGATAAGATACAGGATACTTGAAACCTTTCAAACCTTTCAGCACCTGGTTTCTACCTCCTTTACTTCAGAATAGGACAAGGACTAGACCTTCATTATGATTTTTAGTTGATATTTATTGTCCTGCAATTAAAATCAATTGCTAAGAACCTTCCAAAACAAAAAAAATCTACATTATATTGTGTTTCAATCCCAGTCCTTCAAACTTTGAGATGCATCAGCAAGGTGTTCAAATGGGTAAGCTGGCAAGTGTGTGCCTTCATGGGGACTTGGAAGGCACTGGAGCTGCTACTTCTAGCTGACAACAGGCTTCACTTGACTGGGAAGTCAAGCAAAATAACAGCCTGGCTAATTGCTGCTGCTCTTTCAAGGTCAGGCTGTTGTGGTGGTGAGCTTGGCTTCTCAGAATCACTCTAGTTCAGGTTGCAGGGAGACTATTTCTCCCCTCTGGTAAGGGTAGTATGTTGGAGGGGTTGTCCCAGGATTTGTCCAGCAAGCGCACCAGCTGCACGTTTTAATCAGTAGGGTTCAGTACTAGCTTGTTCAGTTCTGAACTGAAACAGAAGCTGCTTGTGTAGCAGCTTTCTGTTCTCAAGCAAAAAGGGAAGTGGTGGGGCACTAGTTGAGGCAAATACCTACCAGAACACTTCTGTTTAACATTGTAGTTGGTTTTACTTGAGGAAGCTTAAATCATTAGGCCAGTGATGGAAATAGAGGTAGCATCTAAGGATCCTGCTCTCAAGCCATTTACAAAGCACAAAGACCTGAAACCTTACCTTCCCAGGCACACTGGCCTTGTTCTTTATGTCTGATCTCAGAATTGTGCCTGCCAAGCCTCTGAGGATGTGGAGGGGACTTGTCTGGGCCATGCTGCTTCCTAGTTAGCATTACATTAGGTACTGTGGTAACTGGCAGAGATTCAGGGTGCAAATGTGGGCTTGGACATAGTCTGAACATCTGCTGTATCTTGCTCAGTGAATGTTTAGTGACTTAAAGTGGAAACATCTTTTAGTACTGTCATTTTGGAGTCACTTCAGGTACATGTAGTCATGTGCAGAGACTCTGCAAGCCAGGTACACGCAGCTTAAAACTATGAAACCATTATTTTTGGCAGGCACACGCAAAGATTGGTAGAGTGTTGTGATGTATCAGCCTAAATGTGCCTGCACTTCAGTGAGACACTGCTGACCAGGCAGGCATCAGTCAGGAAGGAGAAAGCGTGATATCCCCTGCTCCCTGGAATGAATGCTAATGTCCCCTGGAGCCACTGACACCACCAAAACTGGCTGACTTGCTGCTTTTTTTTCCTTAACGATATCACACCTTTCCACAATGATGTTTTTACTTTTGAGTATTTGAGCCACTAGTGATGCTGCTTCTCTCTGAAATTTGAGCTTTCTTATCTTGCACAGTTGTGCACTGTAGCTTTCCTTTCAGTGCTCTCAACTTATCTGTTTCTGCTGTGTGTGAGTCAAGGATATACAGCTGCCACTGGGCCCTGGGCCCTTGAAACAGCTCAGCTCCTGGGAGAGGTGTGAAGGGGGAGAAAGGTGACGAGAGAGATGGTAACACAATCTTTCTGGGAAGTGTGGCAGACTTGTAATTGTAAAAACTAGATCTGCAGAGAGGGATTCTCACTACAGCTGTCTGTTAAATATGGTTGTGTTTTCCTGTGTAGTGGGAGAACATTACAGCTTTCCTCTGTAACAGCCAGAGTTTAATGACACTCTTACAATAAAATGGTAACTCAAAATCTCTTAAATAAAACCCCAAATGCTGATTCCAGAGATGTACTGAATTAGCACTCTCGGTGTGTGGAGTGAAGGAAGGTATGTGATGCGTGACTGGAAAGATGTTTTCTTTATAAATTCTTTTTATATCTGGTGAACTCCCACACAAGTTTATTGTAAACTTGGAAGTGTTTCTCTAAGTAAGAGCTTTTGCTTTAGTGTCATACAAGTACTTTTGTTCTTCCTATCATCTCTTTTCTTTACCAAACCAACTAATATAGGTAAACAGAATGCTTTTTAGAGTCATAGGTTTTGGTTTTAATTTCAAAACTCTTTTACATTGGCAGCTGTTGGCTTAACAGTTGGTCTGATGCTTGCTTCTCTTATACTCTAAATTTTTTGTAACTCCCCTGAAATCTGTGTTATGAACCACTAGTGCCTCTAAATTCTAGATGGAGTGAATAGATTTAGTGGAATTACTAATGTACTTTCGTGAGCAGCATGTGATTATTGGTATAAGAAATACCAGAAGAGGTCCAGGAAGCCATACTAATACTGCCGTGAAAAAGCTCAGGGCATTTGTTTTGTTCTGTTACTATTTGTTTTGGTAGGGAGCAACAAAATGAATACTTGAAGTAGAATACTGGGTGATAGAAGCAGAAAAAAAGTGCTTGAGTGAATTATTGCTGAATATTTTGGAAAGAATCAGTGTGTCAGGAACAGATGATATGCTGACTAAATGGGAACCAAACTTCTGCAAAGAAAATTGAAGTGATTTAGGAAATTGATAGAAATTGGACTCTGCCAAGGACCTTGAGGTATAGGGTCTGGTGTGCTTCAACCTCATCAGCCCAGTTTGATGTAATATGTAGTGCGTGGGTAGGAGCTCCATTTTTTGTTTGCTTTTCATAGCACTTATTTTGGAAATGTGGCTCACTGTTCTCCTGATGCTGCTCAGCTGTTCAGTCATGAATTCCTAAGCCATTTTTATCAAGTGTTTGTCTAACCTGCTATTAAAAAAAATCTCATGGTGGAAGATCTGCAGTCTGCATAGTTAGTCCTTCCTAGTTTAACTTTCTTTGTCCATAAGTTTTTTTTCTGAAGTATCTTACTAATTTGTTTCTGTGTTATAATTAAAGGCACTGGTCATTAATGTATTATTGCTGCCTTTTTTTTCCCCCCCAGAAAGTCTTAACATCTGAAGATGTTTGTCATCTTTTCTTGTTTCCAATTATTTACCTTACATTCTGAAATTCTCTCCAACTGATGATTTACTCTGGTATGCAGGTGCTGCAGAGCATTTGATTCACAAAGAGTTGAATTCTTTTTAGTGAAGAAAACTTAAAAGGTGAACTGTATCTTAAATAGAGGAATGAAATAATGAATTCTTAAATATAGCAAGGTTGCTCTGTATAGACCAAAGAGTTAGTGATCAGCAGGTCAAATGTCCCCAGTTAATAAAATTTCACAATTTAATTAAATCAATTCCTTTTGGTTGTGATGTCTTCTTAGAAAGAGAACATTGTAATTGGTAGGACATCTCATCCTCACGTTAGAAGATAGAGGCTTCTTGGTTTTGGGAAAAGCATGAAACACATATGAACTAATGAAGTATTTTCTGTGTAGACCTTTGTCTCTTATTTGTAGAACTGCAGCTAAACTGAACCTAAATCCACTGAAATGTTGGATGGTTGAGCAAAATTACAGATATTTTAGGATCCTCCACTGTTAAACAAAAAGCAAAGAGCTACTGAAAGTCACAAAGCAAACATAAATTGTCACCATGGCCTCTTGACGATATTCAGCCTCTTAGCAGCAGATGCATTGCTTGTATGTGTTGTGCCTTTGCACTTTAAAAGCTCAGGTGACTGGCATACTGTTTCTTTTTTTTACTGATCTTCTGCCTATCCTGTGTAAAGATGGATGTCCCCTCCAGTCTTGCTACATGGAAAGGTGTAATGTGAACTTACTGTATCAGATGAACTATTTTTATCAATTCTATACTTTCCGTTGACTTCCATTACTTTTAGCGAGTATTATATTTGAATTTAATCTAATCTTTTGAAAACTAATAGTAATCCTCCATCCCAGACAATGCTCAATAGAACATTTAAATCTGGTATTGCTGAAAAATGGAGGATCTGTCTTTACACAGAACTTTTTATACGTAGACAGTGGGTATGACATTCAGAATTATTTTACCTGGGATATTTTTCCTGCAGGTTTTAATTCTGATCAGCTTTCTGTTATGAGTGCTTCTTGAGTCTTCTCACCAGTCATCTTCCACCCACTGTAATCATAAACATATAGGATCATAGAATGGTTTGGGTTTGACGGGAAGGACCTTTAAAGGTCATCTTGTTTCAACACCACTGCAATAGGCAAGGAGACCTACCACTAGACCCGGTTGCTCAAAGCCGTTTCTTCTCCAGGCTGAACATCCCCAGGTGTCTCAGCCTGTCTGCTTAAGAGAGATGCCCCAGCCCTCTGATCATCTTCGTGGCCTACTTTGGCCTCTGTCCAACAAATACCTGTGAATGTTTCTTGTGCCATCAGGCCAGTTCTCCATATTGATTGGGAAATAGTAGCTGAGATTTCAGTAAGTGAAGTTCCACATCTTTCTCCTAAAAAATCGGATGCTTGATATTCACAGTGAGCCATCCCATTTGATTCAGAGCCCCATCTGTGTTTGCAGATTTCTCGTGTACATTTCTCCTGACCTTCTTTTACACAACAAGATCAGTTGAGGTTTCTATTCCTGGCTCACTTTTGTAGGCTGTCATCAAAACTGTTATCAGTGTTGGCAGAATAGTAAACATCTCTAACTGTATACTAGAACTGAGACTTCTGTGACCATCCTCTCGTGACTGGTTTAGCACTGGAGAACTTGAGGTAGAGAAGTTTTTTTCTGCTGGTTAAACACCTTGCAACTACATCTGGAAAGAAGAGGGACAAGAATGCCATTTCAGAGTAGTTCAGTTGCATGAGCGTTTTAAGTCCATGACTCCTAGATTGTTTTCACTAGACTTAAGCAAACTGATCATATGCTAAAACCAGATCAAATAAGAGTAAATCCAGAATCAGAAATATTTTGAAAGAATTTGTAAGAGTTTTAGATTTTTTCCTACAGAAAACTTCATTGATTCAACATAACTGACCTACATTTTCTGAAGTTATAGCACTGGTTACTCAGAATCCTAAATAAAATACAATAAAAAAAAGAAAAAAAATTATGTAGACTAGTAGGTGTTAAATAATCTTTGGGTTAGTGATTGGTAGGTGGGCTTTGCTTCATAATAGTTGGATTAATGTCACTGAAAGTCATCTTACTGAAACTGAATGACACCCAAGGTCAGATGTTGAGCTGTTGTCCTGCCCATTTTCTGTAGTGGTGCTATATCAACACATCTTGAGACAAACTGGTCAAAAAGAAAACCCTCAGAAATTAATTTCTGGCAGTGAATTTGTCTCAAATTCATTCCCATGCATTCAAATCCATCTGGGACGAATCATCTGGCTTTGAGTATAAACAAACTGTTAATTTGTGTCATAGAATTGGCTTCCCTGGAGTTCTGACACTGGCAAAATAGTGAATGGCTTGCTGAAACATAAGAGTTCCACTCCATGTGGATGGCATGTCTGTCAGTGTGGGTTGGCTTCTTTTGATGATTGGTTATAACTTGCACCTTTTAAGTAACAGAAGTCAGACCTTAATGTAGATAGATGTATGGTAGGAGAATGCCTGTAAGTGCTTGTTGCTATCATGATTTATTGAACAGAGAGATGGATTTGTGGTTAAGCAGGAATGAGTGGTTGAGACACAGCTGTACCCAGTTATGAGTGTTTATTGCCTGTCATTGTAACAATTTTACTTACTTTTTTTATAGCTTGCCTTCTGATTCCTTAACCTTCTAGTATGTTGTTATGGTCAAATATGGTAACTTAAAAAAAAAAAAAAGAAAAAAGAGATAATGGCTTCTTTGTGTAAACATTCCGTGTAACTAAAGCTTGTATTTCAGAGTTTTGCTGAATTGTATGGGTAAAATTGATTTTGTGCTGTAGGAATAAGAGTGGAAGTGTTTGGTCTTTCACCGCTATTCTAACACTTGTAAATGGTTTTCCATTGTCAAATAATTGACTATCATAGTCAAATGTTTGTTTGAGGATGTTTTTTTTAACCATTTCTAATAATGTTTGACCAAATTAATGCTTTCTATATATTATGTATTTTTATTGAATAATAAAAACTGTTTCCTCTCTTTTCTAAAAGGCTTGTAACAAAAAGAAGGAAACATGGGGAGTGTGTGTCTTTATTGTAGCAATTGATCTGGATGAAGTGACATTCACTTTCACTGAGCTGCTGAAAAGTATAAGCATAAAGTAAGTGATATTAAGTATGTGAATTTGGATTTCAATAATTAACTCATCACCAGTCAGCATTTTATAAAGAGAATGTTTTTAAAGCATTGTGAGTCTTTGTGCCTATCAGGCTAGTTGATTTTACAGTGAAGGTTACTTAAGGGAATTCTGAATATTTTGGTAAACTAGAAGTCTTGCTGTAATATTTTAGTTTGAGGAAGCAATGATACTTGTTTGATTCAGCTGTGGTTGGCTTTGATTGTATGACTCATTGTATGACTAATTCTTGTTATTGCTCAACCTAAAGTATTCAGCAGTTTTAATTGGCGTAAATTGCACTTAGAGTATTTCCCTTTCTTCCCTGGTGTCAACATTTTCTGTAAAACCTTTTCCCCAACATTACAATTAGGCTAAATCAAAGTGGGGAAAAAAATGTTACTCTTCAGATTGTTTCCAAGCATGCTGATCTTTTTCAAACATTTTAATGCCCGTCTAAATATTATACTTTTGTACTCGCTGTAGGGGGGTGTTACTATTATACTGTATATTAACTAAGCTCATCAATGAGAAGTCAGTATTATAGGACAATATCTGCTTTTAAGGTAAATTTAGGTGGCAAGAGCAATAGGCATACCTTGTGTTAGCTTCATCAAATGCTTGTTAGCTTTGGCCTTTTTGTCAGCTGTGGGGTCAAAGTGGCAGAGATTTCTACCAGTCATTTTATCCTCTAGAGCCACACAGACACATTTAAAAGATTTTTTTTATTCTATGGTAAAAGAATTAAATGAGCTTCTGACTGGTTTTACATGATTTCTTTAATCTGGCAAAGATCAAAAAGCGTCTCAGAATAGTATATTCTGATAAAGGATCAAAATGTATTTGATATAGTTGAATATATTTGGTAGCTTCCTCCTCTATAATTTTTAGCACTCTGCTCATTTTGGGTGTGAACATAACAACAAAGTGCTCCCTTGATGGCCATAATATTACATGGATGAGTACGGAGAACTTTGGTCCCCTGTGTAATAGAATTTCCAAAGGGTGAGGATGCCTGTGCCCCAGTACTTATTGCAAGACTTGAAATTCCATATAATTCAATGGGTTCATCTCAGTTTTCATTTCTAGACTTTTTTTTTTAGGACGGACAGAGCCAAGCTGCATGTTCTTAGTGTAGTAAGAGCATTTTTAAAGTAGAACAGAAGAGTGAGGATGTGTGTGTTGGATATTTGTGGTTTTACTGGCAGAGCAAGAAGAAAGGTGTGTCTAGTTAGCAAATTCTGACTTCCACAGTTAGCATCTGTGCTAACCAAGAAAATTTCCGTTCTGTAGTAGTGCCCATACTGCAGGGTACCTCTCTTACCTGGTTGAACACTATTCCTGTGTCTGGAAAATGTAAAGGTGGAGTATGAGGTAAACAAGTAGTGTTTCCCAAAGCGAGGTTCTCTGCCTCTGTGAGTAAGAATAATAGTAGTAAAAATATGCTGGAGTCTAGTGAAGTGAGGCAACGGGTTTTGGTGGGCTTGTGGGGTTTTTTTGTTTTTTTAAGAGTTGTTTCAGAATACTCTTTCTCAGAGTTTTGATAATCTGTCATCTTTTCCCTTTTTTTCAGTGTATGCACATTTTTTCAGTTTCTGAAAGAGGTGGATGTTAACATGGATACTGTAAGCACTAAAGTTGATAGCACTGTATCAAGGCTGAAAAAGAAATACGATGTATTAGTTGCACTATACCACAAGTTCGAAAGGTAGAGTACATTTTTGCAATTTGAAATTCTGGTTTCTTTATGCTTGTCAACATTTAGGTATTTGAATTTTTCAGACTGTGTATTAGAGGAGTGCATTTAAACTCTGTGTGCTAATATTTACAGAACAGTGAAATGGAACTGTTAACATGCATTAAATAAACACATCCTATGTTTTACTCCATAGCTATTACAATGCTTTGTTAAACAATCCCCTTGTTGCAGTACAGACAGTACTAAAAGTGGCATGACAAGTGATTGCTACTCAGTTTATTAAGCTTTGTACAGATATATAAAAGGATTGGTTTATTGTCTAATTTTTTAAATTTAATATTTTGCTTCCCGAATCACAAAAGGCTCTCATATATCCCTTAAATGACCCTTGAAAGGGGTAATAGGTGACCCTTTGGTAGTTTATAGGATAAAAGCACAAATGTGATATAAGCTTTATTTGTCTTTTCAAAATTCAGTCAATCACACTTATTCTTATCCTGGAAAATATGTGCATAACAATGCTTTTGTACAGTTGCCTTAAAGCTGTGGAGTTCTGTGAAAGTTGTAAATAATTCATTTTTATTAATTGTAAGTCTTTTTTGAGCTGTAGATGCATGCACATATACACAGCATGTTTTGGTTTTTTGTCCCTCCTCTAACTTCATTTACTTTTTTGAACCTTGTATTGCAGTAACAATTTTTTCAAACAGGATTTGTAATATTTTTTGTTTTCCTATTTTGTTTCTGAATAAACTGAATTTATTTTTTGAAATGACATGTACCTACAGTAATCGGGAAGCAGTCTAACACCCTAACAAGGCTTGCAGTGACACTGCAGAAATGCTGAAGATTTTAAAATGCCCTTTTATAGAGTGTTCTGTGCAGCTGTAGCACACTTTGCTATGTTGGACAAAATGCTGAGTAGCAATAAATGTACAAATCCTGTCTTTCTGGAAGAAAACAGTAACAGATTTTATTAAACCAAATTAAAATTGTTTTGCTGTTTAAACTTTGACATGTGTGCAAGTTACAACATTATTTCAGCCTTGGCAGGGCTGTAGTTTATCTGTTGTTAATCTGTTCTTTGAGAGCCAGCTTCCCTTTTTTTTGAAGTTAGAATAATGTTTTGTGAACTGGTGTATTTTTTTACTACATTGAAGTCAAAGATACTGTATAGTTTGCTTTCAGAAAACTATTCAAAAATACAAATTTATTTTTATATTCTAGGACTTGTGGCCTTATTTATCTGGAACAACCTAGTAGTGAGTAAGTTTGATTTTCCTAAATTGTGTTTGTCAAGATAAGATGGAAAATGCTGTCACAGTTTATCTCTTAATCGTTCAAGACTGACATATAGTTATAGTATAGTATGTTGTGTGTTTAATTTAGATTTAGTGGTGAATTTCAGTGAGATGATGAGAGACACAGAAATTATATATAATATATCCTTCATGAAGGATCACCATCCAATGGCATACGACTTGACATGGTGGAAAAGAATATTTGGAGAGTGAGCTTCTTAACTGTAGCAAGAGATGAGTGTACTAAAACATGCCTTAGCAACTCCCAAATGAGCTTGAGTTCTTGCTGTGACTGGAGAATAGGGCCAAAGACACAAGAGAAAACAGCTCGTAACAGTTGAGTCATCTATGTTCACTGTCTTTTCCAAGGATGATACTGATATTTCATGTTTCTTGAATGGCTTTACAGAGGCTTAATTTTTTGGAATGTGTAATCATAATTACATAGGGAATGGAATGACATTTTTAGTAACCTCAACTATGTTAGAAATGTTGCATGTTGTCTTAAATAGTTTCATAGACTGAAACGTGTTTTCAGAAATTATAGTTTAAATTATTACAGAGCTATCAATGTGAAGTACTTTTGTCTCTCTACAGGATTTCTGCTGAACTCAGTTCTGTATTAGTCCTAAAAAATTACTGGATTACTTTTTTGCTGGCAAAAGGTGAGTTTTGGCTAAAAGACAGTTGTTTTGATAAATGTTGTTGAAGTGAGTTTATTTTACGTGTCCAGTATGAGACTAGCATCCTTATTACAAATATGTACCATGCAAGCGCAGAATGTTTTGATTGCCTGGCTTTTGTAACTACTCAGTCCTATTTTTTAATGCAATTTGGCTGTTGTAGTCACTGATATTACTCTCAGTGTATAAATATATGTGTTTAAGATTTCTAAGATTTTGTTCTTTAAAAATTGGTATTCTTTATTTGAATCTACTCTGTGGTTCTTTGTGACCTGCCAATATTTTAATAATGAATGATTAACTGAAGCCTGAAAGGTTTTTTTATATGTATAATTATATATGAAATAAATATATAATAACTGTATTTAACATATATTTATATGTAATTTAAATAAATAAAATTAATAATAAGTCTCTGAAATCACATCCTTTGAGTACTAGGAATCTTTCTTGAAAAAGCATAAGTTACATTTAAAGCTGAGTGATAAAGCAATTATAGTACTCCATGGAGTCCTGTCGCATTCTAGTACTCCTACAAAAAGGAATGAATCATATAGCTCAATTGCTGCCTACTCCAGATGTGTGTTATCAACAAAGTATACATATCTCCGGTAACAAAATCGGTCTTGAATCACCTGAGCATAAACATAAAGCAAAACCCAAGAAAGTTTTTCTAGCCTGCCTTTTCCTGAGAACAGAGAAAGCTAAAATTTACCAGCAAATAGCTGCAGGAGAGCCTGGGTAATACTTGAACATGAAAGCAGAGCACAGGCAGTGGTCGGTAGCTGTTTTGAATTGCTATTGGCTTTCCTAATTTTTCAGGGTAATGCATGCTGTCTTGGAGATCTTCTCTGGCATATGAATCATAATTTGGGAACAACTGGAATAATGCAGGTTTAAAAGTGCTCTGACACTTGTGTGACTTAATTTCATATAAACTTGACAGGCTGAGCATGCAGTGTGTTAGCATGTTTTGAATTTCTCATCCCTCTCTGCTAGCAGCTCCTGCTTTCTGAATATTTAGCAGCTTCCACAAAGTACAAAGAGCACAAAAAAGAAAGTGAGGAAGAATTACAGAAAAATAAGAGTCATATGTAGGTAATATAATCTACACCATTACTCCTCTACAGTAAACCAAAAAAGAAATAAGGAAGGAGTACTAAGGGCATGAGTTTTGTGCACAGTAAGGTTATATATATGTATGGCATCTCTAAAGCAACAAACTTCTTTAGAGCCATGAGTTTTAAAATCAATAGCCTTTAAAGAAGACTGGCATCTTGTATGATGCTTTCAGAATTCTGATGGTAGTGCTTTGTTATATGAACTTCAAAATCTTTGTTTTTCAAAATTACTTCTAAAATTAAGTCAAACTTCTCACAAAGGTGTTCTTTACCCTTTTAAATATTTGCAGGTAAAGTGTTGCAAGTGGAAGATGACCTGGTGATTTCCTTCCAGTTGTTGCTGTGTGTCTTAGATTATTTTATCAAACTGTCACCCCCTGCTATGCTCAAGGAACCATACAGTAAGGAGTTCATTTTTTTTTATTCACTAAAGTAGAAATTAAATTGATGAAATTTCCAGTAGTCATGCTAATATTCCTAATTAACATAATAAAACTTCTTAAGCTTATTAAAATGGATATTTTGTTTTAGTTCAATTTAGATGATAGTGAACTTGAATTCAGTTATCTGAATGTGGCAGTATATTTAATACCTTTTTCCTATTATCTGTTTGCTGTGTCCCTTGCCCATGGATTTTGTTTAGGGACTTGTTTAAACAGCAGTTTTAATTTGGTAAAAGAATACAGGTACTGGGTAGATTACAACTGAGAACTGTTACTCAGGTTTATTTTGAGGTACAAAAGGAAATGACGGTGCTATGACTCTGTTACTTCATTGATGTATAACAGTATGAGAACAGCAGAAATGCACAAGATACTGGGCTATATATAGACATTTAAAACAAATATATGGTGGATAGAAGCTCAAAATAAAACAGAAGTAAAATGTAGACAGCTTTGCTTTCGTTAAATCCCCTTTTTTATTAGCAAGAGTCACTATTTCAACTAAAAGTATAATGGGTCTTCACTATAAAATTTCTGTTCAGCAGTAAGTTTTTCTACATTCAGTTTTTATACCTAAACCCTCACTGGAAAGGCAGAAAAAGTAGACATTTATGGCAACTTTCAAAGGTAGAATTCTACTTTAGTTAACTATTTTCTTCAGCAAGCTGTGGCATTGATATAGTGAAGTATTTGGAGCCACAGTATGTGGCTCACATTTTTTTGTTACTAAGGAGTTTATCCTCTGCTGGGTTGGGATGTATTTTTAGCCGAATTTCTTTGTTTCACAACTAAACATCCATATGGGTTATAATGTCATGGAATAAATAGACGTAGTCACTGCTATATTCTTTAAATTCCATAGTTTTGAGGCTATCCATCTGACCTGGTAATCATTTGTTGCAGGTGAGAACAAATAATCTTGCTTTCATTCTAGTGCCCATGTAAATAAAGGGTGGGCTTAGGGCAAGCAAATTACTGCCCTCCTCCAGAATTATTTTGAATTTAAATTTGTCCTTCCTGGTAGGACAGACATATAAATAAGCTGCAGCTTATTTCAGATATTGTAAAGCTGATCCTTTTCAAAAAACACCGAATTGAAACTACCTGTTTTTGAACTCTGTGTTCACATTGATTTACTTTTTGTAGTGAAACTGTGCAGACTAGGAGCTCATTATTAGAAACAGTTTGGTTCTGTGCATCATATCCTGAAAAAAAATGCTGCCACTTGAGACTCAATTGCAGGTATGAGTATTGCTGTCATAAGTGCCTAGCATTAGATTCCTAACGTGAAGCTGTGTATGATGTAACTGTCAAACAGCTCTTCATTCTTTTAGCAGATAACACAATGTATTGTTCAAATCCTCATGACCAAGAGGCTTAGTGTGCAGAATGATGTCAAGCTTTATGATCTGACTGAAGCTGAGGGGATTAACATGCAACCACCCCAGCAGTGTAGTTTGTCAGTTTCTCAGAACGGTTGTCAAATACACATGCAGTTACAGATGAGAACAGCATGCTGATTAGGGTGCCAGGTTTAAACCAACAATATTTAATTATTTTAATGTACATTAACATAATTCACATATTTCAAGATGGTAGTATTGAAGCCATCTACTTTGAGCTTAACAAAGTGTTTTTACCTCAAACTATTAAGGTTTTTTGATATCTTCTTCAAGGTGAATTTCTTTTGTTTCTTCTTGTTTGTCTGGGGGTATTTGGGAAAAGGAGAAATTTCCTGCTGGACCATATTCCAGGTTCCCACCAGTGCTTAAGTCCTGTGTTGATTTAGTAACCTTCAGACAGGTAGTGTGAAGTTCATCTTTCAGCTTCTTGGTTTACACTTCTGTAAAAATAGAAAGTATAGTTAATCCTGTGTGAAAAGATAAGGCTTTCCTAGCTTTGCAAAACAGGTGTTAATTCAAAGCTACTTACAAAGAGTGCTGTTACATTCCATGTAGAATAGCTTTTCAAAAAAAAACTGTCTGATACAGGAATTTAAAGACTAAATTTCTTTTTGTATAGGTTTTCTGTCATGAAGGTTTTCTTACGCAGCTGAACAGATGAAAAGGAAAATATTTTTAAGAGGAAGATCTGAAAAGCTATATAAAATAGAATCTCTTGGGTTTAATAATTTAAATTTCTTTTTTCTTAAGTAACCTTGTGTTTGTTCTGAATATCTTTCCAGAGTCTGCTGTGACTGCAGCCACTGTTAATGGTTCAGCTCGAACTCCAAGAAGAGGTCAGAACAGGAGTACACGTACTGCAAAGCAACTTGACACCGATACAAAAATTATTGAAATCCTTTGTAAAGAGCATGATTGTAATTTAGATGAGGTAATGCCTGAATTTTAGTCTGATAGGTCTTGCTGCTAAACCCCATATGGAATAGGTATTTATTTAAATGATCTTTTTCTAAATGTCAGATACTTGTGCCATCATCTTAACTATTCTCTCAAGTTCAATAGTGAAGGTATTCTACCATTCTGTAGTTTCTCCAGTAGGTAGTTTAAAAAATAAACAAAGCCCCAGAACAAGCTCTTTGGTTTGTGTGGTAACTTTGCCAGGGAAACTGAACTACAACATGAAGTTACAGGCTGATCACAGCATGTAGAATGTAGGTGCAAGGCTGCTCTGAGAGGGTTTCACAGCTGCATCCCATGATGAGAAAATGTATGCAACAAGCACATTGCTTCTGTGGAGATCTTAAAAGAAACCATTCCTCTTTTCCTTGGCTGATAAATCTATTCCTGTGTCAGAGGAATGATTTTTGAATATCCAGCTGGATGATCGAAGTAGAAATATAAGAGGGTTGGGAAGAGTGCAGTTCTTTCCCAATTTAGTCACTTAATGTTCCAGCAATGGACTACTTGCTGCATGATTACATACCAGTGTGTTTTGGATATATAACGAGTTTCATTCTTGCTTTATTGAAAACAGAGCACAGTGCATTACAGAAATGTCAGTTTCGTGATTTAAAGATGCGAAAGCAGTGTATGCATGACTGACTCTATATTGCTAATGTTACATTTTTTCTTTATTTTTAGGTCAAAAATGTGTATCTCACAAGCTTTATTCCTTTCTTGAGTTCTGCTGGTATTGTATCTTCAAATGGACTACCTGAGGTAAGTGGAGGAATTTAAGACAGTATAGTGTTTTGGTGCTGGCTGGATGCCAGGTGCCCACCAAAGCTGCTCTATCACTGCCCTCCACAACTGGACAGCGGAGAGAAAACATAATGAAAGATTCATGAGTTTAGAAAACGATGGGGGAGACATTGCTCATTGAATACCATCACAGGCAAAACAGACTGAAGTTAGGGATATTCATTGAGTTTATTACCAACAAAATCAGAGCAGGGTAAGGAGAAGTAAAATAAATCTTAGAAACACCTTTCCCCCACCCTCTTCCCTGGGCTCTACCCCCACAGTGGTGCAGGGAGATAGGAATGGGAGTTACAGTCTGTTCATCACATGTTGTTTCTGACACTGTTCAGGGAGAGGAGTCCTTCCCCTGCTCCAGTGTGGAGTCCCTCCTAGGGGAGGCAGTCCTTAATGGATTTCTCCAACATGAATCAATCCCACAGGCAACGCTTCTCCACGAACTGCTGCAGTGTGGCTTACTTTTCTATGGGGTGCAGTCCTTCAGGCGCAGCCTGCTCCAACATGAGTCCCCCACAGGGTCACAAGTCCTACCAAGAAACCTGCTCCAGCATGGGCTCCTCTCTCCGTGGTTCTGCAGGTCACTGTAGGGAGCCTGCTCCAGCCCAGGCTTCCCATGTGTTCGCAGCTCTCTTTTGGGCCCCCACTTGCTCTGGTGTGGTTCTGCTCCAGGGGCTGCAGGTGGATCTCTGCACTCCTCTTGACCTCCATGGGCTGCAGGGGCACAACTACTTCACTATGGGCTGCAAGGGAATCTCAGCTCCAGTGTCTGGAGCACCTCCTGCTCCTCCATCTCCACTGACCCATCTGTCTGCAGAGCTGTTCTTCTCAAGGAGTATCACTCTGCTCTTCTATGGCTGCAATTATGTCTGCACAATAATTTCTTTTCCTTTTTTAATGTTATCACAGAGGTGTTCCCACCATTCCTGATCAGCTTGTCCTTGGCCAGCAAGCAGATCCATCCTGGAGCCAGCTGGCATTGGCTCAGTTGGACAGGGGGGAAGCTTCTGGCAGCTTCTCACAGAAGCCACCTCTGTAGGCCCCCCTACTACCAAAACCCAGCCACCCAAACCTGATACCAAAAACAGTGCTTTACTTAATCTAGATTTCTTAAGATTCCCTTTACACATTGATGAATTTTTAATAGGTTCTTCTAAAATCATCTAGCAAAATGCATTGTTTTTCAGGAATGTGACTTAGCAGGTATTCCAGTATTTGTCAAGTATGTTTAGCTTTTTCATTTGAATTTAATAAAGGAATCTCCCAAGGCTAAACTAGTGCTTTTTGCTCAAAGCAAAACATGATATAAGCATTGCATATCCATGATTTTGGTAAGGCTGTTCATCTAAAACACAACTATTACCATATTAGGTCTCTGAAGTCACTCTGTAAATGCATACAGTCTTAAATTACATACCTTAATTTAAATATAAGTGAGGCATGTTACTGTAGTTATGTTGGAAAGATATGCAAAAGATTAGGCTCAGTTTCACAACTTGGCAGTGTCCATGCAGAATTACTTTCATCTAGCTGAGCTGTAGCCTGGATGCAGCAGATTACCTCTATGCTATTGCATCCAAGAGTGTGGGTAACTTCTTGCAGTGTATTTCCTTTCATCATTCTTGAAAGAGTAGGTCTAGCTGTGTGTCACCAAGAGATGTGTTAACCTGAAAATAAGCAGCTCTGAAGCTGATCAGACTGATATGTCTGCAGGGTTCAGGCAGGTGTATCTTCCGTTCAGTTTCACAGTCTGTTGGGTGGGGAGCAAAGTACGAGAACCACTAAAGATCTTAATCTCTTTCTAAATTAATTTCAGGGTATCAGTAGGCTGTTTAGACTTTTTACTTATGTGTGTGTATATAATTGTATATGTGTATATATATACACACACCCTGCATATAGCATATATATATACATTATATATAATATATACGTAGTGTGTATATATACTATATATATATTATAATGGAGATATGTAGTATATATAGTTCATAAAGAAACCCTTCATGAAATTCCAGGCAAAGTTTGTTATATAGCTTATTCTCAAATCAGAGGGTTTCCATCCAAGGCTGCTTAACTTGAGCATAGTATCAATACTAGGACCCTGCTAGTGAAAGTTTTATAAAATGATGCATTTGAAGAAAAATCTAGTACATAATCCTTGCTTCTGAAACTTGAGTGCCAAAGCAGAAGGTTACAGCTATATTTCAGAGGTAGTTGGTTCATGTATGTAATCCAGATAACCATCAGTCATAGCTGAGATCTTCAGTACTAGATAGTAATGGGGCGCATTTAAATTGACTTTTCTTTTCACAGAAAGAACACTGAGCTTTTAATAAACTTTAATATTACTTCCAAAGCAAGAAAAGCTTTTGAGGCTTAATGTTATTTCATTTGTCTTTAGTATGTGTTTGTTGGTCAGGCTTTATGCACTGTTGAATAGATTAATACAGAACTCTTACTTTTGTCTGAAGGTTTCTTCCCAGTTATCCCAGTACAGCCATTTTGTCTAAGAGCTGCTGTTTTTTCTAGAGATTTATGAAATGCTAAAATATTGTAGATAAAAAGAACGCATAAGCCATTAGGTAGATAATAAAAATGCAATTAACTTTTTAAATACAAAACTAGTGATAATGAGAAAATTGAAATACAATCTTTGATTTAATAGCCCTTATCTCAAAGTTTTAACTGTGAGATCAGTTGGGAGCAAATCCATTTGGCAAAGGTAAAAGGAGAAGGTGAGGAACAAAGCTATGCAGGAGATATTTGCAGCTTTCTCTCTCTTGGGACTGAGGGGTGACTAATTTGGGTTCATATGGACTGTTGCCTGTTTTTCTAGCAGAAATTGGCCAGAGCACAGCATCATTTATTGTGTTTAAGAGCTCAGGGAACACATAATTGAGGTGACGGCCTAATTCTGCTGCAGCATAGCAGCAGATTTGAAGTGGAGGCCTAGGTTAAAAAAAAATAAATTGCAGACTTCAAGTTAATGCTAATCACTCAGAAAAAAAAATTAAAATCTATCCAAAACATCAAACAAACTTTTCATTGCAATATGAAGTCATGTCAGTATGGGGTATAATCAGCTAAGGAACTTCTAACAGTTACTTCAAATCCACTTTGCTGTTTTTTTAAAATAAGTTTGTGTTTTTGCAGAAATAGGCACATCTCTTCAGAACTACAGCCATACAAATATATTAATATGAAATGGGAAAGTCTTCTTAAAACAAGCAGGTTTGAGTTTGGGTATTGGCCTCCATCTCCAAACCATTGGAGATGGGGACGAAATAGATTGTCCGACAGCTGTTCTAAGAACAAGCATTTTATATTTCTTGCTCCTGGAGACACCGCTCCTTTCTGGAAGGAAAGATTTGCAGGTCTGTTTCCCATTCTGGGTATTTTTAGCTCTTCCACGGTGTCGAGACCTGAATTTCTTCAAAAAAACCTCATGATCTTGGATTGTTTTCTTTTATGAACAATAATCGTTCTCTGGGTGTGTTTCAGTTGTTGTATGTAACTTTGTGAACTCCAAGGTCATTCTGTTAATATTTCAGTGTTTTAGTCATGAACTAGGATTAACTTACTCAGTAAATTGTCAAACTTGTTCTTATAAAATAAATTCGGTTTTTTCCCATTTTTTTTGAGGTTGAAGTTATCTTGAAACAGTATGAAGAGCTCTATCTCAAAAACAAAGATATAGATGCAAGATTATTTCTGAATCACGATGAAACTCTACAGCCTGATGTCATACCGTGGTAATATTTCCATTTACTACTTTCACTTTATAACAGAAAATTTGAACTTGTGTTGCTTTCTGCCCCCTTGTGTTACAACTGGAGATCTCTATCCTGTTGATGTTTTAGGTTCATAGTTTAGCTTATAATAATGATGGGGCCAGACTTTATAGCAGGGCCTGATGTGGTAGGACAAGGGGTAATGGTTTTAAACTGAAGGAAAGTAGATTTTAGAAGGGAAATGTGGAACGCTGGCACAGGTTGAATGGAGAGGTGGTGGATGCCCCATCCCTGGAAACATTCAAGGTGAGGTTGAGCAACCTGATTTAGTTGAAGGCATCTCTGCTTGTTGCAGGGGGTTGGACTACAAGGCTTTTAAAGGTCCCTTCCAAAGCAAAGTATTCTTTGGATCAAAGTGATTTTGTTTGATTTCTTTTTCAGTTATACATCTAAATTTCCGTGATTTCTGACAATTCAGCATTTTCATAACTTGATGTAACCTCACCACATGAGCCTGAATCTGTGCTAGAAAAATACACTAATTTAAAAGTGGATTAAAGGGGAACTGATATAGTCTCTACATATAAATGAAATGTTTATAAATAGAGTTCTAGAAAAGGAAAGAGCCTAGAAGAAAACTTTGAAGGTCATCTAGTCTAACATCATGCTCAAAGCAGATTTACTTGGTAATTTAAATTACATTGTTTAAACAGCTGGAATGGTTGGACATCCAGATCTTCTAAGAATCTGCACCACAGTTATCTCTTTGGATTAATAGGTCTTTATAGAAAACATTGTTTTTTGAATTATATTAGTTCTTCTTAAGTTTGTTTTTCATTTCTGTAGCTCACAGTTGGAGAGGACACCACTGAAAAACAGTCCAGAGGAAGAAATTAGCCTTATACTTCCACAGACTCCTGTTCGGTATGAGTTTTTCTTTCAAGGTGTTTTATCCTAGCTCTGTATTTTTTCACTTCTTTTTGTGATACCAAACTACATGCACGCACGTTTCTTCAGTGACCTTTGGCTTTTTAGCATTATTTTTTTCTGTATGGGAAGATTTAGCATTTCAGAGTACTTACTTTTGGGAAGTATATTGGGAAGATGAACATTTCAGAGTGGCAGCGTATTTGGTTCACTTGGGAAAATGGACAGATGTGTTAGAAATATGGTATTAATTGGAGATTAATTGATCTGCAGTCAGATGCAGAAAAACTGCAAGCTTGAATTCAGTTAACCAAAGGCAAGGAAATTTGCATGTACCATTATTTCCTTGTGCCACATAATTTTTTGACAAAATCAGTGTGGTTTTACTTGGAAATTCCTGGACGCTCAAGAACCAGTTACCTGTGTGACTGCAATCTGCAGTGCCATGGGCTTCGTAGACAGAGAAGTGTCCTTCCAGGCAGTTGTTCTTAAGGTGTCAGGTTTAGGGAAATCAAACAGTGAATTTTTGTTTAATGCTTGAAATGTAAGTGGCTTTCATTTTAACGTGCTATAGAAACTTAAAATATTGTACTCTTTATTATTACTTCAGCTTTCCCAAATGAGTAGAATTGTTTTTATTAATAATACTACAGTGAAAGTTGCTTTTGGAAGAATGAATTAGGCTTGGGGCTTGTGCATCCACTATATATCTGCTCGATGCCATCTGCAGAAACTCTTCTTTAGCCAAAAGAGCAGGAAGGTTCTGAAAAGCTTCATGAAAATAATAAAAGAAGACATGCTGCTGAGATAACTATTGATCAGTATATGAAAGAACTTTGAATTGCCTGTGATTGCAAAAGACTTTATTTGTCTTGTGGTTGCTTTCAGTCTTGTACTTCAAATCCTTAACTGCTAGTGGTGTTTTTTAACCACAAAGGTGTTTTTTGCCTTTTGGTTCCCAGACTGAATGTGCAGGATCAGGAACTAAACCACCTAAATACCCACCAGGGTATTTAACGAGGTCATTGATAACAAATCCCATTTTTGACAATTATAGATAGCCATAGACACTTCTAAATTATAGCAGAATTAAAGCTCCCTAACGCTGTGAAAGATGCTTCATTAAAGTTCTTGACATTAACAAAGTCCAGGGAGTACCAAGTTTCTGCATTGCTAAAAATTTGAAATGTGCTAAACCAGCTTTGATCTTGAGAAGAAGTCTAGTGAGAAACAAGTGTGCTAAAACTGTTGTTTAGGGCAATTCACATGAAGACTTGTTCAGCAGCACTGATTTTGGGCTGTAGTAACTGTTTTTCATAAAGCCACAGAAGTGTCAGTAGATGGCAGCAGCATAAAGTGGAAAGCGTATCATTACCTCTCCCTGAATTAAACAGAAGCCCTTCAGGATATGCTGAAAGCACCATACTTAGCAATTTGACTCTTCTTATAATGTCGTGTTTCTGGACTTAGAGTGTGCTTTAAAACCCCCTGAAACTAGAGAGAATCTAATCGTTTTTGTCAGTGGATTAGTATCTGGTCATTTATGTATAGAAAGTAGTAGATAAAATTGATGTAAGTACTAGTTCAGAGCATAGAGACTTGATTGTGTGTTTTCATTTTCATTTTTTTCCACTTTTTCCATTTTTGTCCTTATGCTTTTCCTTATCATTAGTAGATTTCTAGCAGAAGTAATTTTACGAAAACTTTCTAAAACGTAGATTAAAGAAAACTGCATCTTTGCACTGCTACGATAGTTGCTACAATAGATTGAACACGTTTTTCTTCTGTTTGTACTTACTTGCCTGGTGATATGAGCCAAATTGAGGCTAATGACATAGAAATTTAAAACAAGCAAACACACAACTCCACCAAAACCACAATGAAAAGTTCAGAAAGTAACAATACCATAGCAGAATCAAACTGTTTTGTAGGTGTTAGAAGAGAAATTAATCCACCGACCCATCCTTTTGGTTATTAAAGTTATTGCAATCCATAAGTAAACAATTAGATTATTAGAAAAAAAACATTGTTAGAATTCACAATTGCTAACACAGTACAGCAGTTTTCCCCAGCAGGTTGTTTGATAACTGGAGGTGAGAATTAAAGTAATTATTTTTTCTATTTTTTTTTTTCTTGATAGAATTGCTGTTTGGTTTCTGAAAACTGTCAAGCCAACCTTAATGCTTATTATGCCTTTTATTGTATTTTTCTAGAGCGGCAATGAATAACATTCAGCAATTGATTATGATTTTAAACTCAGCAACTGATAAACCATCAGATACTCTCATCACATATTTCAATGTAAGTTACAACAGGGAAGGTTTGTGAAAGATTCTTGGAATTATCACTCAAGTAAAATATACATTTGTAGATCCAATGCACATATTTTGGGAAGCTTTTTTATTAACAACCAGTTTTTGAAGAACTATATGTTAATTGGGATGGTTTAAGGTAGTTACTTATTTTAGAAAGCACTTCTATCTAACTGATGTGTACTGGAACCTTGTAAGTGCTTTTTTATTTTTGTTACCGCTCTAAATATTAAAATTCATTTATGTCTGTACTGGATGGAAGAAGAAAGGGGTATAAAAAGGAGAGAAGACAATGTACTCTGCTCTTTTAAATACTCCACTTTTATTTATGCTGATGAGCTGATTGAGACTTGTTACAAAGTGAAGCAGGACTCATGTGACAAAATAATTAAAATGTCTTTGAAGTAAAATGTCTCTTTTTTTTCCTTTCATTCCCCTACTTTGCTTCATGTACTTTATTAGAATTGCACAGTGAACCCTCAGGATAGTATCTTGAAAAGAGTAGAAAGTTTTGAGCACATCTTCAAAAAGAAATTTGCTGAAGCAGTTGGACAGGGATGGGCTGAAACTGGCTCACAGGTAAGTAGCATTTATGTTGAGTGTTATTTGTTTGAGCTAATGGGAGACTTTACTGACTTAATGACTGTCCTGATTCAATGCAGATCACTAATGTGAAAAAGTATTTTTTTCAAATGAAGGAGTATTTTTTCCTAAAGTGCTGTAAAGATAGTATTTAAATTCCACTTAGTGTATATAAAAGGAGCAAAAGGAACTAGGTGGAAATATGTTGGAAATATGTTACTGAAGAATGGGAAAATTGCTGGGCAAAATACATTTAGTGAAACATCTCTTTGCATTCATTAAGGTAACTTGGCCTAAAATTGGAAAAGGTGACTCACTTCCCTATAAAATCAGTAGGGCAGCTGTGCTTTCAACAAGGATTTTGAAAAATAAATCCAACCAAGTTTGTATTGGACAGTCTCCTTCCTGTCTGTCAACCCTGCTTTTTATCCTGTTAGTTGTGAATCAACATGAGCACAGTTTATGTTGCTGCACTTTAAGTCTTCACACAGTAGAAGGTAGTCACACACTTTAGTACTTTGAGGCATCTCCAGTGTTACTGGCAAATGGAACTGGGGACAATAACTTCTTTATAGTGGCTCTGTCAAAACCCAAACATGTTCTGGATTGTTAAAATGTAAGAGTCTGCCTGTTGTAGTCTGTTAAAACTTCTTTAATATTCTTGAATTTCCCCTTCTTAACAGAGATACAGGCTTGGAGTACGTCTCTATTACAGAGTGATGGAGTCTATGCTGAAGTCGGTAAGTTTAGTGCTGGTAGCTCAGTACTGCAATACATTTAGAAATAATAAGAATATTCATAAGTTTGGTCTGATTTATATATTTCAGGAGGAAGAGCGCCTCTCAGTGCAGAATTTCAGGTACTTGCGCCTCACTTGTTATAGAAGTGTGCTGTTTCAATCTTAAGGCAAGTACTAACAACTTCCTTTCTTTTTAGCACACTTCTGAATGATAATATCTTCCACACATCTCTTCTGGCCTGTGCTGTTGAGGTTGTCATGGCTACATATGGTGGTAAGTTGAATCTAAAGTCCCGCATAGCACTGTTATTTATTGGTCGTTATTGCCATTTGTTCTAATATATACAATAAATATAAGAAAACCCCAAAACCTCATAGAAATATCTGAACTAGCAATGATTCAATATATACAAAAAGGAAAAAATATCAAAAATGAAAGAATGTGGTACTTGTTATAATTGCAGTCCATTTTCCCTTCAGGAAATGCTTCACAAAGTGATGGTACCAGTGCTGAAACAGACTTGTCTTTCCCATGGATTCTCAATGTATTTGATTTAAAAGCTTTTGACTTCTACAAGGTGATTGAAAGCTTTATTAGAGCAGAGCCCAGCCTAACACGGGAAATGATAAAGCATCTAGAACGTTGTGAACATCGAATTATGGAGTCTCTTGCTTGGCAATCTGTAAGTAATACTTTAAAATAGTATTTGCCCTTGTATAACATGCTTACCTAGAAAAAAACAATCACACCCAACTCTATAAAATAAATTGTGGTCTTGCTGAGATTTGTTTCTAGAAAAATAAATTAAAAGAGCAAAACAGGATTAGTTTTGCTATGTCTTCTGGTTTGGGAAAAAGGAGTATATCAGAAGAAGAAGTCAACACAGCTCTGCTGATTTATGTGAATGTAAGCCATCATCATTTTACTAGTCTGGTATGAATCATAAGGGTAATACCATTAAACAGTGTTTTGTACCAAAGTCAAGGCAGTAAATTTTACGCTTTTATTTGAAGGTTAATTTTTTTTCAGTTTCTACTTGGCAATAGGACCTTATTTCTGAGCATCTGGTATGTTTGTTAATAGTACTTAAAATACTGTTTCGCACTGTCCTTTGCACTTCAGTCACTTCGGTATTTTTGGATGCCATCACAATAAAATGCTGCCAGGTTGGGATTTTTGTGGCTGGATTTCAGTAAATCAAACATTGTTCGTTTTATTATTGGTTACTTATAAATCAGAAATATGCTGTTTATGCCACAAAACAGGAGACTGTAGAGACTAGTAGTTTTGAACAGAGCGACATAAGGCAACCATTTAAGAACTCATCCTATATCTTTTAGTTCTGGAAAGTTTAAAAAATATGATGGGCCATACCTAATAGAGTAGTTTAATTGTGAAGCGACTTTTCTTTTTGGGGTAAACTGCGTTTGGTTTGTGTACAACTCGAGAGTGTAAAGTTAACAATTTTCTAGTAAGGGTGATACTTTACCAGGCTGTGGGATTATGCTCCTGGATTCAAGGAGCGTTGTTTCCCTGAACAAGGAGAGCTCCATCTAGCTTAGGAGAAACATGCTGGAAGTAATTGCCTTGATTCAGGGTGAATCTAGTGGACCACCTTGTGCCAACCAGCTCTTGCCACTTGATTTTCCTTGCTGACACTTGATTTTCCTTGCTGACACTTGATTTTCCTTGCTGACAAAGTCAGTGGGGACATGTTGCTCTCTGAATGTGCCCTATTAGAAAGGTGACCTTTCCACTGGGGGAGCCAAGAAGTGTACCTGGCTCCATGCTCATCACCATGACATTATATGTGCCCTAGAATGTCTGATGTAATTTTTTTTCCCCTGAAACATTTTTGCATGTTTGATGTCCTGGGAAATGTGCATTGCCTCTTCACTGCTGTGTAAATGTCTTTGTGGTTTTGCTGTTCTTTGAATAAGATGGCCTGAAAGCCATCTGTATTCTTTATCAGGGCCTATAGAAACAGGGTGAAGGAAGCAGTGTTCTAAGAGGCAGACAGTATTTTAAGAAACTTGCAGGCATGTAAGAGGTGTTTGAGAATTGTAACCTTCAGAGGACAAAAGATGGAGGTACAGGTAACGCAGGTTTGACTCTGCACAGGCAAAAGTCACTCCTGCTACTTTTTGCAAACCTGTTTGAAGCCAGCTTTCTGGTCAGCAATAAGTCATATTTACCAGTTTCTACCCAGTAATTCAAGTACCACGTGCACATAGTATCATTTGGACCTGGGCTTTCAAACTGAAAAACGCAAGGAAATGTGTTTTCAAACCTTACAGGTGTTGCAGGCTTTTGTGAAGCAAATTATGTCAACAACAAGTACAGATTTATTTCAGACTTTTTGTGTGCTCTGCTTGAATGTATTTTAATGTATCAAATCTCTCTTCTTGAGCTCTAGAGGTACTGGTTTGGAGTGGTTTATATAGCTGATTTGAGTGTTAATAGCATGGAAGAGTTCAGTTGGAAGAGACCTACAGTGATGACCTTGTGCCAGCCTGTGGAGTGCAGCCTAGTGAAGGGGAAGAAAAGGAATGTGCAGCACATGCATCCAAGGGCCCTGCTGCTTCATTGACCTACATGTCATGTCTCACCTGAGTCTCCCCAGCCTCAGGACAGTGACTGCCTCCTGTTGTTGGAGGCTTGGCATTAGAGGGCACAGCAGGTTTTGCTCAAGAGCTGAGGGCAGCTGTGGCAGCCAGGACAGGCATCCCAAAGTTCTGTGCTCGCCTCTGTTGCCTCCTCTGGCTATCCATGAGGGAAGGGCTCTGAGTTGTAAACAGCAGTGTTTAGTGGTGGCTCAGGGGAGAAACAGTAGTGAAACATCTATGCTAAAATGTCTTGCTGTCTGGGTCACTGCAGCAAAAGATCTGAGGCCCCACATAGAAACGCAGAGCCATGAGTCCTTTAGTGCAGAAAATCCACTCATTCCTCACATCTAAATATTGGCTGGTTTTGTCTGAAAACAGTACTTAACCTGTTAGAAACAGGAGAAAATGCTGCTGTGGCTGACTCAGGAGGCTGTTGAGGTGTCCCAGAAGGCTCAGCTAATGAACACAGGAATGGTTTACTGTATTCTTCTGCACTTCTTTACCTGGGTATTGTTCGCATCTAGTGGTGTACAAGGTTTTCCAGTGTCTGCAGTTCCCTCAAGAATGGGTAGGCAATTAGAGAAGTGTGGTTTGTAAAAGTAAATACTTCTTAACCTCCAAACACTTGATAAAGGAGGAGAGAAAAGCCAGATGCCTCCTTCTTACTTGTAAGGAATGTCCTACCATAAGTGATTGCTTTGGGTTAATTTTAAACAAAGTACCCAGCAGTCTTAAGAAGATGGAATCTCAAGAAGGTTCGAGCTTGCTCATGTGGTTAGAGAATGCATTTTTTTAAATGTTAGAATGAAGAAGAAAAGCATGGAATGAGTAAAGCTTATGGAAAAAAATCTAGCTTGGTAAATAGAAAGTATTGAAATGTATTTATTTACAAATATTTGCATAATGCAAATCTGATTCCTCTACTTATTTGCCATGTGTTTTTGTTTAGTTCTTGCCTCTCCCACCTCTCCCAGGTAGTGCATTTCATTACAAGGCTTGTCTGCATTTTGGAGAGTCAGGTCTGTATTTATCCAGACTTTCCTCATTCTCCTGACTGCTTTGACTTCAGTGTCAGTGAGAGATTTAAAAGGACTGAGCAATTTAATACAGCATTGCTTGAGTTTATTGTACTTTTACTTGTCACAGAACTTTAGTGAGGAAAATGCCTTGCATAATTTCTCTGGAGAAAAGTCTTAAGTGCATCTGACCTTTAGCTGACTTTTGAAGCTGTATCGAATGAATGTGATATTTCTTACTGTTATTTGAAGATAATATGTTACTCCTTAGCTAGTCATTATGAGGATGTTTATTGTTTTTGCATAGCTGGCTGATTTAGTTGTTTGTGCTTTAGGAAGGAAATGAAGCTTTTCTGGGTCGTTCTTTCTTTTAACTAAGAAAAAAAGCCAAAAGAAGGCATCACCAGACAAAATAAATGGTAGAAAACAGCTGGAGGTTGTTCTCTATAATTCTTTATTTTAAGAAGGGATGGGTACATACTGACTACATCATGCGAAAAGTACTTCCTTTTCCTTAAATTTTTATTGCACCCTGAAAGGAGAAGCCCCATTTACCAACTCAGATATTTACCAGTGAGGTTGTGATGCTTCCAGATGCAGATTATATGGAGATCAGTTAAGAATGTGTTAATAATTTTGCATGATTTTTAGTTGCAAAATAGAAATATACTGCACAATATTCTTTCTTTACTATAGAAAGTTTGTGTTCACTTAGGGTATTTTGGGCACTATTTTGATTTCGTAACTTGAAGTATAGGGAACTGAAATTACTTGAGACTAACAGATCACGATATCCTTTGCTTCTTTTTATCATATTTCTGTAAATATGATTTAAACCCTGCCATAGTTAAAATCTGTTTCCTATGAAAGGGATAGCTCATTATCTGCGAGCCTGGGAGTTCATGATCAGCCTTTTCCATAATTCTGTCAAACTGATTTCTTCTGTGGCCAGCCAAAAAAAGTAATTCTTTTGAATATCTGAAATGATGATTGTGTGAACAAATTCGAAAATATCTGAATTTCCTGTAGAGAAAGCCTTTCAACTGTCCTGTCACATCTTTGACTGAAGTGCCACTGTTTACCGCACTGTGTTAGGAATAAACACAGAAGAGCAGGTTTTCAGTGCAAGCAAATCAAACACAAAGTCTATCAGTTTTCAATATACTTTGAGTGAAATATCTGTAATATCTGAAATGCATTTGTTTCAACTTAAGTTTGGGGGTTTTTTTGAGAGGGGTTTTTTGGTTGTTGTGGGTTTTTGTGTGTGCTGTGTCATTCAAGAAAGCAAACACCTATGGAGTATCTTTGTTATCTGTGTCTGCAAAGCAGTCTGTGTTTCCCTACCTCTCAGCTTCCAATCTGCTCATGAGCTCTGAATGGGGAGAAACAATCAAGGTATTACATTTTTCATGCTTCTGCTTAGAGAATGCTCTTCCTGCAAATGCCCTTTCATGTGTACGGTAAATGGAGGGCGTGGGTACGCATGTTCTAAATCATCACACTTGGCATACTTAAAATAATTTGGGCCATGCTACAGGCTACAGAATGCTTTCTTTGCAAGCCAACTTTTAGTGGGCCCAACACAAGATGAGTGAAGCCCTTCTGTTCTGTAAGGGTTCAGCTGCCCAGTGCTGGGGTAATGAAAGGGTCTTGTTCTTCTGCAGTAGAGTTGCAGCCCAACTGTAGACTTGTCTAAAGACAAAATAACTTATGCCAACCCAGTAAGGTGGGTTAGAGAAAGAAGCATGCCACCAACTCTGGTTAGCTCGATGGATGGTAGAATGTTTGTTGTTAACTTGTTAAGTCATCTGCCTGAGCAGTAGGAGTAAAGAGGTATTCCTCATAGGACTGCAGTTTTAAAAGGTTATGTGGTAGCTTTTGCTGTTAACAGGGATGAGGCCAGCTGCACCACCTTCTGCAACCCCACAACAACCCAGAACAGATTGTGAATGTTCATTGTGACAGGCTGAAGGGAATTCATTCACAGCTTGATTTGGTCTGCTGTCTTCAGCTGTGGTTTTGGTGTTTTTTTTGTGTGAGTAACAAACAGATGTTGAACCAAACCAAAGCAGTGCATTGCAGTGGAGCTCTTGACACCAGAGCCTTCTTTGGCTGTATTGCTCTTTAACACTTAGTGTTGGGATTAGTGTTTGTATTTTTAAAGGAAGAATGAACACCAGGATTGGTATATGTTGTGATTTAGAGTTGTAATGTGTTTTGGAGTTCTGTTGACTGGTGCAGGATGAAGATGGCTCTATGAAGTTACTGCTCTTAATGGTTAAAATATGATCAGCAGTAGACAAGTGTGCTTTGCTTTATTTGTAATTTCTTCCATGTAGCATTGCCTAATCTCTAGTCCATAATGCTTCTCCTTTATTAGCTGCTTCTTCTCTGTGATTTCTACTAGCAATTCAACATTCGCTATGAAATCTACAGTACTGTTGTATATCATTGATTTAACATAACTTAATGTTTACAATAAGTATTTGTCAAGTAACAATATAGTTAATATTTATACTTGTGTACCTCATCCCACACCAAAGACTTCTGTTGGTTTTAAATAATGCAGCTCATTGCATCAGAAATGCCTTCCTGATGAAAACTATGCATTCCCAAAGAATACATTATTGCATTAATATAACAAACTCACTGAGCTGGAATAACAGCAGACCTACTTTGATCATGCGGTAAGGAGAAAAATATTAAATAGCTATGTTTAAGATTTGCATAAAAATCTTTAGATCCAAGTCAGTGTAAAGCTGTGAGCAATTACAGGTGAGCAAGTACTCCCTAGTACTTTGGTATAGTACAGGCTTAGCTATGCAACTCGCTAGTCTTTGGTTGTACAAGGACACAGTTATTGTGGAGCTCACTGTGCTCAGGTGCTTAGTGCCTGTCTCCCTCAGTGCAGTGTACAATTTCAAGTTAGGTTTCTCTGCTCCTTGTAAGGAGGAATTGAGGATCTATGAAAGAGAGTTAGTACATTTTCTTGTGGTGTATCCTTCTCAGCAGTGAATTGTGTTAGGTTTGTCTGAAGTCCTACACCTTTCCTGGAGATAAGTGTCTGCATGCAGTTTGAAGACCTTTTTGATTTCGACATCTTAAGTAATTCCTTTTAAGACAGCAAGAAGTACAAAGGGTCATGCTGTCAATGTTTCATACATTAGCTTGCTGAGTAAGTCGTTTACTGTTGTGTTAAAAGAATGAGTCTAAAATCTTGTTGATAGGCAGCCAAGTCAGGCCTGGTGGCAAGAGCTGGGTGTTAGGGGCTGAATCTGTCCTGAGGGCTTTAAAGAGACAATAGATTGGGCTTGAGTATCACCCCACATACCCTGGCCTATTTTGGCATTTGTCTCCTCTCTTCTGGACAATGCCTAGGCAAGATTTGGGGCATAATGCAGCTCAGGGACTGCTAATTCATACTGCTGGTATGGATTAGCAGTGGAGAACGTTTAGTGGTGGTGCATGTGGGTGCAGGCTGTGCTTTGCCACTTGCCCTTGAGGCCTTAGGACAGGCTGTGGCTCGTTGTGTTACCAGCCACAGATTCAGTCGTGGGTTCAACCACATGAGTGACTGCAGTGCTGGCAAATGAGTCACGCCTGCCTGCACGCTTTCCTCTAGGCTCCAGGACTCATATGTGTTTCTGCACAGCAGCTGGCTTCTCTTGAAAAAGCTGGTCTGTTCCTCTCATGCCTACTAAATTTTGCCTTTCCTCAGATAGAGGAATACCTAATTTGTGAATGAGGGACAGCCTTAAGCACAAAAAGAAGTGCTCAGCATATCCAGAATGACAGTATTTGCAAGTACACTTACTGTCAGGATGCAAACTACTTAGGGTGCTTCACGGGTGTAAAGACAGGCACTTGAGGAATTGCAGGCAGCAGATTGCTCTTGCAGACATCACTCATTTCCAGTGGTCTTCTTGATTTTAGGCACCTGGTATCCTGCCTGAGCTTGGAAGTTGCAATGGACAATGATTTATAATATTTTCTAGAGTTTTTCTTGCAGGGGACAAAACATGCTAAGGGCCACCAAACGAAGGCTTTTCATGTGCTCACCATGGTCCTTTCAACAAAGTTACATTAGGAGGGTGCAGCTTTAACCCTCAGAAGGAAACTGAGGACATATTTGAGGTTTTCTGTCTGTACAGACATACTAAATATATCTCTCTTTGCATCATGAGTGAGTTCTAGAAGCATGTGAGATGAGACTGGTCACTACCATCACTGCTGCTTGGCGTGATAGTGCTAAAGGGTCACACTGGTTCTGCTGCATGTGCTTTTTTGAATTTTTTTAAGGTTATGACATTTCAGTTGTCACTGCTGTGGCTGGAAAACCCTCTATGATTTTGCCTTTATCATACAGGGCACGTTCTTATAAGTCTGTAAGATGATTGCTTTTTGGGTATGTGTGAATATACCATACAGTGTAGCATAAATATGTATATATTGATATGCTATTTTGTTTTGAGCATGTATATATGCACACTTTTTAATAAATGCTTAAATAAAATGTGTGCTTCTCCCATGCATTTCCAGTACTCCTGAACAGTTTCCTTTTATAGAAATCGTGCTGTGCTTTTTGAGGCTTGAAACTCTATCTGCCTGAACAGCTGAAGGCAAACTGAAAATCCAGGAAGAATAGCAAATGACAGTCTTCACTGTCTGTACCATTACTTTGAAAATCTTCTCTGCCACTCCTGTTTATCATGAAGATGACTCAAGCTGTTATTCATGCTTGGGTGTTACCATCTGAGCAAATCCTCTAGGCTACTGGAAGACAAACCAGAACACTTAAAGCTGAGGTCCTGTGTTTCCTGCTTTTGTCTGTGTTGACAGTGTTCACTTCTGGGTAGGCACTCAGTAAGTGTACAAAAATGCTCACCAGGGCTGTGAGGTATTGGTTACACTAGCACAGTGTTAGAGGGTTTATCTGTTGAAGGTATAACAAATCACCCCAGCCCTTAAGATGATCTTTTGATTCAAGTACAAAAATGACCAAAGAGATTACCTAAGACACAGCAACTATGTAGAGTTTTCATTCTGTGAAATTTAGATGCCGTTCTTGATTAAGTTTTTCCCTGCTTCATGTACTGCTTTAAAGTATAGAGTTTCTCTTATTAGGGGGATATGAGTCCTACTTCAATAACTTAGATATTTAGGCTCCCTCTATGATTCAGATGGAGCTGCACTTCCAGAAAGCAATTAATTCTATTTATTTTAAACAGGTATTGTACAATGGGATTATTCACTTTCCCTTACTGTGGAGAGCATCTGTCTCAATGACAAACCTAAACTAGATCTATAATGTTTGTCTGTTAAGGTTAGTAGAAGTGAGTCACATGCTTAATTCTAGTTTTCATAACTGTTTCCCCCTTCTTTTCAACATGAAGAGCACATTAGCAAGGCAGTTGTGTAATTATGTCTAGTTTTGCTGTAGGTGGCTACTTGTGCTATATATCTTGCCTGTAGTCACCGTTGTGTTCTCTGTTCACACAGAGGTCATGTATACTTGCCAGTGTAAGTACAGAAGCAGAGTCTGTGTCAGGATCTCTCTGGTTATAGATTTACAGCTATAACAGAGAGCTGGTTGTCACAGGCTGTGCTCAGTGGAGCTCCCAGCTCTGTTGATGCGGGATAAAAATATCTTACCTGTCTCTATACCAGTCCCAAGTACAGTTAGTCAGAGAAATAAGTCTGTGTTAACATGATAGGCTCTTCTCTAGCTGCCTTCTTCCTTAAGGTTGCCCTGATTTAAAGTCACATTTCAACAGGAAATAGTGAAATAGGTTTCTAGGTATACTTGCTTTTCACGTTGGTCTTTCTTTTAATATTGTCCAGTGTTTCAGTGATCATACCACAGCTATAGACTTTGATTTTAGTCCTACTATGTTTCCAGGTAGTTTGAACTTCAGCTTTTCATCCTGCAACATTGCAATATCTGCATTGTAAATACTTTATAGAAACACTTAAAGGTTGCTCATGAGGGAGGAATATATCAGAGTTCAGAGAGATATATTTGCAGTCCTTTAGTTTTAGAAAAGCTTGCTGAATTGTAGAAAATTTGATGTGTTAGTCTTCTTAAATAGAAAAGTAAATAATACTTGGGTTAAATCCTGCGGCCATATCCCTGCTGCTTCTTCCTTGGATGGGATTATGCTCTCCAGCTTTGTAGTTTTATAAATATCTGTAGTGAAACAAAATTGATGAAATGGATAGAATGAAGTTTTGTTTTGTGTTTTTGTTTTGTTGTTTTTGTGGTCTTGCTTATTTTATCTGAGTCACAGTCCTGAATAACTGTCATAAATTTTTATTGCTCTTTCTGTCCTTATTGCCATGTCATTTGAGCCATTTCATTGCTAACCTTTCTACGGAAGATAAAATTGGCTTCTGTTAAGAAGCAAAATAGGTGCCAAACAAACATTCTGATGTGAAGGTTCGGGGTTTTTTTTTCCCAGCTATATGCTCAATTTTCAAGCTTTTAAGGGAATAACAGTATCATGTCAAATTCAAACTCTCAAATTATGTTACTGGAAGGGGGTTTTTGTCTCTCTGCTTGCTGCACGCATGCATAAATGCATGAGGTTTGTTGTGATTTGTTTTTTTTGTAGGCTGAAAAAGTGCTTTTGTGCCTGCTTTTGTACTGTAGAAATATATAATATTTCAGTTATGTATGCATCACTGAGTATGTGTCTTACAGTACCTTACAGTACAGGGGATGTCGATGCCCCTGTTCACAGCTGTTGAGTAGGCATAGTGATCTCTGTCCTCCAGAAAGGTATTCCCTCTGAGTTTTGTTGAAGCTTTTCATTTGGGTTGGAATTGCATGTCAGGATTGGTTAGGCACAGGCTGGCAAGTGCTTGTGGTCCAGCTGAGTATGGAGCCACTAATCTCTGGACTGGTGTACTGGCTCTTCTCCTGAGAAGACTTTCAACTTCAGTCAAGTGTAGCTCTTGATGCTGTGGCGAATAGTAAATTTTTTGTAATGCAATATCAATCCCCAGTGCCTTCAGTTATGTATTGCATTAACAGTTGCTTTTAGGAAGTGCTTACTGGGACAAACTTCCAAAAATTATTAGATCTCTAATGTTGCATGATTTTACAGAAGGGTGGAGACTTGCAATTGATATGTGCAGTTGACTTCCCTTCATAAAGCAGCAGTATTTGCACAATTGTTCTGAAAAGCATAGGACTTAACATAGCCACAGTTGTTTTCATGTAAAATAGACTTATTATTATTCCCAAGACAATGGCATTAATTTTGGGTGCCTCCTGTTGCTAGCATTGTTATTTAAGAATTTTGTTCTTTATGGCAGGAACTCATCGTTTAAAAAAGGTAGAGTTAGGGCAGATCTTAAAGCTACAGAGCGTGGAAAATATCCTTTTTACCTCATCATAAAAGGATAAGAAAGCTAATGGCCTTCCTTTATCATTGCTTGTGATTTGATTCTCAAATCTGAACTGTAGAGAACTGACCCCTTCTTAGTGCAGGACAGCTTTTAGTTTTGTTAGAAGTAGAGTAGGCAGACTGCTTCTTAAATAGAAAAAAGTTATTTAAAATCTAAATTCTCAGCTCTGGAATTTTAATTTTTCCAACAAAGTGGCAGGATTTGTAGAAGAGCAGAAGATGAGTGACGCGTTCTTTCTGTTTGGTTTAATTTTGTGCTAAGTTCAGTTTTCCTAGGGGAAGAACTGGGCTTATTTCATAAATGGCTGTATAGCAGGAACTGAGTGGGGGGAGGTGATAAATGGGAAAGGTTTCAGTGTCAAAGCAGAATTAGACAATTAGAACAAACTTCTGTGTTCAACTTCTTGCAGAAGTATTAGACTGTGCAACACTGGCTTTCTGAATTTGCATTCATCTTAAATATTTGAGTTCTGTTGATTATGTTCTGTAAATGTACTAGTGCAGTGGTTAGTCAGTTGTGTTTATACCATGTTTTCAGCATTCTGGTAATTGGATAACAAATGTAGCCCAGGCATTTGTATCTTATAGATTTAGAATTATTCTGATTTACATTTTGCCTTAGCTTTTAAAATGTATCCTTTTTCATTTTGTCAGTGGTGCTCAAATGCCAGAAACCCTGGAGTCTTAATGATAATAGTCTAGCCAAAAGGGAACTTGTCAGGATTTACAGGTCTGCCTAGGTGCAAGAACCTTATAATATTACATTTACTGCTGGAAAAGTATAAACAAATTGTTCTTCATTGCTAAAAACTCCTAGAAAATAACTTGAAAGAATAAATAGGGCTAGAGGATACTGTGCTCAGGTGGGATTTTCAAAATTACCAGTCTCAAAGTGAACCTCACTGGGTTCGCTGTAATTTTAGTTGAGTTCTTGGTGTAATTCTAAAAACCTCATCTATAGTGATGATGCTGCTTGAAATTACAAGTCAAAATCGTGTTCTCATTTGCAAGAGATGATGGAAAACTGTCTAATTGGGAGTAATATGAAAAGACTGAATGGCAGTCTAGTGCATGCTGCCTCTTTCAAAAGAAATGAGAGGGCAGTAATGAAACTTGTGGATTTGAAACAGGAGGATGTTTGGGTTTCTTAGTTTTGTTCCCCCTCCACACATACACAAAACTTTTTACTGCTGTGAATGTTAAAAACTTTACACATATTTGCAGGAAGAGAGGGCAAGCTCACAGGAGGAAAAGATTTAGTGTTGTTGAACACATAAATTAACCTGACCCCATAAGTCCTGAGGTACAACTGGTGAAGTGGGACAGCACTTGAGAAAGTCTTGTGTGCCTCTCCTACTTATCTTCTTCCCAGGCATCCTGCTGTTGGAGGCAGGGTTGTAGATTAGCTGAATGTTTGGGGTCTGATTCAGTACAGCCATTCTTATCTTCTACCTGGTCTCCAGAGGTCTTTTTCAATCTTTGCATTTCTGTGACTGAGTTTACTTCCTTAAGAAACAAAAGCTTGGAGGTTGATTCTAGTTCAGGATTCTTTATCTGTCTGAAGTATCTTCTGTGGGTTTTTTTGCACAGTTTTAGATGAAAAATATAAAGATGTATTTGACCTAGTGTTTCTTTAAATGTGAAAGACATTTAAGGGGGGTGGGGGGAAGAAGGACTTGCGTTCTGTTCATGAGAAAGCCAGAAATTAAAATTTCAAGCTGAATATAAAAAGTATAAAATGGGGCACCTTTTGTTTTGAAGTAATGATATGTTGAGGTAGATCTGAGGTGTTTGTAGTAAGTTTTTTTTCTTTCCCTTGTCTTTTGAAATTGCTGGCTAATTATCTAGGTATTAGTGTCTGCCTGCCTTGATATAGATAAAAAAAAAAGTTGGAATCAACTAAATGTCCCCTGCTTCTATTTTTATAGTAATTGTGCATTTTCCACACTGTAGATGAAGAAACCATACTTCAAAGAACAATTTTTTAAATGTTGATCCTAAAACTGAACTCCTAACACCCCCAATGCAGGCATATGAGGAAAAACAGTGCGCTTTTAGGAAGTACTGATTGCAACACATCCGAATCCTCAGGAGCTCTGGCAGTATAAGCCTTTTTAATTTGAGGTGTCTTGGCATGAGTGAAGAACCTAACTCCTCACCCAGATTTTAAATTTAAATTTTGGCATAAGACCTTACCAGAGAGAAAGAGTTGATATCAAAGGCAGGAGTAGAGAGAGGGAGTGTGTCTGTTCAGGAATGTACCAGTGAAGGCATTGCTCCATCCACAGCTCTCCAGGATAATCTTGTTGCAGAACCAGAAAAGGTGGAGAAAACCTCATCCAGTCCTGAATAGCTGGCTTTACATCAGCTTGTTGTGGGAGGTGCAGGTTTATTCCTCTTTTAAATCAGTCAGATCTGGAATTTTTCAAGTAATGGTCTGATTGTCAAAATTACAGATGATAGTTATTTGTTAGGGTATTTGGTGTTGTCCCCCCACCCCAGAAGAGTGAAGTAAGTTTAATAATAAAAAATACAGTTTCTCAAATAGCTTTGTGATACCAAGCTATTAACTGGTCAGAAAGCTGTTGCACTGTGCTGTTTCAAAAAGCAGAAGCTGCTGCCCTGGAGAATGAATGAGTGCAAAGCAGAAAGATCTACTGTCTGTGCTTCTCCAGCCTACTTGAGCTAATACACTGAGGAAGTCTGGTTCAAAGGGCAGTACTCATGCATGTGACTGTATCTGCTTGTAAGGCAGTGATTTTTTTTTTAAATTTTTTTTCCCCCTTCAGTTTTGTAATCTCAGAACAAGTAGCCTCTCTTTACCAGGGTGAGGCTCAAGGGTGGTCATTGCTGTAATGCAGAGGTGTTGCTGAACAAGCTGTCGCTCAGCTGAGTAACAGCTTTGACAAGCTCCATCAGAGTAGTAGCCTAGAAACATAGCCCAGCATGACATTAAGGGCTTTTGTTTCACAGTCTTTAAAAGGGAGTCTAATATTAAAAAGGCTCCTTAGATGGAGATACACTAAGATATTTGAGATGTATATCTGGTTTTGAACTTTGAATTTGTCAGTGGCATGTGGAAAATGTACAGAATTTCTACTCTGTGCTGGGGATTTCATGCATTTTTCTGAAGTGGGATATGAATCAGAAGAGTTTAGGATTCCCAACGGAGATAATTGCTTATTTTCAGATATTATGCAAATGTTTATATCTGTGATATCTTTATAGCTTAAGCTCATGGTATTTGAATTTTCATAAGTTGTGTAGATAAAGATTGAAAATTCTGTTAAATTTAAAATTCAGTCGACACTAGTTTATAGCAGTCTTCCCGTAACTCAGTTTCCCAATAACAGGAGTCAACATATGGTTGATTAATAACAATTAAACAAAAGCTTTGCAAGCAGAAGTAAACAGTCAGATAACCATATTATATACTCTTACGGCGCAATATGCATTTTCTCCAACATTGATTCACGCTTCTGTATACAACCCTGGAAAAACAAAATGCCTCAGTGCTGTATCCGTGTTGCAGCTGACTGTCCTAAATCTAAAGTGCAAATTCAGTTGAACTTGGTTCTTTTCCTTGACTCCATTGTTTTTGGGGAGGAAAGAACAACACTTACTTTTACCTCTTAAATTTTATTTTATTTTACAGTGATGTTAAATTAATTTTGAGGAAGATGTATGCAGTGTTGTAGTAGCTGGGAAACGTAGAGCAGGATATTTTTAAGCACTTTTGTCTATATATTCTTGTTTGTAACAGTAATATATGTACATTCCTGTTTATATGGTCTTGGCTTTTTTAAGTGTCTGGATTAATTTTGCCAGCACATAGCCCCAAGCATTTGATTTTTATACTTTCTAAAGTTTGAAGGAAAATAGCATTTGAAATTTTAAATGCTCATGTTGAAATTATTTCTAGGACACAAAAACTGAGAGCCAGTTGCACTGTAAAAATCATGGTGTCTTGAGTTTCTTTATGGGATACTGAACAGTTTCCTGCAAGGAATATTTGAGTTGATGCACATGTTCATTTCTAGTTGGCAAAGGACATGTTTTTCTAAGAAACTACTATTTCAGTTTGAATTAACTTATTTGGAAGATGTTATTTTCCTCAAAACTCATGTTGAATTGGAGAACTTCTCACGAAAGAGTTCAATCAAGTGGTGCTGTAACTAAAGCACTAACTTCAGTCATCAGAAATTACTTTGTTTTAATTACACAGGCATCTGAGACAGAGGTGAGAAGAAAAACCAGTTTGCCTGAGTCATTTCCAAATGCTCTAAACTACCAGAAGACTTAATTACTTTATGGGGGCCAGGCTTGTGGAGAGAGCATATATTTTTATCAGATAAACCTGGGAGAAACAAAGGTCTTGTAAGTCACAGATTGAAGTATCCTGTGAACATAATGTTCCCTAAGAAGGAAAGTGCAGGGAAAAGACAGGAGGAAGGAGTAAGAGAGAGAGAGAGAGAAGAGGAAGCCCTGGAGCAGGGACAGTAGCTGAAGTAATATGACAATATGGGACAATTTTCCTGAGTAACTGGATCCTGCAGCGTAAACTAGGTAGCTTCACCTCCATCCTCAGTAACTGGAAACCAGTATCATTATTAAAAATGAGCAATTGTTTTAACTTCAGGAAAGAAAACCAGTCTACTTTTTTATTTGTGTTTGACTTGACAAACAGTCTTTGGACTTTGGTTGACCTAATCCAAATCCAAACCTTCATTTCTAACATACAATCTGTCAGAGCAGACCTTTGACATAAACTGTTAAAATACTTTTTCTGTGTGCTATTACGCTTAACACTTTAACAGTCTTGTAATAAACTTCTCTGATATGGAGGAAGTATAACAAACACATATCAGAACATATGTCCGCAGCTGAAGAAATGTGCAGGTTTCTAATTCCAGTTTAGTCCCAGTAGTCCTTTAATATAGTTTATATTGTAGAGTCACTGTCAAATATTTTCATTTTTATGGTCTGAAGGCTGTGTTGAATGAAGTTTTCTGAAACTGGCCTTTCGGAGAGTCTGCTGTCCCGTGTTCTAGTGGACCGGTTCTTTTTTATTGAATTTTGAATTGTGTCTGATGTGAAGTAATAGACTATAGGGTCAAAACAGCAGTTTGAGACAGCGATGCACAGGGTGATGGGGTACATAGTCCTGACTGCAGTTACCACTGAGCAGTTAACCCAGGTCTGTGTTCTCATAAGGGAGTAAAGTATTAAGGTAATGTTATAAGGCACAAAGCAGAAGCAGAATATCACCAAATGAACAAAAATCATTTTCAGTACCTTTTTCTTGCTTAATTTATTCCGGCTTAATGTAAGCGGCTTATTCAAAGTCCGTAGCACCATAGTGGAGCATGTCACATTCAAGATGAGTGGAATAAAAAACCCAACTGTTTCAATGAAGATAACAATCCGGGATAAGTAGGTTTTCCACGTGTCCTCTGAAAAGTTTTCAAAGCACGTCCTTTGTTGAGTATTGTTGCGTTGATTTGTAGACCGGAAAAAGGTTGCTGGTGTGCTGCCTGCTAACACAGTTACCCACACTGCAACACAGACAATTTTTGCATTCCTCTTGGTTCGGAGAGTCTTAGATCGGAAGGGGTGCACAATAGCTAAAAAGCGATCTACGCTTATGCAAGTCAGAAATAAAATGCTCCCGTACATATTTGTATAAAAGAGGGTGACAGAAATCTTGCAAAGAATGTCTCCAAATGGCCAGTTTCTGGTGACAAAGTAGTAAATCCTGAAGGGCAATGTAAACACGAAAAGCAGATCTGATATGGCTAAGTTAAGCATGTAAGTTGTAGTCTCATTTCGCACTTTCAAGGTACAAGTGAAAATGTAGATTGCCACACAGTTTGCTATGAGGCCGAGAACAAACACCATGCTAAAGATACACCCATACAAAGTATATTTAAAGGAGTCCTCAGTGGAACAGTTAGAGCTTACCATTATAAGGGTATGTTTAAAATTCCTGTGATTTGGAGGTTTCTCTGGTATTTTTATTGCGACTGTTTTGAAATCCCAGGAGAACTCGCAGATCAGATGTATTTGAATGCTGTGCTTTGGCAAGCTCGTTGTGCTGTGAAGCTTCAGGGAAGAAAGGCGAGCCCCGTGGCGGGGGAGTGCATCCCCAGCACAAATCACCAGCAGGTCACTCTTCTCTTCCGAGTGCTATTTGTAATCACATAGCCCGTCTGTGAAAGTCAGAAAGCGCATCATTTGTGGCAGATGAGGTCACCTCAAAGTGAGTTGCTTAATTCCATCTCCTGCCTCGATTCACTGAAGCCATTGTAGGGCTTTCTGCCTTACTCTTGGCTGCAGATGGTGACAGCGAAGCCTTGTCCATCCGAATTCCCTGGGAGTGTGTGCTTCAGCAGATGCTGCGAAGTGCCAGCACTTACATTTCTCCCTCAGCCTTCTTTCTGTACAACGAGTTTTTCAGCTCGCAGGCTGGCCCCGTGGGGCGGGAGGCAGAAGCAGAAGGGAGCTGCTTGCCAGGGCAGAAACCAAATTCCAGAGCGTGTTTGTTCCTGCAGCCCACAGCCCTCAGCAGCTCTCGCCAGCCCAGCTCCTTCTGGAGAGGAGAGCAGAGCACTCGGGCAATTTGTAGCATGACATCACAGGAAGAAGAGGCTGGGCGCTGAGGAGCTTTCAGTTTGGCTTGTTTGCCTTCTCCTGATCTGATAATGTCTCTGCTGTACCTTGCGGACTGTGGCTTGCAGGCGTGCAAATGGTCACCAGCAGAGTGCTGCAGCTGCCTCTTAACTTTTTCCCTGCTCCCTGAAAGGTCCTTTGTCAGTGTTGCCAGGGCCCAAAAACCTTTTTCTTCAGTTTGCGGTGCCTGAATAACCCTCATGCTTTAGATTTCCTGTTTTTCTTTGGAGATAGTAGCAATTATGGTATTTTTTTATAGGGTTGAATTAACATTATGGCTTTTGTTAGATATCTTTGCTTGTAATAGAGAACACATTAATCACCAGGAATCAGCTGAATAGTTCTATCTAAATTCCGTCAATACCAGTCTAAGAAGGGACAAAGTAATGTTAGGTAATTAAGTAATTTCACCAAATAATAACTGAGACAGAGAGAGAGGCTTGCTCTTGGAGATTCCCAGCACTGAGATGGTTTGCAGTAGAAGGAAAAGTCTTTAACTTGTTCCATGTTAGAAAGCACACCCTAAGCTTTTTTTCTAAGCAGAAAGGTGGTTCTTTTTAAAAAAAAAATACACTTCAGGGTTTTTTTGAAACTTTGTGATGCAGAAAGCATTTTCTTCAATATGTAAGCACAGATTAATACACAAAATGCATACTGTACTGTGCAATTGTTTCTGGCAATTTAAAGGGTCCAGTTATCACATATGCACAAAATGCTCCCGTTAGTCACCGATCAGTGAAATGGAAACATGTTGTAACTAATTGTATTGTTAAGTAAATATTAAAAAAAAGACAGCACATACTGCCTTTAGGGGCAGATATGAGATAAATCTGAGTTTAGACGGCTCGTTTATTTAGCAACAGCTTGGATAGACTCACTTCTGGCATCAAACCCAGTCTGTTTCTAAGTCTTAGAGTAACAAATCTCTTCATATCTGGCTGGGTGGCATGGTTCTTTTGAACTAGATTTTAATCAGTTGTACCTAAGCAAGGCTCTGGGCAAAACCTTTCTAGTCTGCTGTGAAGGAGAGTAAATAATAGCGCTTCAACAGGATTTTGGCATGGTTTCTTAATGTACGCTATGTCAGACAAAATTCAGAAACATGCAAAAGTGGGTCTTCCTTGTTTTATTTCAAGTTTTCTTTATAGTTTTCCGTTAAATATTTTCACCTTGATTTTGAGTTGAAAATCAAGAAGTTTAACTTCAGTAGACCATAACCGCAAGAAACCTTGGCTATTTTTGAAATTCATGCTTAATCAGAAAGCATAATGCATCTTGCACTTCTAAGCCAGAAATGAAAATGTGAGCTTGGTAGAGTCTCTCATGTGTTCAATTTAACTTGTATCTTAGCATAAAGTTGCCTTACCTGACTTAGTTTACAAAAGCAGTCATCACACACTAAGTTTTTTTTTCAATTCCTGGCAACCTTGCATGTTAGAAGAGGGGGTTTCCTGCAAAAGTTCTGTATCAGGCCATGGGAGCTCTGGTCTCAAGTTTACTGCTCTGACGTTGTTTGCACAGGAAGACTGTGTGGGGCAGGCTGTTACTGGAATGAAAATGCCTGAAGTGCAGAAATTTCATGTCATAGGTCAAAGCCTCAAGCAATAGTCCATGTTTAGAAAGAGAAGCTAATGGAAATGAGTATGTCTCTCATCGATCAGTATTTGATTCGGCTTTTGGGCTAAGGTGTGGGCAGCGTGGGATGTCTGCCCAGGAGCACTGGCCATTTTACCACAGTAAATGTGCTTTAAAGCAGTTGTGAAGGGGCATCCTCAGCCTTTGCTTCATCCATCAGAGCCCCTGCCTTGCTGTGGCCTGTGTTCTTGCTCCTGTTGCATATGTGGACGCTAATGAGAGCTGTATTTTAGGGTATTGGTGTATGCTTGTTATCTTTGGGACTCTTATTACCCCTGTACCCTTTCAGTGCAGTACACTGCATGTACTTTACATTAATTCAAGTCCTAAGTGATACTCGTATATGTCCAAAAATAACATTCAGATGCAGGGTTTCTCCACCTGCAGGTGAAAATTTGAAAACCCCAAACTGACAGATTTGTCATTCCCTTCATGTTTCAGCAAGGAGGGTTATGACTGAGCGTGCAGGCTGAGTCATTTTGGTATAAAAGTATGAATGGCAAAGGCGAATTGTGTACCCATTTTCTTAATTCAGATGAGGCTGGTTGTTGTTGCCAAGCAGTGTTTAAGTTTGTGGGAGCTCCTCCAAGCTGAAGAGCCTGTGTTAGTGTTTTGGGAGCCGATGGGAGTCAGGAGTAGCCTCCCTTCTGGCTGGGCTCCAGCACAAACAGGGGCGAAACTTTCCTGTGTGCTCCCCCCTTGCTGGATCATGTTTTAAGGTGTTGGGCTTTGCGCTGACAGGTTTGGAAAAGAATTTAGTAGACCCCAGTGGTTTAAAAATTTTTAAAGGGGTTTATCAGTTATTATGAAGAAAGAATTGACATGATAAAGAACTTGCTCATGCTCCTTCACCACAGGCAATTTTCCTTTGGGATGGGGAGGGGAGTAGGCAGGAGGAAGCAGCTGCAGGGAGGGCCCTGTACCCTGAAGGGGGGTTTTCTCTGAAGGAAACAATGCTGTTGCTGCAGGGAAATGCATACATAAGTCTGTCTACCTTTCTGCATCAGAGATGGGAATGAGTTAGGACCTGTCATTTGTTGCTAGATGAGCAAAGCCTGCATTTCCATCAACAGGCTTCCTGTATCTCTTGAAGAGGCACCAAAGGCAGAGTGAGCATGTGCTCCTTAAAGCCAAGAGCTGATGAGATTCTTGAAACCATCTCTCACTTCAGCAGTGAACAGTGTGCGTGCACTCTTTCAGCCAGTTACACTTAACTCTGCTTATATGTGCTGAGATACCTGAGTTTAGGTATCTAGGTCTGTTTATACTGTTAAGTGATCTTGGATTTGTGTGGCATACCTATTCCAGCACTGAACTGGGGATCAGAAGGAAAAGCACTTACAACCCTAGCAGTGTGCTAGTAGAGTGGCTGCAGGACACTGCTCCTTCCTTCTACCCCTAGGTGCCACAGAGTTGGGTGCTTGCTCTCATTTAGGGCATAGGGGCAGGACCCCTTAAATTCAGAAGTACAAGTTGAGGGGTAAAGAAATATTTCACTGAAATAAAACAAGTATTGGAAGGCTTGGAAAGTTGTGCTGATCAGTGTTATGTGTTCCTCTGGTGGTACCCTCACCTTCAGTACTGGTAGGAGCTTCTGAAACAGAAGTTGTAATTGAAGGTGAAACTAATTTTGAACTTGTGTTATGTACTGTATTTAGTCTGTGCTGATGCTACTACTAAAAGTCTTCAGAGGTAAAAAACCCCAACTTCAACATTAATAGTGTTGTAATAAATTCCTACAGTGTTTCCAAGGCCAGAGTATGCACTGTTAAATGATGCACAAAGTGCTCTATGTACCTCCATTATTCAATAACTACTGTTACTACTTCTAGAAGCACATCTGTGTCATGGTACAGGCATTTGTTCACGCTTTGGTTAAGCAAACTTATGCAGAAGAACTTGTGCTATCTGTTGCAGTGAAGACAAACCCTGGCAGGACAGTATTTTCTTTGCCCTAAGTTTCTGGTCTTTATCCACTTATTTTTATGGGTTTTAGCATTTTTTGTCTATTTACTGGAGTTTCTCTTTGAGGATGTGTGTGTACAGGAAGGAATTTATTATGATTGAGAAGTACAGCTGGGAGCCAGGAAGTCTCTTTCTGGCTGTGCCACAAATTTTCTGTTCTAGTCCTGGCAAAGTTTTCTATGACTTTGTGCTCTAGCTTCCTTCCATATAAGAGCTCATTCACTTCTGCACTGGGATGCAAGGCTGTCTTAATTGCTAAATGTAGTTTGAAACCCTTGAATGAAGAACCCTTTATTAAATACCATCTTAAGCTAGTGAATGTGATGAAAATGTAGAAAGGTTAAAATTTCGACTCTTTATACTAGCTTCCAGCCAAGCAAAAGGATCAGTTAAGAGACTTCACTTGATTCAGCTCCAGAAGTCTCTGAAAAAGTTGGTATACAGGAAGCAGGGCTGGGCATTTTGACTTTCTCAGCTGCCTTTCAGGGGCTGCCTGCTCAGATACCCCTAAGTCGCTGTTAGACGTCTTCTGGGAAATGGCTTGCTGTCTTCTGAAAATATTATCCACATACAGAGACAGTGTGAAGCTGTTAGTGCATTGAAAATTCCCCTTTTTCCCCCTCTAAGATTTTCTGGTGTGTCAGGCAAGACTTTAAATGAGCATTACAAGTCCTAGGGTAAACAGAATATTTTTACCTAGCCGTGTGATTATTGCAGAGCCAGTTTCCATGTCAGGCAACTTTTTAGCTTAATGTATATGAAATCGCACATACACATTACAAGGAGAAGTTGAAAGAAAACTGTACTTTTTCCACTGAAAGTTTGACCTTTTAGAATCAGCTTTTCTGATTAGTTTTTGTTTTCCTAGCTATGTTCTAATATATAGCAGCACATCTTTCAAGTATTAAAAGAAAATAAAAACTAAGAGAAGCGAAAGTATTTGGGCTGTAGTCTATCAGGTTGTGTAATTGCTTAAAACGGGAAAAGAAAGCTCAGACTAAAAGAGTACTTCATTCTTGCGCATTTGAAATGTTTTTTTCTCTTTAGAATTGTTTCAATTTCCTCTATGGGAGATACAATAGCTTCTCTCCTGCTTGTAGAAAGAGGAAACAATTTATCTCCTTTTGTGTGAGCTTTCAGGCTGCTAGAGTCCTTTTTTAATCCCTCTACTTTTGGGTTGATGGGGAGGAGGGATTTTAAAACCCAAACATATGTACAGCAGACATATTTTGAACTTGAGAACAATAGTTTGTTTTGGTTCTTTGTTCTTAAAAGTACGTGCAATGAATATGACAGTCATACTCTAAGAAACACCACTTTTAGTCAAATTCCTGTTCTGAAACAGTTCTTCACAGTATTTGTTGTATATCTGTGAGCAAGTGGCTTCTTGGAACCACCTCAGTTAGTCCCTTCCCTGCTGTTTCATATACTGCCCTTGATAGACCTAGTACTATAAAGTGAAGTGGACTACAGGGCACATATTTTGACTTAAGGAATACTATGTAAAAACTGATATATGCAGAAAGGAAAACCAACGTGTTCATTAATAATTTTTAAGCAGCAAAGAGGCAAATAAGTATATTCTGTTGCTTCTGAGGTGAAACCTTCTCCTTTGAAATAGAATTTCAGACCTAAAGTGCTGCTGTTGCAATTGTGTTCAGTCATTGCAGTATTCCCTAGTATAACAGAATGGTTCAGAATATTCACAAGTCTGCTAGAGGCTTTACTAACTTATGGAGGAACAACTTAAGAGAATGAGAAAACCAGAAAATATTTAAAAGTACTATAAATTTTGCATTAATTTCTTGTTTCCTTTTAATTTTGCTTAAAAGTTTTTTGGAGAAGAATTTTGGAAAAAGCGCTCCACGAACAGTAATGTAGAAAAGTGCAGAATCGTGTGCTGGAGTTTGTCGTAGAAATTCAGAAGATATATTTCAGAAAATGTATGAGCCCTTTGCTTACATTTCAGAGCTGGCTCTTGGTATTATTTGGTTTGCTGGCCACAATAGTTGAGACACATTGAACATAGGGGATTAATTTTTTTAAAGTACAATACTGCAATTTTGAAAGTAATTTCTGTGATAGCACTAATAGAAACGTGCAGTGTCTAATAGTAAAAGAAGCTTTTTTACAAGAAGCTTGAAGGTCCAGTTAATGCTGATGAACATGTCAGGGTTGCCTAGAATTATGTAAACATTACCATGGAATTGGTTGTTTGCATTGTAAATACACAGGAGCAGTTACAGTAATGCTTTAGGCCATTGACATGACTGATAAATACTTGAATGAAGGTTTTTGAGTTGCATTTTTTTGTGTAACTCATGGAAAGTCCCAGCAGCATTTTTTTGCTTACATTCTCAAATATTATGATGTGTAGAGCAAATTTTTCTGAGAACACTGTTAGAGAGACATCCAGACGAAACAATAATTGAATAAGATACTGTCAACATGTCCATTTGTTATATGATATATTGAAAAGGGTGGCCCCCACCTGCCTCTGCTATATGTGGCAAGAACAGGTAAGAAATGGCACACCTGCTTAGCCATCCATGCACCTTAGCTTTGAATTCTTCATTTTCTGTAGCTGTGAAGAGTGTGTGCATGTGTGTGTTAGGAGTTGTTGATTTAAGCTTCTGACTCTTTGTATGGTCTCACTTTAAGGGAGAACTTGTTTTGCAGGATGAACAAAATCACCATTTTCATTGCATCTTAATAAGCCCACTTGGCAAGATCAGAAACTCTTGAAAGATAATTGGAAGTGGTTCTGCTGGTTTGTAGCACAGTATTCCTCAGAGGCCCTACAGGACACACAGTAGACATTGCACAAGGATTTGGTAGGGACAGTGACCTGGAGAGTTTATAACAGGTATCCAGATAGATCCTGAGATGATGCTCAGAGTTGTACTTTATAGTGCATAACTTCTTTACATATACTGAACTGTATTACCTGGAGAAGAGACAGCATGGTATCATGCCTTAGAAGCATAGGTTAGACATCAGATGATTGCAGCAGGCAAGTAAGTCTAGTTGATCTTACATTAGCCTAGTGGAGGTTAGATAACGTGAAATTTTTCAAGCTTTAATCTGTGGATGACTACAAATTTTTACTCAAAAAACTTTTCAAGTGCAAAACATGACTGTTTTAAGAAAAAAAACAAAATAAAAAATCAGTTGCTATAGTAAGCAAATACTAGGAATAATAGGGAGGAAGAAGCCTCATGAATTATTTTGGAAACTATTCCAAAAGATACAAGGTGAAATGGTCAGGACAACAGGACTTCTAGAAAGAGATTTGCAATTTGTGTAGTTCTAAGGCAATTGTTACTTTTGAGATCTATAGTTTAAAGTTTTTGCCCAACGTATACTCTCAGGATTGCTGGTGTCACTTCCCATAGTTCTTGTGAATATATTTTAGTTTCATACCAAATTACTTGCAGCCACTGCATCCAGTGCTTTTGCCACCTCTTTGACCAGGTGGAAGCCTCTGAATTTGTATGGAGGATTTTAACCTCTACTTGTCCAAGGCAGCACAAAGCCCACAGTGATATTCCTATTCTTTTTTGTAAAGGATAACATTATGAAGCTATTGAAAGAATTTGCCATAGTCATTCTATAAGATTTATGTGAGTTCATGTTGTTTAAAAAACCTATGGTATTAATTTGGTTTCCTTCCCAAAAACAGAATGTAAGAAGTTAAGGGGTGAAAAACGTTTCATAAGAATTGTTCAAGCTGGTAAGCTAATTAGTTTAGATAAATGCAGACATGAAAATGCTTGTCAGGGGAGAACTGCTGCCAAAAAGCACAACTTCGGTTTGATTAATCTGAAGAACTATTACTTTCTAAATCTGTAAGTCAGCAAATAACCTCTTTACATTCTGCATGATAAGATCACTTGAATGATTACTTAAGCATATCATTAGTACTGGTAAACAGCACTTAAAAATGCTTCAGCTGACTTCTCCTACAGCTGCTCTTTCCTTTCAGCCCATATCCTGAAGTTTTATGAAACCAATTCAGTACTTTATGAACTATTTTGTTACATTTATTGCATTGTTTAGCACATTTGGCAGTTGCATTGTCAATGTGGCAATCTGCTAATACCCGCAAGGTAAGAAAGGAACTGTCAGTGGAGGGTGTACAAAGGACGTGCTTCTCATGAGATACTTTAACATTTTCTGCTGCAGAAGGAATGGAAGTGATGCTCTCAAATGCAACACGTTTGTCATAAATGATCCATTTTCACTTGAACCTGTGTTAATAATTTTCCTGGAAATGGCAAGGCATTTCTCTGGGAGACATTGGTTTGACCCTGGCAGGAGAAGGGAGGCTGGAACCCATGTCCCATGCCCTGAGCAAGTGCCCTTGTTATGAGGGATTCTCATCTTTTGCTGTAACAGAGTTCTCTAGAACAAGGTACTCCATTCCTGATGGTGTTCAAGCCCCAGGTGGGATGGGACTTTGAGCTACCTGGTCTGGGCAAAGGTGTCCCTGCCTCTGGAGAGGGGATTGGGACTAGATGATATATAATTCTATGGTAATGTATTTAGCAAAGACACTACATTAGGAACAGAAGCTTTACGCTGCAGTTCCCAGTGAGATATCCATGCAGTAGCATTGGTCTCCTGCAAGTGTTTCCAGTGGTGGTGGTAGAGGGAGATCCAAGTAGTTGTCAGCACACCTGACATGCTGTCCTGCACACCCCTTATTCAAGTCTCTGGGTCTTGTCAAACTTTCTCAGCTGTTACCTGTGGTGATTGAGTAGGTCAGTGGTATAAATGGAAAAAAGTTAATTTTTGGCTTTGCAAGTCTAAAATCTGAGGTAGAAGCAGTAGTATTGAAAGTCAGTAGCTCTAACTTGCAGTAGTGATCACTTAAACAGTCCTTGAAAGAAAAAAAGAAAATGTTTGGTTAGGGGCAAGGGATAAGAGTGAGTGGTTCAGGTACCGATTGTTGCAGATAGCCACAAAGGTCCTGCTTCTGCTTGCAAATATTACCTTCTTCTGTACTTCTTGAATTCATTTGGATCTGATACAGTTTTAATGGTTGACTTAAACAGTTGGAATGTGGGCTGCTGCTTGAAGTAATCCTACTGCTGTCTGTTTAAGCCTCTCTGCTTCTTCGAACCCTGTGCTGTGTGTATATATGCACTCAGCCAAATGAGAACAACTATTTGGTTTAAAACTAATCCTAACAAATATATAATTTGCAGTCGTAGCTGTGCTAACGCTAAAGCGAGGGATGAAGCAGAAAGTGCAGATGGGTAACTCAGAGAAGCGCCAGCACACTTTAACTGATCTAAGCCAAAGTGAAACTGTGCTGGAAATGTTGTGGCAATGTTCAACTTTGAGGCTTTCAAATCTGTATTGTTTTGACTCTTGGCCAGACATTAACTTAGTGTTTGGCTGTGTGAGGTTTAAAAGCCTCAGCTAAGCTCAAGAGTGAGATCTGTACTTCTGATCTACTACCCTATAATTTATTTTCTTCTAAGTGGTTTGAAATAGTGATATTTATAATGTAATAAAAGAAAGCCATGTACACCTAATTGATTTTTCCACAAAGGAGGATAAAAGTGAGTGGTAATACAGACATAGTATGCATAGTCATGCTTTCTTATTTAAGATTAAGAGAGGTGATAAAGTATGGCAGCTTTCTAAGGCATATATCCAATCTGGAGTGAATTGAAGATGCTGTTAGTTTTCTTACTGAAGTCAAGGTGTTGGGTACTCTGGGCCAACTGTCTTCACTACTGGTATTGGTTTCCATTTTCTTTGCCATGTTAGGGTCTAAAGACTCATGCCAACCAGTCTACAGAGACAGAAAATCACAGCCAAATATGCTACATGTACCTCATGTCACCTGCAGTTAAAATAGATAAAATAGAGAGTTAGGTAGCAGGGAGATAGATTTAGGTTGAGATTGTAATTTGTGGGTCTCACCTCAGAAATGCACTGATTTGCAGCCTCTTACATCATTGGAAGTGAAGGGTAAAACCTGTTTTGTTTTTACCATGGCTTAATCATTGGTTTCTATGCTTTAGAGAAGCTATAGAAAATGCTTGCTGAATGATAAATGAGGAACTTGTTGGATACTTAAATTAAAAAAAGAGAAGTCTGCATAGCAGAACTCCTACTGGATTGTTGTATCTTAGCTGAGATTCCTTGTACAAGCTTTTTTTAAGCAGGGTTGTTTATATGTAAGGCTTCTGGCTGCTGTTTGGCTGTGCTTGTGGGCACACTTTGTGTTTTGTTTCTCTGAGTTGAACATCATTATATTTGTGGTGAAGTCAGTGGAGCTGCCGATAACAGATCTCACACTGACCGAAAGCAGAAATGGGCATTTTCTTTACAGTGAAAGTGAAGACGGTAGAGAAAGTGCATCCAAATTAAAGTCACTCCTTTAAATTTGATGACTGTTTCCACGTGTTTTGTCTATCTTCCTCTGAAGTATCAAAAGGGTATAGATACACAGAACAACTTAATGTATATACCTAAGTCAGTGTGAAAATGGTTTGTTTCCTTACTAGAAGCATGTGGTGAAATTTCATGGTTAGCTTGTGTTTTTAAGTCTTCTTTTTTTTTAATGCTTTCTGAGGCAGACAGATTTTCCTTATTAAAATGCAATGTAGATTTATGAGAGCTATGACTTTTTAATCTCATAGGAGTTTTGCTTCTCTAGAGATAATAATTTTAGAGCTTCCCTCTATAGTAGAGATGATAAAAAGATAAGGTCAATTTTAAGTGAAGTTTCTTTTCGTGTCTCCGAGCCTTTCTTAAAAATTACTTTCAGTTTATTGAAAATGATGGCAGGGAGAAAGGTGCTTGGGGAGTGTAACTGGGATTGGAAACTGTTTATTTAATGTCTGACCTTACAGTGCATCTGCACTGTTCTTCCTGCACAGACCTGTCAATTAGAATGCACTTTGAGTTGTTTTAGCCATTGGTGTGCTCCAGCCATAGGTGTAGCTGAAGTCCTCATGCCTGCGAGAGGCAGATTTTACTCCATCTCTATACAGTTTGAGCGTGCAGAGCTCCACTCTTGCTCTGTGTGCTGATGGCAGGAAATATCCTAGTAGAAAGTATGTGAAAGGCAGAAATGGCCGAGCTGCAGTCCAGGCTTGTTTTTTCTAGAGCAGATAGGAGAAGCTGTAAAATTAAACAGAACTTCAAATTGCATCGTTCTGTACGTAATGTGTGACCTTTACACACTGGGAAACATTTTGTGGGGTTTCTGTAAACCTGACAGTTTAAAATTCTGTGATTTCCAAGTCATCCCAACCTTCCTGCATTTACTTAAACCGTAGGAAATAAACAGTAACAAGTTCAATGTGACCGTATATAACTTCAGTGAAACAGAGATCAGGTAGTTCAATTAAATCATGCACACTGACAGTTCATGCCATTATCTAGTTTTAATATGAGCATTATGCCTTTTAAAACACTGAACAGTGAGCTTCTGTTTTGAAATTGCTAAAAGAGATGCCACAACCAGAATGGTGGTACTAGCAGAAAGGGTTTGAAATGAGTCTGTTGGAAAACATATTGGGAAGATGTAGGGTTTCTGTGGGAATATGTTTTAATGAAATTTCTTCCAAAAAGGCCAACTGAATTAAAAGAAAAATCTGTGAAACCTAATTAAGTTTACCTTAAATTTCATTACAAAAAACTAGAATTAAGACTTGAATTTTCTCAAAATCCTGTATTTGTTTTGCATTTGGAAAGAAGTTGTTTTTTTTTTTTTAAATGAACTCTAAATAATAACCCAAGACCTTTTTTAACTTTCTCTTTCTAATTTGATTTCTAGTGCAATCTTCTTTACCTCTACTATACTGCATTTTGACTGATTGTTAAATAACTGCTTGTAAGGCAAAAATGTTTAAATGGAGACATCTTAAGTTCTGCCAGCTGAGCACTCAGAAACTCTGCATGTGCTTCTGCTTTGAAAGCCAGGTGCAGCAGGATGCCTGCCAGGTCTTGTCTGCCTTTAGCTAATACCAGGTATAGACTAACTCAGCTTGAAATACTCTGTAAGGGTAGTCATAGAAGTATTGACTCAAATTAAGATCAAAACTCTTCTCAAAGGATGGGTTTATGCCCAAAATGTTGTGACTCTGATTACTTTGTTAAAATTGCAGTTCTTTCCTTCTTCTTTGTCATGTGTAATTTTCTTCAGATTGAAGTGTTTTCTAAAAGTGGTTGATAAATCCATCACATAAAGTGGTTTTCATGCCACTCTTTCACATCCTGTGCAGATGGTCTGTTATACCCTTTTTTGTTCAATTCATAATTCATTTACTCAGTTATGTTGGTAAAAGATACTGTCTTGCTCTTTCAAAAACTGCTGTCTACAAAGTTTCCTGTCACATTTACCGCATTCAGGTTAATAAAAGAATTGGTGGTGGTACTTTGTACCTAAATTTATCCAGTTAATGAGGAGCTGGAAAGAATACAAGACTTAAAACTGAATTACTGGCTTTAACCAAAAGTCTCAGAGGCACCTCATTGTCTTGTTTCTACTTGTAAAAGTATTTCCCAGAACTACTCTTAATTGTTGTTCTGGGAATGGACTGTGTAAGTCAATTAGAAAGGAAACTGCTAGAAAACGTGATGTAACAATTTGTTTGATTGTTACAACAGTAATTACCTAAATACACTCTCTTTACTGAGGTAGGCATTTTGTGACCCAAGAGTTCCTCTGAAGAAAATAAGTGCTTGAACACTGGTTTGCTCCTGAGTGTATTAATTTTTCATACATAAAAATAACTACAGAAATGGTCTTTCTAATACATTGTGATGTTGGTTAACATAATGGTCCCTTAAAGCATCTCTTCTCTACTTCCTATGTGGAAAATTCTGTAGTGTTTTTATAGTTTAAACTTGTTGCTGTAGTTCTCAACCTCAAGATTTTTGGCAAGATGTTTTGTTACTGATTGATATGTTGCCACTTCTGACAGTCAAATGGTTTACATCAGGTGCATTTTAGTTTAGTGTACACAGTTTCTATCCAGAGAGTGTTATTGATTCAGTTGTCTTTGAGACCTTTGGGTTTTGCCTAAAAATCTTGAAAAGTAAGATTTGTCCAAAAATTAGTCATATTGAAGTCTGGTTGCCCTGGGGAGCTAGGTAATGCACTTGCTAATTACTTCATATACAGATTGTTACTGCAGCAGCACTGCCAGTGCAGCCCACAGATTCATCTGGAAGATGCTCACAGCAATAGCTTGGGGACAAAACATGTGACAGATGATCCTAAAATGGTGTTTTCTTGGATAATGCTCAGCAAAAAATGCATAGCCAGGGTTATTGTATTCTGTAGTGCTTTGTGTACCTGCAGTGTACCATGTGCAGTTGTGTGAGTAGAGCAGAAAAGCTGCTGAAGAAAGTGGTGCAAGAGCTGACTGCAAAGCATGTAGTAGCAGCCTGATGAGGGTCATCCTGCATAACTTGAACAAGATACTTGTGTAAAGATATAGTTCTTGTCTTTCTGTCTTTCAAAACTCCTTGCAAAGTGATTTTTAAACAGTTAGTCTCACGGGCTTGGCAAACAGGAGCATTTCTGATGACCAGGGTTCATTTTTCCTTTCAGTATTTAACTGGTAGTTGGTTGCAGAGCAGTAACTGTGTCAGAAGTTTCCCTATTCAGTGAGTGTAGTCATTGGTCTCTGTAATATTTTTGAATGTAAACTACAGTATTAATAATCACTGTGTTAACACGGAAGGTCTATCATCTTTATGGTTAAAATTTTACAGCTGTTTTCACAGACATCCTTCTCTGTTGGTAGGAAGGATATTTTAATGATGCTCTCTTACTGCTCTTGTGCAGTGAGGTGGTCCCATGGACCTTTGCTAAGAGACCCTGTGAAAAAGAAAAAACTGGCTAATGCATCTTAATCTGGTGAAGAGGAATTTTGGGAGTGGAGGGGTTGAAAACTGTGGTATTAATTATTCTGAAATAATGTCTGATTTTTAGCAAGATTTGCCAGGTCTCTCTAGAGACTTTTGAGGAAGGGTAGATTATCGCACAACTCTGAAATGAATGGATTTGCAACATCACTTAGAGCAACAAAACTTTAGGATCCATACTCAGACTGCAGTTGTTATTGGTTTTCGTTATAAATTTTGTAAGTACAGGCCCCAACAGGAACATAATTTATAGAACATAACTTACATGTTTGAAATTAGGACACATTCCTTAATCTTACGGGTTTTTTCATGGTCGGTACTATTTCAGTTTAGACTGTGAAGTGCACTTCGTTTTGGCAGGCCTAAATTATTTCAGAATTCTGATAACTAATTGTCATGTGAAGCTTCTGAAAACACAGTTGAAAGCAAAAGTCAGCTTTCTGGTCATGCAATATTCACATGGGGAAGAAGGGTGGAAATAACTTGTGCCAATCCAGTCCTTGCATTTCCATTCCAAAGCTGTCAGTTCTAAACTGGCTTTGTTTTGCCTTGTCAACCACAGCCATCTTTTAGCACATTATGAAGAAGAAAGTTATTTAACATTATGTAGTGTATTGACTTATTCAATAATTTGAAAAAGAAAATAAAAAATTAGAAAAAAGGAAAAAAATCCCCAGGGGACCTTGTCATTGAGATACATGCATAAAGTGCTAAACACTTAATGCACTTAAGTGCATTAAAATTTATTGTGAACAGATAACTAAAACCTGAAAAGTATTAGGAAATTATTATAAAGAATAAAAACATAAAGCATACAGAAAACAAATACAAAAGCAGTTCTTAAAATCCTGTGAGCTGCTTTAGCACTGCTTTAGAGTAAAGCTGCTCAGGGTCTTTTTCTGTGGTCAGTGGAGTACACCCAAACTCCAGGTAGCTCTTCCCCATATTTAAGGGTTTAGGTCTTTTGTTTATTTTTTTCATGGAAACCAAAGTCTATTTAATCATACTGTTGGGATAGAGACAGTACAAAGATTGGGAAGCATCTGTGTGTCCTGTAGTTTCACTGTAGCCAAATAAAGATTAGCCAACAAGAAATTCTGCCTGTTTTGTCCATGAAAGGAGCTTTCAGGTGGGGAATAATAACTGCAGATGCTTGTGACGGAGGTGTTGCTGCACAGAAGCATCCTACAAAACTTCACTTAACAAAGCCCCACTTAATTGACAGATTTAGCATTGGAGAGTTAGTTAGCCCTGGGTAGTCTGAGAGGGGACTGAGTCAAATTTCAGTCTCATTCTTCATTCTGATGCCAGTGGCCTTTTGACCCTGAGAAATGTTAAGCCTTCATTACTTTCTCCCTTTTTCCACTAATAAAATGGGGTTTCTGTAGCCATCATAGGGAAGTCTCAAATGAAGAGCCGCATTTCACTTAATTAGTGAAATTTATTCTGTGGATGCATCTAGTGAGTAACATTAATCACTTACTGAGCATTAAATTAAAGTAAAAACTGCAAATCTGCTTTCATGTGGAAGGAATGTATTGGAGGTGACCTGTTCACCTCAAGTGCTACTTAAAAACTTTAAAAAGCAATATAAAATTTGTAAAAGATAGTGTGAATAGCATCACTTTAGAAACAAGTTTCTGAGAAACATTCCTGTTCATTAATCTGGACCTAGGAGTTAAAGTTCTTTGGTGACCATTGCTTAGAGGACTGATAATTGCCTGGTTAATGGTGTTACACTTTGCTCATTTCAGTGTTGAATATCAAATAGTGGGACTGAAGCTGAAGTTTGCCCTGGTAAGCTTGAAAACTCCCTGCAAGCTGCAGAATGTGCTTTGAACTCACTAAATAGAATTACTTTTCATGTGTAAGTATAACAGAGACAAGGCTGTAGCTAAACCCATCAGTTTTGCAAGATTGAGGGTAGTTACATTTGAGAAAACCTGTCTCTGTAATTCTACGTTATGGAACACACTTTCTTTGGTGAGCCACCAGTCTTGTCCGTGTAGCACCTATTCCTCCCAACTTTGGAAAGGTACCAGCACAGGAGTGCTAGGGCTTCCAGGGGACAACGCACAGAGGGCTGCATCTAAAGCCTGAGAGGAAGGTGGACATGAAACAAAAATGTCACCAGGTCTTAAAACTAAATAACCTTTTCCTGCCTGTGCAGCCGCAGGGTCTGTGCAGTCAGCATAGGTGACACAGTTGTGGTTTGCCCAAGGGCAGGCATTGAATCAGGCTGTCTCACATCCTGCCATTGCTGATGCTGCTGGCAGCTCTGCACTGCTGGGGCCAGCTGGGTTGCAACACCCTCGTCTTGCCATGTTTTTAACCACAGTGTCAATTAGTATTCGTGAGAGCCAAAAAACAGTGAACTCGCTGCATCTCTATAAGTAGATGTTTCTACATAAAGTATATCTTTTTGCTGACTGTAGCTCATCTAACTGATGGAAAGCAGCACTATGTTTTGTACGTTCCTGTCAGATAAAATTTTGCTTGCCAGTCAGCTTATTGGAACAAGGTTGTTGTCAGTAAATGCAGGACATCATGTACTTTGTTTTCTGCTTTTTCTGCAGCCTTTGTGGTGCTGCTGCCTTGCCTTTTCTTACTGCTTATGATTCTCTGCAGAGCAGACCTAACTTTGGGGTTGCTTTCTCTGTTAACTTTCTGCTGGCTTAGTGCATCACATTAACTTACATGGAGGTTGACTGATTGTTGAGGCTGGCAGGTAGAAGAGGAGGAGTGGAAATGATACAAAAGTAGGTAGATCCCTTCCACAGCAAGCTGCTGTATCCCCTCAGTTTATCTAAGGAAATCACACTTGGAATAGTGAAAATTGGGGCAGGGATGAGGGAGGACCTGGAACTGCTGGTCTAAAGTGCTAATTCAAAAATAGTAACTTTTGCTTCTGTTCCTAGGACTCTCATTCCCCTTTATCAACCCCTTTTCCTCCTACTGATGCTTCATCAAAAACAATCCTTTCCCAGCCATTAATAGCAAAAATGTGAAATGAATGAAGCAGGGTTCACTCTTAGTCAGGATATCTCAGCAATGAATTAGTGATTGCTCTGGGAAAGAAACTTGGATTCTTTGGAACATAGTGAAGTGCTGGTGGGAATAATAAAAAGGAAGAGGCCAGAAGAATGAAAAAGGGAGAGGGTCATGTGTCTCTGTTACCAGCAAGTGCAATGCTGAGAGAAACGAGGGGGAAGTGTGTGCACTACTAAATGCTGGGAAAAATTATGCAAATCAGCCCAAGAGCTGAACTGGTTGAGAAATGATAGAGGTAACTGATGTTTTTTCTGTTATGGATGCCAAAATCATAATTTAAAAATTGCAGTGTGAAAAATTGTAAATCTCATCACTATCATCTTGTTACTCTGAATTGATGCATTTCAGAAGAAAAGTGTTTGTTTTGTTTTTTAGAAATAAGTCTAAATGAGGAATGTCTTAATGCTAGTTTTAATTCTCATAAATCTAGTCTACTTTTACTAGGCCATTTCTTATTGCCTTAGCCAGGTGATGCTGCATGCTTTAGATGCATGCTGTGCTCCTCTTTGTAGCTACAGATTTGTCATCTGTGTCATTGCATTTTAATATTAGTAATGTGCATTTATAGGCTGAAACAGACCATAGACTATTGGATGGTGCATTGTGTACAAAACAATGAGCTGACAGATTTTATTGCTGTCTTTTGAGGAGATCATTTGAGGAAAATGCTGAATGTCTGGTTTTGTCTGCTTCATCTTCAGTTCTATGGATGCTGCTTCCCCCCACTCACCAAAGAAAGCACATATTTGCTAATCAAATATTTCTCTGTTGCTTCAGGAGTTCTGATGCTGCACTGTTGAGAGCAATATTGTGCTCAAGGATGAGTCTTCTGTTAAAGGAAACAAAAAAAACCTAGAAGCCAGCAGCCCTATGCTTTCAAAATTAATTATAAATATGGTGCCAAAATATTTTCTCACGCAGTCTTGCTGTCTCAGCACAGTTCTACTCTGTGCATGACACACAAGCAGCCCGAGATTTTGTTTCTGCTGCACTGCTGTTTGTTACTAACATCAGCAGAACTGCTGATGTTGTTTCACCCAGAACCTTCTTCATTCCACATAGATTCTCTCTGCATCACCTCCTACTTCAGCCTCTTAGTTTCAGGTGTATTCTGGCTGCCTTGCCTAAAGTATTGATCATTAACCTCAAACCAAAATGGTTTTTATTGTTGGCCATGAGGGCAGAGACTTAATGAATCCAGTCCCTTTAACACTTGCTAGAGGTGGCTCTGGAACATGATACTGCAGAGACCATACAGTCCCCAGTACAGTTAAATGAGTTATGACCATGGTTTCTATACTATCACATGCAAAATATTGGTAGATGTTGTAGTAGAAATGGATTGACAGTAGGTACAGCAGTAACTTTCAGTCATCAATGGGTTGAGTTTTCCTTTGGTTGTTTTTTGGGGTTGGTTTGTTTGTTTTTGTGGGTTGCTGGGGGTTTGTTTTTGTTACTTTTTGAAGTGTGACATTTAATGTGTTTTCTTGTATTATTGCTCTTCTTTTGAGGAATGCCTATTTAATAGGAATTAGTAAGGGACTCTAGAATACAACTGTGTCTCAAATCTGCAGTTAGCCTATATCTAATGGATTGCTGTTGAAACAAGAAAAAGAAAGTGTTTGGTGTATTAAATAGTTAAAATTTGTCAGTTAAATGGTTAAAATTTATCTGTCAAAATGTGAGTGTTCTGAAGTGCTTCAAAGCTTTAATGTTCTGTTGAGGATCATATTTTGGTGGTTGTTTTTATAGAAGAAGGAACAAAATCGATTTAGAGTGGTTTGTCTATTCTTAGTATAATGTAGTACTTCTGTAATTTTTCTAGGGGTCACCTGTGTTTGATCTTATCAAGCAGTCAAAAGAACGAGAAGGCCAAACTGATCAGCCTGAGGCCACTTCTACTCCCAGTACACCCTTCCAACATAATCACACTGCTGCAGACCTGTAAGTGACATGCATGAGGTCTAGAAAAATGTGAAGTTAATATCACCCTTAAAATTTAAATCCAAGTCTATTCTATTTTCCTACTTGTTAGGCTTGGTACTTGGGTTTTGTTGAACTATTGTATTTGCAGATGTTTATTTCTCATATAAATTTAAATCAAATGCTGAAATATGTTTTTTAAGACCTATCAAACCTGTAACAGCAAACTGTTATCATATTTGCCTAGGAATAAATAAGTCCCTGTATCAGGTACTGGGGTAACAGGTTACAATAGCAGTTAATTTCTTCTAATCAGTAGGAGAGAAGAGTACCTGCAAATATTATTTATTATTCTTATAAAATTGTTCTTTTAGCCTGTGATGTTAAGTGCTTAATATATGTTGAATCTCCAGCTATCTTTCTCCTGTGAAATCTCCTAAGAAGAAAGCATCTGGACCTCCTCCAAGTGCTAATTCCACACCAAATGCTCAGCCTGCTGCGAGTCCCCAAGCACAGAAACCACAAAAATCTATCTCCCTCTCTCTGTTCTACAAAAAAGGTTTGTTGCTTCTGTATATGCTGACATTTGCAGTTATCTTATTTATCCATTGTGAGTTTTGTTGCTCCACATTTCTTAAAAGAGTATTGTAGAATCTGTAGTGAACAGTGTGCAAACCCCCTGGAAGAAGCGGTAAAGTGGTGCCAGCAGGTTAATGGGTGTGCCCTGCACACTGCAAGTTCAAACTGAAAACTTACCTACTGACTGCAAGAATGTCCATATAGACTCAGATGGAGGGGTCTTCTGTCATGGCATCCTTTCCCCAGCAGTGACCATAAGTAGGTGTCATGAGAAACTGAAGAACTGGTGCATCCCCTCAGTGCTTTTCCAAGCCTCAACTTTGTCCAGCTCAGGGGGTTTTTCTGAACCTTTTGCACTGTGTCAGCTTAGTAATTCTCAGCAGATTCATGTTCCAAATGCTTGTTCAGACTCTTTTTGAATCAATATAGACTTACATGTGCAGCATTGTTTGGTGTGGCCTTTCATGTGTCCACTGTCTCTTATATGAAGAATCTTCTCCATTTTTTTTGAACCTGGCTTCTACTACCTTCTTTTGATGTCTCCTAGTTTTTGTAGTTGGAGATGGCAAACGTTCAATTGCTGTCCATCCTCCATTGCATTCCTTTTATTTTGTATGCTCCTATTCTTAGAATTCCAGTTCATTTTTCTTCTCTGTTTCTGAAGTGTTTCTACTGGCCTATCGTCGTCTACATACCCTGTTCCTTCAGCTTCTCTCCGATCATCCTGACCTGGAATCCTTGATCTGGACCCTCTTCCAGTACACACTGCAAAATGAGTATGAGCTAATGAGAGACAGGCACTTGGACCAGGTAACATGAACAGAAAAGTTTTTAAAAGTTTAAAAAATACTCTCCTGAACAAAATGTCTTATACATTCTTTAGCCATTAGAACTTGTACCCGAGTTTCTCTATTGACCACTGAAAGGAGAACATAATTTAGACAGAAGTATATCTTGGTTTTTTAAGCACTGGCAATTACTATGGCATTGTCAAATGCCATTTTCATCTGTTTTCAAAATTATGAAGACCCACCACAATTTCTAATAATTTGCATAAGAAAATAATTATTTTCTTTGGGAAGACAATATGCCTGGTCAATAAATACTTTGTTATTCTACCCTAAAATTGCAGCATGTGAAATGAGTTTGAGAAGATACTATCAGCTCCAGATAGCTGATTGTTGTGCAGAAATAGAGGTAACAGTAGTTGACTTATGTTCTGGAAGTTCTTATGACGCTGAATTGCATGCTAGTTTACAGAACACTATCAGTAATAGAAAGCCTATTCCTTAACTTGAAATGAAGAAGGTGAATTAATTTTCTGCATTTTTGGTTGCCTTGTCTTGTTTCTTTAATAGATCATGATGTGTTCCATGTATGGCATATGCAAAGTAAAGAATGTAGATCTTCGATTTAAAATAATAGTTTCAGCATACAAGGAGCTTTGCAACACAAATCAAGAGGTATGGAAGTTCTTAAATGTTATTTGTCCATAAAAATGTTGTAAACTGATGATTTCTCTCTGAAACCAAAATAAAACAAACTACACTTGAACATACAAAAGGAAACTTCTGTTTCACTGCATCTCTGTGGAGGAGAAAACTGACTCTAATACTAAATATCTTGCATAAATAGTTTGGTAACTCTCGTCAGAAACCAAACTTCAGTCTGTCGTTTTAAAGGTGCTAAATAATGGTTTATGATTCTGTTTGGAGACTAGAGGAAAGATTTATGTCTAGAGCTAATAGGATTTTCAAAAATAACACAAGTTCCTTTAGGAGTTATCTAACTTCCCATGAAGCATTAAGGGAAGAGAAGCAGACAACTTTCTACAGAAGCCTTCAACAGAAATATGGTTTGGTATCAAATGGAGATGTTATGTGTCAAACAGCTGTGTATGTATTAAAGTTGCAGGCTTAATTTTAACATTGAGAAGTTCCTTTCTTCATAGGAGCTTTAATGTACTGAAATTTTTGCACAACACAGTAATTAAATCAATAGAAAAATCCTCACCAGTTATAGGAACTGTAAGCATCCTGTCAGTAATAGAATTTCACATATTATATCTGTGGATAAACTCCAGACTTTTGTCTCCTAGCCTGTAGAACTATTTTATCCACATCAGGTCAGTAATGAGTTCTTTGGCCTTCCAAAGCATGCACCGTAGTCTAGACTTTTTGACACGTGTGTGCGTAAAAGCAAATGGAGCTTAAATTTGGAAAATGTTACAACTGTGTTTGCACCAAGGGGCTGTGCCAGTTAATGAAGCAGATGCTTCTACTGGTGTTCATACATGTTTGGGGAAAACCCCCAACAGTTTAGAACATTTCTAAATAGTAGTTACAGTGGTTTGCATACAGTCCACATGCCATCTTAGCTATTATTTAACACAGCCTTTATGAATGGTTTTATGAGTGTCAAATGTAAACTTTTTGTTCCTTTTTAAAAATCTTTATATGATTTTCTCACCCTGTGTAGACTTTCAAACGTGTTCTTATCCGGGAAGAACAATATGACTCCATTATAGTCTTCTACAACTTAGTGTTTATGCAGAAGCTGAAAACAAACATTTTGCAGTATGCTTCCAACAGGGTAAGCCATTAGCTCTGTTCATTACTCAGTGGACTCAAAATATAGAGACAAACATATATATAATATATAGAAAAATATAGAAACCTGATGATTATTTTATTGTTCTTTTAGCCTCCCACTCTGTCACCTATCCCACATGTTCCTCGCAGCCCTTACCAGTTTTCCAACTCTCCTCGGCGTGTTCCTGCTGGCAGTAACATCTACATCTCACCTTTGAAGAGTCCATACAAATTCTCTGATGGGTTTCAGTCACCCACAAAGATGACTCCAAGGTCAAGGTAGGTTGTTGACAGGCATTTGCTTGACTAAATTAAAGGTATTTGGGGGATTTTAGTGGAAGCAAATTAGAAAACTGCAGTTTGGTTTGTCAGTAGTTTGTGGCTATTGCATCTTTTCTGGTTAAAAGTTTGTATCCTGTATGTGGAGCCTTTATTCATCTTTCAGTGCTTTTCAGTTGTGCTCAAGGAGTTTTTTGTTGTTTGTTTTTTCTCTTCTTTTTTTTTTCTTTTTTGTACCCACCCAAAGACGAGTTTCCTGACCTAGTTGCTTAAAAGTTGTTGGCATTGACTGTAGGTGACACTCCTGAAAAACACAGATGAGCTTTGTAAGCTTGTTCAAAGGGAAAATACTTTTTTGGAACAAAATGTTTATATAGTTGGCTGAACAGAACATTTCAAAGTGTTGGTCACTAGTTCTTAGCAGACAAGGATGACAGCAAATGTGCAGGTTTCCAGTAGCTTTTTAAACTAGGATTAAGTGAGTCCCAGTGCATCTGGCCCACTGTGTACCAAAGTTTAAATGTTATTGTGTATTTGAGGTTGAAGTCCTGCATGGCATTGATTAGCAAACACTTAAAGGTAAAGATGAGGGGAAGATTGTGTATCCAGCACTGAAGGGTCTTCCTGCTGATAAGGGACAGACTATGGTCTGTCTGATTCTTTTAAGCCACAATTTTGTTTCTGTGTGTGTGATATAGTTGATTTGGTGATCAGCATTCACTGGCTGAAAGAGAAACATCTCACTGTAAAGCACAGTATGGATTTGCACTTTTAATACAGAGAGAGAGGAAGGGACCTTGTTAATGCCCTGTGCTAAGCTATACAAATTAGTGGATGCTTCTGTCATTGTTAAATATGGCTTAATCTTAAACACTTCTGTTCTTCATTTGGCAGAATTTTGGTGTCAATTGGAGAATCATTTGGGGTGAGTTTTAACATTTTTAATGCCTGGTCTTTAATGTAAGTAACTTTTGGAGGAATGGGATAGCCATTAATATAGTAATTATGGAGAAGTTCTGTTAATTCCTTTCAAATATGCAGACTTCACTTGTAGAATGTGTTGCAGTTTATTTTATTTGCTTTGGCAGAAGATGGAGTTCTTAAAACTCCTGATTTTTTTAGTGGATAATCTGGAAAGCTGGAGTTGTTACAGGATTTACTGGCAATTCTTTCTGTGTTTTCTTGTCACTTCAGACTTCTGAAAAGTTTCAAAAAATAAACCAGATGTTGTGCAACAGTGACTGCCAGCTGAAGCGCAGTGCAGAAGGAAGTGCTGCTCCAAAGCCACTGAAGAGGCTTCGCTTCGACATAGAGGGGCAAGATGAGGCAGATGGAAGGTGAGAGACTGTCCTTGGCTTTTCAGTAATCTTATAATGTATATTCAGTCATTTTATATTCTTGGAGCCTTCTGTCCTAACCTCTTCCTGATAGCCTAATTCGTGTTAATTTGTGAACTTTAGTAACTGTATCAAATGAGAGATGGTAGCATTGTGCTTCTCAATTAGGTTCTGTGATGTCAGAAACGACAGATTTATTCAGTGCCTGTAAGAGAAGCCTATAACACTGAACTGAACTAACCTTAATTTATAGGTTACAGTTATTTTTCTTAACTTAATCACATGCTTTCTGTCTGCAGCAAACACCTACCCCAGGAATCCAAGTTCCAACAGAAGCTTGCAGAAATGAGTGAGTATTATTTTTTCCTCATAAACTGCACAACAGTGAGTGCCTTGGATAAAACAGTTTGGGCCCACTCACATGAAAACATTGCTCAAAACAGATGTCATTTGGGTAACTTGCTTGGGTTTTGTAAAAATACATATTACAAAATGGAAATCTATGTACACAGGAAAATGGTATGAAGTTTTGTTTGTTGCTTCGCTGTCTTTTATACTAAAATGTCTGAGACTGCTTTTTCTTCTACTGTGGATCAGCATTTCTTTCAGATTTTATGGTATCAGTTTTCTGTTTTTTCAAATGAAACTCAAATCTTGCTCTAGAAAAGCAAAACAGCCCCACCCCCACATGTGAGTTGTATTTTCTGCTCCAAAGAAGGAGCACATTTGGTCTGGCCAGGCATTTTCACTCTCTAGTGGAATCTGAGCTCTGCAGCTGAGTGGATTTGCCCATTAAAAACTCTTAGCTTGCTCATCAAGATATGTGTGAGTGTGGATCCAGCCACCTCTCCTTTATTTTAAGGTAGGGGGAATATTTCGGTGATTACCTGTGGCAGAGGTTAAGAAGGAGAGTTCTGTCTCATGTCAGGTGGGTGTTAGTGTGTGCCACTGAGGGGAAGAGGCATTTCCTGGCTGACTGGCTCTGGGATATGGGCACTGCTCAGCCAAAGCACCTTCCTGGTAACAAGGCAAGATTCCCTATGTGATGCAGACCATCCACCCACCTTGAGAATGAATACAGAAACAATGAAAATTTGAGTGAACAGGCGAAAGGAATTTCATAAGATGTGTAGGATTGAGCAAGACTTGCTGAAACAGTGCAGAATAAGGTGTTTATTTTATAGTGAAGGATTTGGTTTATGTAGAACAGTGTACTTCTACTCCTTGTGTCATTACAAAGTTTTACAATAATCAGTCCAAAGTAATTATGAAGAAAATATTTCATTTAATTCTTTGTTTGTTGTGGTTTTTTTGTAGCATCTACTCGAACAAGAATGCAAAAGCAGAAGCTGAATGATGGAAATGATACCTCAGTCAGTGAAGAAAAGTGAGATGTTTCTCAGGACCAGGGGCTGCACTGCCAGCCCTCTTATAGATGGTTTTTGTTTTACAACCTTCATAATAGACTTGCTTTTTTAGTTGCTTTTTATTCCAAACTGCTAGATGAAAGCATTTGTACTTTTTAAATTGTTAAATGTTTTTCATGATGCATTGCCTTATGATGTAGCATATATACAATGTAAGCCACTGAATTTAATTTATATATTTTTTGAGGATTTTAAAAACAGACTTGCAAGATTTGTGAATTTCCTGTTGCAGCATTACTGATTTAAGCCAGTTCAGTCTCCTTGGATTGAATTATTTGTGTCTAAAGATGAAATGTTAGCTAGAATGGTTTGAAATGCACTAATTTTGTTTCTTAAATTTGATTTTTAGATTTTTCATTACTTGCAAATTTTGAAAATGAGGGGCCAGATACTGCAAAGGTTCCTGTCTCTGTCCATAATTAGCGCATCAAATTCCAGTTAACTTAAACTGGACAGCAGTCATAGGCCTTGGGGAGTCAGGGCCTCACCTCAGAAGTACAGCCTGAATTCAAAGTGAACTCATTATGTAGCCATGTTGCTGAAACCAGCATTTGGTAGTTTTCCTTCCCCAGCCCTCACCCTGATGTTATTTCGGAGGGCAGTTACACTGTCCATCAGTTTGAATTTCATGGAGTATGAATCCCACCAGGGATTCATCCCAGAATCCTATAGAGAATCTTCCCAGAAGCTGAAGCATCTTCCCATATGCAGAGCAATTGATGTGCACTTTCTGGTCTTGGAAAATCTCAAGTATTAAAAGAAAAAAAACCCCAACCAACCAAACTTAAACTGTGCCTGGTACACGTAAGAATCCAAAATTCTAATGATGTAGAATTTTCTTGATTTCTTCAAATCTAACTAGCCAAGCCAAACAGCTTGAGAAGCAGCCAAAGCTGTGTCTCTCCAGCTGGGTTCCAGGTGAGAGCAGCCTGGTCTCTAAAAGCACAGGACGTCTCCCGTTGGCCTTACTGCAGTGTCTGCACAAAAGCTCAGTGTGGTGAACTCGCCTTGGGAAAATCACTCTGCCTTATTTTACTGAAAAGGCACTTCATCAGGCAACTTGTGAATGGTTGCGACTAGAGGTAAAAAAACCCAACTCAAGACTTTTTGTCACCTTTTGTATTTGTAAGTTACTGATTCAGATACTGGAATTTTTCTTGCGACGCAAATGTTTTGTAAAATGGCCAGGTAACAAAAGCACGTGTTTTCCTTCTAGTAGATTCAAATATAAGCAAATGCCTTGCTTTAAAATGACCCACTTCTATGAAATTTTGCTTTTGCAGCTATTTAAATTAAGAACTGTTACAGTAAAAAAGCATGCTGTTCATGACACAAACGTTCTAAACCAACAGCTCCTTCAGGTAGCTTATTTACAGGTTGTTTAGCTGATCCTAGAGTACTTAGAGTAGGATGTTTTATAGATCCATTCTTGTGTTGATTTGAAGCTAATCCTAGAGCTAATAAAAATTCCACGAACAGCACACTGATGTGTAAGTGAATTTTAAAATAATATTGAGGGGATTTTTAGACTCAACACAGCTTCAGCTTTCTTCCTGAAAAATGTACAGAAGTTTCAAGAGTACCTTATGTTTATTTTCTCACTTTTTGCAGACAGAATGTATGTGAACAATGGGGTGCACTGACCGTAAGCTCTGTTACAGTAGTCAAGGTTCTTCCTTTGGCTAGGGAGAGGATACAAAGTCCAGTATCTAAACAGATTCATCATTTCTTTACTCTCACAGTGTATTTTTTTTTTTGTTCAAACAGACCGAGGGCTTTACATCAAATGTATGATAATATTTTATACAACTAATGAGTTTTCTCTCCTTTCAAGATAAATAAAATAGCTTTTAAAAGATTTATAGTCAGTTTTCTTCTATTAGATGGGAAGGTACACTTCATATGGTCGTGATTTCCTCCTGTATCACACTTCCATTGTGACTGCAGCTGTACAAGCAGAGGCCACACCATCTCCAGTGAATCCCTTTGGGTGCAGAGGTCCAAAGAGTTGCACTGTTGGGCTCGTGGTTACCTTCAGAGATCTCCATGGCATGTTCTGGAAGCATTCTCATCAGACTTCATTGCAGGGTCACCATTGGTAACACTGGCAGATGCAGGTCTGTATCATGGTCTGGATCACTGTCATGGCCCTTGCATGGTCCTTCTGGAGGTTGGTATCTGCATCTAGAAGTGCGCCCATCATGAGTCAGGGGAGGTTTACGTTGGGTATCAGGAAAAGGTGCGTCACCCAGAGAGTGGTTGGACACTGGAACAGGCTCCTCAGGGAAGTGGTCAGAGCACCAAGCCTGGCAGAGTTCAGGAAGTGTTTGGACAACACTCTCAGGCACATGGTGGGATTGTTGGGGTGCTCTGTGCAGGGCCTAGAGTTAGACATGATGGTATTGATGGGTCCCTCCCAACTCAGCATATTCTACGATTTCACCACTCCGGTTTTCATAAGCAATTCCTTTGCTCTCAGAACTGCTGGAAATAGCCAGGATGCCAAGCACCAGTGTCAGCCACCATGGCTTTGGTGTCTGGCTGTGTGCACATCAGCCTCGCAGGCTCCCTGTCCCTGCTTTCTTGGAGTCCAGAGGTGCCTGTGACTCGTGACACTGCTGAGCATGCTGGGCTGTTCACAGCACAAAGTGCACTGGCTGACTTGCCAGTTCCTGCCCCCTCAAAAGAAAAAACCCAACCATTTTCAGTCCTATTTTTAAACAGATACATATGCAAATAATTGTGTATTGAAACTAAGGGCTTTTTATCAGATATGGAAATCTTACTGTGTTTAACAGCAATTTTCTTAGAGCAAGACCTGTATTAAAAATGGTCTGGAATATTGAAACCGTTCCAGGAAGAAAGAAAATTAGGATTCACAGCAGAAGAGGGGGAAACAAAGTGTGATGGGCATTTTAGGTGCCTAACAGCAAGCACTGCACCACTGGTCAAACAACAATGTGGAGAAACATAAATTTCTGGAGAAAATATGTCTCTGGCTAAGCCCTGTAAGATGAGATCAGGTAAATTGTATCTTGGAAAGGCCTGTTTCTGTCCATTGATTCTTAAGGGAATGTAATCTGTTGGCTTGACTGTGTAGCCACCTGAAGACTGATGAGCTGATTCCCAGCCTCTTCATTTGCCGTTTCATACCTTAATCTCTTCCTGCTGTCCACTGTTTCCAAATGCTGTTGTTCTTAAATGTCACAGGAACTTATTTCTTCCTCCCTGCATTTGACTTGCGAGTGAAGAATTTTGTGCTCAGGCAGTGCTAGTGCAGAAGGGCTGTAGTAAACAGCCAGTTCCTCACAGGTGCTGCAACAGCCATAGGGAATGTGTAAAACTGCACGTTTTCAAGTATGGGAGTGGCTGAAGGAAGATTGCTGCGTCCAATATGAAACAGCCGGAGAAGATTATGGCTGTGTGGTACCAGTGCAAAGTACAAGCTGAAATATTTTAAATTGTAACAAGCTGGTTGTAATGTGCATTTGCTTAAGAAACAATGATTGGTGTGACCATTAATAAGTCACTAGGGCATTAATTTCTTTGAAAGGTGAAACACACTTCCATAAATTCTCCATCTTACAAATGTGCTATCTGGTGATAATGATTTCCTGAAGAACACAAATAGTCTTTAAGGTACTTCTGTGAAATATCATCTAGTTTATTAATGACATAGTCATGTAATCTACAAGCATCAAACTTTTCATTTTTACTGAAAAGAAAGGAAAAAATTCCACTCATATTCTTTTAAATATTATGGCATTTTTATTAATAGTCTATTAAACCAGGTAAGTTTATAAAAAAACCCAAAAAATCAAAACATGTTCACATTCAGGCTGTAAATTTTCTACATCATTACAGAATCACAGAATATGCCAAGTTGAAAGGGACCCACAAGGACCATTGAATCTAACTCCCGGCCCTGCACAGGACCATCCCCAAGAGTCACACCATGTGCCTGAGGGTATCTTCCAAGCTCTTCTTGAGCTCTGCCAGGCTTGGTGCTGTGACCACTTCCCTGGGGAGCCTGTTCCAGTGCCACCCTCTTGATGAAGAACCTTTTCCTAATATCTAACCTAAACATCCTGACACAGCTTCAGCCCATTCCCTCAGGTCCTGTCCCTGGTCACCACAGAGACGAGATCAATGGCTGCCCCTCCTCTTCCCCTCATGGGAAGTTGTAACTGCGGTGAGGTCTCCCCTCAGTCTCCTCTCCTCCAGACTGAATAGACCAAGTGCCCTCTGCCGCTCCTCATTTGACTTCCCCTCAAGGCCCTTCACCATCTTCATTGCCCTCCTTTGGACAATTAATCCTGCCTCTATGCAGTAAGTAAATGCTTTGTTTTACAAGGAAAGACCATGGAAAGTGTTCAGGTCATATAAAAACAGAAGTTTATGTAGTTATCAGACATTGTAACATAACTCTGCAGGTGGGTACTCAATGCAGTGCTGGGTTTATCTTCAGTAACTTGGGAGAAACTTTAAATGGAACTTTAAATGACCCTCCCCATGTAATTTCTTTTTCTTTCAAGTTCTGTTTGACTCCCTTTCTGTGAAGTGGAACACTGCTCATTATTTAAACTCCAGACAGAGTTTATGCTTGACCATATTTTAACTCTTTTTATAAATACCTTTTGTCTGTGGTCTCCTGAACCAGAACAATACTTAAATGTATTAAGTAATTTAACCTGCAACATCCACAAACACAAGTTTTTGCAGACTATCTATTTCAAAATAGTAAAATGCCTACCTAATTTCTGCTAAAATGTCCCATGGTTGGCTTTCAAGCACGTATTTACATACATGCATCAACATTTAACCACCTAAGTCAGTATATTTTTTTAAACATTGACCTTTTAAGTGCCCAGGAAAGTGCATGCAATGAAAGTTAAAAAATTAAATAAATGTCTCTATGAATGTAACACTATCACATCCAGGACAGATGATACAGATGGCGTGTATAAACGCCAACACTGAAACATGGGATCTTTAGGATCACCCTCATTCAGTCCAGAGATGCTTTTTCTCAAAAATACAGGTTTTGTCAATCCCTCTGAAATTGCAGCTAGGCTTTAATGTGTACAGTCATTTGGAAATTAGGAGCAGGAAGGGAATAAATTGAAAAAGAAGTGGCACTATTGGTTATATTATGCCAAAAATACCTTGTTTCAAGTAGCATGCCATTTTGCTTGCAGTGAGTGTTTAACTACTGTGTTACGAACTTGAGCCAATGCAGGAGAGTGGTATCCCTCTCCAGTGCTATCATTCCATGGAATAGTGTCTCCAGGGAACCAGAGAATGTTTTTGATGAGATGTTGAGTCAGAAAAACATCATTTCATATTTACAGGCTTGGTTCTTTAAGTAAAACAACAGAAACATCTGCAGAGACCTTTTATAGTGCATGTCTTAGGAGGGCTGGAATGACCATGGAAAGAAAGGCCATGAGCAGGGGCAGGGGAAATGGTTCCATTTCCTAGAGAGACTGGCTGTGTGCCAGCATAATGCCATCTGTGTGGAACAGATCTGGTGCAAGCTGCTACCTGAAGGTAGGGCTGTGGTGGTATGTCCCCATTCTGTGTGCCGCTATGGCTAAGGAAATGCTGGCAGCTCAGTCCGGCAGTTCTCGTGCCCAGAACTGAAAGGGGGAAACCAGCCATCCCAGGCTTAACCAGGGCTATGCAGCCTTGGCTTACAGAGAGTCCCTTGTGTGTATGCCTTGGTATGATCAGAGGTTTGCAGTAAAATTGTGCCCTACCACGATCCTGCTTTACTGTCTGCATTAGCCTTTTCAGCACCAACTTACTAAAACTGATCTCTTTCCCCAGCAAAGCTGTGGTTTGGATGAAACTGCATTGTGTACTGGAAAGGTTTTGACCACTTCTGTTTGAATACAAAATACAGACACAGCTGCTGAAGTACTGCCTTAGCTGCTGGAGGAAGTCATACTAATCACTGAGGGGGTGGCAGAATGTCCTTGTTAGCAGTAGATGATCCAGTAGATTTCTAGTGAGAGTCTAAGGCAAATGTTTCAAATGCCAGCAAACATTTACCACAGCCTTTTCAAAAATATTTGCTCATCACCCTCTTCCTAAGTAAATCCTGCTGTCTGCATGCTTCACCCTTCCAACTCACACCCCCAGGGTCTGATGTGAAGAGGAGCAATATTCATTATTTCTCATCCTCCTTTCTGAGTATGTGCTGCTCCTTTTCCTACTCCTCCTCAAAGAACAGGATTGTTTTAGAAATAAGCCTCCAATACAGTAAAGAACAGTTACTTCTACTTCAGAAATGAGCATGTGATCATTTAAGGGAATTAGGTACTTAGAAACCACACCTGACGATTAGAAAAGTCATTGAAGGATTCAGTGGAACAGCACTGATCTGCAGAAAGGTCACATGACTATATTAGTGTACTGAGCCTGGTCATCCAGCTTTTTATCTTCCCCATTTGTAAAATAACGCAAAAGGAACTTAAAGTCACTACTCAGTCAAAATTTTAAGAGAAACAGTCTTGGGGTTAATTCACAATTACCTGTTAGAAAATTCAAGTAAATGCTCCATGAGCTCCACATCTTCTGTAATGGGGCAAACGTTCCTCTGGGCAGCCCTGAGTGGGGTTTTCATCGTAATTCACTTCAGTCAGTAGAAATTAAGCATCTACTCTACCTCAGCCATCGATGATCAGTGATGGGAGAGTGGCATGTCCAGAGGCCATCTCCTCTCTCCTAAACAGGCCTGTAAGCCAGAGGGTATGGTCACTCTGCAGCACTGACCAAAGGAGAACCTGAAACAATGTATTTGGACAATGTGTCTTTATTGCCATGTGGAAACTAATGTGAGTTTCACTCTTAGGATTTCATTGTAAGGCCCATGATACCACGTCAAAACCACCTTTTTCTCAGTTTTTCTGAAGATGATCCAGCTCAGGACAGAAAGCAAGACAGGACTAAATAAACCTCAAGCAGAATTTCTCTTTCTTGAAATTTTGTTTGAGTCTGCAACTAAATGACTTTTACTACCAAGAAACTCACAGCATGACAATTCACATCCAGACAAATATGGTGAATGGTTCCTGGCCCACTGGGGTGCCAGTAACTGTGTTCGGTGTAATGGAAAGGGAGATTGTTTTCATTCTGTCTAAACAATGGATATAAGTGCTGGAAACTAATATCCTGCTGAAGCTCCTCATAAATAAACTCCAAATAAACACCAAGTGAGATATATCCTCCTACCAGTCAGAAAGCCTCTCATCCTAAAGTATTTATATTACTTTGTCATATGTTCAGAAAACCAAGTTTGTACCTTCACTGGATGATAAAACTGACAAAAAGAAGCCCACTATGGCACATATAAGTTACTTCGGAGATAGAAGTACACTATGAAAGTTTTAGCAGCAAACAGGTTACTGTCTCATAAAATCCAAATGCAGTTTTTTAAAAAAAATAAAAATAAAATAAATAAAAAAACCCCAAACTAGACAGAGCAGATAATGATATCTTAGTTTGCTTGACTTTGAGTGGGAATGAGTAGTTACTGGATTAGATTTTTGTGTTAAATTCTGGCTGTTGGCAATGAACAGTTACCACACATCTCTACGTTATAGCCATCTTTACAAAACCTACATGTTAGTGGACTTTTACACATTTCCTAAGCTGATGGACGCTGAGACTTCCTTTCCAAACCACTGCACATTCTGACCATGGAGAAGTTCTCCAAAGGAGAAGGATTTCCAGGAGGGAAGAGAACGTGCTCTTCAGCTTGGTTAGCAGTCAGAACTCAGTTTCGGAATGCTCCCACTCTGCTTGCTTTGCTAATGAAGTTTTTCAGAAGGTCATGGTCCATTTCTGCAAAGCCTTGAGTTTGTGTAACAACAGTTAAATGGTTTATGCAAAATCTGAAGCAAAATTCTTCCAAGTCCTAGGAATAAATTGAGATAATTCATAATATAAGTGATGGATAAAAAATTATTATTAATATTTGTTTCAAAACTCAATTAAATAGCAGAGAATATAGTAGACTGTTCTTAGTACCAAACCCTTTTCTGATCTGTATGATGATATCACAAATGATAGGATGGAATTTGTTCACAGAAACTATTCAATAAACCCCCTTTGAGAAAACAAGAGTAACCACCTAAATCAAACCAAGAACTCCATCGCATTTACTGAGGTCATTAGAAAAGTTACCAATAAATGAAACCATCAACTTTCTCCACACAGATCTACTAGAGCATCAGTAACTCCTTTCTTTTCCTCCCTGCACTGAATTCAGTAGTGGTCCTTTGGAAAACAGCACATATCCTAGTCTTGCTGAAAATAAAGGCAAAATATCATGCACCAGTTGATGATGTTTACTGAACACATACTGGATGTTAGGATACATGTCTCTTTTGTGGCAAACCTAGGAATTGTATCTCTCATCTGCTGGGATTCCTAGATAGCAAAAAAGGTTGTCTTGTCGTGGTTGGGTTGAAACAGGATGCTCATATTCAGCACAGGATAGGTACAAGCAATTAAGCCATACAACCATGATTTCAGGCAGCAAATTTTGCCCACTCAAACTCCTCACAACAGTGGCAATCCTCTCCACGCACTGGGTCAGTCTCCTTTAGCTGATTTCTATGCAACAGCTTGCTTTGAAGGAGTATGAATTACCTTCTGCAGGAAGCAGAGCTGGAGCCAGCAGCAAGGCAACTCTGAATTGGTGGTATGATCCATGAACCTCTTCAAGGTTACAGCAAAAAGAAGTCTCTTAACCCACACTGATTTGACTGTATGTTAACTACACAAACAATGCAGCCTGGGGATTAACAGTAGAAAGATACCCAGCAAAACACCTGTGTTTTTTCCCTCTGAAACCCTTTCCTTAGATTCCACATTTCAAGTCTATTTCCCTCATCAAGATGCATAATCTTTCACTTGCAGCATTCACATTTAATAACACAAAAATGAAACTCTATCTTTTCAAACTTCCAATATATTTGGTCTCTTTCATAATCCTTCTTCTGACAGTTTTCTGCTGAAGTCCTGATACGCTGCACATGGTTCTCAAGCCAGGAGTTACTATTATTAATGGAGCACAGTAAAAGATCCTGGCTTACTCCATGATGCCATAGGCAGAGGCTATCCCACATCTTTGACAAAGAGACCTTTGCTGTGCTTCCCTGAAGCAGTTCTACCACATCTCTTTTAGAGCTGTGGGTGTAGGGAGGAGGGCAACAATGCACCACTGAGTTTGGCACATGCTGCAGCCAGAACAGGGGAACCAATTTGTCATCAGACCATTGTGTTACAGTATTACATGTTTTGAAAGAGTAAAACACTGAATCATAGAAGGAAGAGGAGGATAACATATAATTAGTCATCTAGCCAATCCCTTTTATTGTGTTTCAGCTGTTATAAACTCTAGAACTTTGTCCAGGCTAGTTTTACTATTTCACAATACTCCTAAATATATCTTTAACTACTCTAACTACTTCACATAATATGGGTAAACTAAAAATACTTCTGCTTTGAAGATGTTCAAAACCGTTGAAAAGCTTTTAAGAGGAGAAACTCCAGAGTAAAGCTTTAATAAAAAATTAAGAGAACCAAATCATTGGGTCATGCCTTTCTGTACTGTCTTCCCTGCTATGCTGGGCTTGTACCAGCACAGCACACGGAAAATACAACTCCTCTTCGCCTCACCTGTTCACGCCGTTAGTGATACTTTGGCTACAAATGCAGCTGACAGTCTTACTATCTACTAATCTGTCCTTGCTTTCAATATACAGAATTCACTGACTTCTGGCCTCCTCTTTGCAACTCCTACACAAATCCACCTCCTCTAGTCTCCATACAGCACTGACTACTGCAACATTTTTTACTCAGTTTTTGTTTGTTTCTTTTTTCTACTTGCTTCCTATACCTGGAAGGTATAGGTATATCAATCCACCATGTTATGCTTCCAGCACCTTCCTCCTTTAAAACTTCATCCTACATTTCACAGTGAGGCAAAGGCAAAACCCCAAATATTTAAAAAAAAATAAAAGCATTGTAGCCAGCTGCATACTCTGACGCTTCTAATAGGTAATCATCTGTTTGGCTATAGCAATTTTATTCTTGTAAAGCAGAAGGAACCCTTAGCAGAAAGATGAGGACTTCTCAAACAACATGTGCATTCAGAACAATGTCTCCTACGTCTAAAATACGTAAGTAGACTTTTTGAATAATAAAACCAACCACATCATTATTTTCACAATCAGCATAGCACTAAGAAGATGAGAAAAGGAAAACATCTTTAAAAGCATTTGTTTACAAAAAAAAGGTGCTTGCAGTGCACTGATAAAAGGTTGAGTGCTAGAGACACATTCCAGAGCCAAGGGCAGACCAGAAGACAGGATATGGGGAGAAGAGTAACAATAGGTAATTTGTTGTATGTCAGCACAATTCACTCTAAATAGCACTGCAAAAGTGGATTTTTTTATATAAGCACAAGTGTAAATAAGGAGGGACTTTACAGGTAAATTACTGCCTGTAAAAGGCAGTACCAGACAGGAGGAGACAAAATGATCAGGTGCAGAACTCAGGGAGTGAAAGGCAGTACAAAACCCAAAGCCAGAGGAGTAAATGGCAGTATGAAAACTGCATGCCATGCCCTGCCATGCCAGGTGACAAGGCAGGAAGCAGAGTAAGAACCCTGACTCACAGGCACAAGCCAAAAGGCCAGGAAGAAAACACTAGTACCTCGTTGGCTGATTGCTTTGTGTTTTTTTTGTTTGGGTTTTTCTTTTTGGTTTCTTTTTTTTTAATAGCTTAAAAAGGAGAAAACAAACATCTGGGAAGCCAGAAAGGGAAATTACAGTAATCATGCCTCATCAGTTAAATGCAGCTATGTTTATGTTAAGCAGCTTCATTTCTCAGAAAACAACTGTTTGCCTAAAGAGTTCTCCTTACCTGAGCTTCATATTTGACAGCGGCAGAAAGAAGAGCAATGGCATTCTCCTCACAAATGCCTTGTTTGATCGTTTGCTGGCAAAGCTTTTTCAATCTGTTTTCTCTATACAGTGTTGCCAAATCTAGCAGCCCTGTGAAAATTCATACAGCTTTAACTGTCCTGGTGCAAAACATGACAATTTATTTTCAAATTAATCAATTACCCTATTGTTTTAGGCTGAATTAATCAAAGACTTGTTCTGTTTTTCCCCCTAGATGATGTGTGCATTGTTTAAGGCCCTCTGCAGACATATCAAAAAAGGAACCATTTAATTACTATGCAAGTGTTCTGTTTTCTTGCTCACTGTATTACCTCTCATTCTAGGCATCAGTTACTGACTTACATCCTCTTAAATTCATGCAGGGAACAGCTCCCTTTTCATTCATGATCAAATTGCCACAACTACTTAAACAGATGAATCTTAGGATGGTATTAGTGCCCTTTTAGGGGAAAAACCCAGTTCTTAATAAGAGAAACAATGAATCCTTTTTGAACATTTTGCATCTTTGATCTTATTAGATCCCCACTACTCATTCTCCTTGGGCGTGTTTCCTGCTATTGCATCCCGTCTTCCTGACACCTGCCAAAGTCAAGATTTAAGTGCTAATAAAACCAAAATTAACAAGCCCTGCTTTCCTCACCCTGTTATGGCACACAGATTGAACTTTTCAGAAGCAGTAACCTAGAGTTATTTCCATTTATGGCAAATACCTATTGCATCTTCGGGAGGGAGCCTTATGTTGTCTGTATACAGGTATTCCAGGAAGGCTCGGTAAACAGGATAAGAAAATTCACTCATTTCTATAATTTCATCATCATTATTCAGTATGGAGCGAAAATGTTCACACCTACAAAACATGAACAAAGATTATATGCTGTAAAGAGTTTAGCTTGAAAGATGTTGGTAAAAAACTCAGTTAAGAAGTTGGCAAAAAAAAAGAAGTTGATAAAAAATAAATCAGTCATAACAGACTAAATACACAAGCATAAGCTCTAGCTACATGATTTCTTGGTTTGAGCATGTTAATTTCTTTCAGCCTTATAGGGTTTATAAGCCTGATATATACAATTCAGAATTTTAAGTCTCTTATTAAGATTTTATGGTATCCTCAATTTCTACTTACAATATTTACAAGGACGATCCATGTGTTTTTGGTGCCATTTTCTTAAATACATTTGCATTGTTTTCAAAATTTTTGTTGATGCAAATGAGCATCATCACCTCTGATAACTTTTCCTATGTCAACCACAGTTTAATTGGACTTTTTTCTACTACACTAATTTATAACTCTCCAACATCTGAATGTTCTCTTCTTTTGCTAAAACTTTTCTATAACAAGCAGGATGGCTTCCTTTTAATGTCTCTGGAACAAAGCTACAACCATGACAGCATCGCTTAAATACAAATGAAAAATAATTATTTAACTTATCACTTAAGTTAAACTTCACATTCGATTTTACTGGTTATTGGAAGAAATTTTTTTCTTAGTATTTTGTGGCTTTTAATAAAATAAAGGAACCTCAAGTCATATTTGTAAAGAAATGAAGTCATTATCTAGCTTCTGCCACATCTTTTACCACATTCTGGCATTGGGAGGGGCAGACTAAACCCCATTGTTTTGCTTCCCAGAGCCTCATGTTAAGTCGTGGTGACCGTGCTATCCATCCAGCATGGAACAGACCTTGGGAATGGTCTGTTGCTCCAATGGTACCCCAGGATAGTCAGAAAGAAGGTGGTGCACATTGCTTCCTTAAAAATTAATAAGTAAATAAATAAAATTTGGTTAATATCCATCCTCCAGTCTGCAAAGTATCTTGGAGTGACTCATCCTCTGGAGTGTCTCCCTCTCACTATCTCTCAATGGAGACAGACTAGAAATGTAATTTTGGCTGGCTAAATGCAGAGCTGATGAATCCCACCCACGTGCTCATATGCATCTGTTTCTGCAGTGTGTGGCTGTCTCTCACTGAGGGGGCATTCCCTGACATTTCACCACCATCACAAGCCAATCACCACCAACAATGGGATCTAGTTCAAGAACAGGAGTAGAACAAGATGGAAAAAAAGTCCTCTTAAGTAGTAAAGAAAGTACTGAATAATGAAGAGGAACTTTTACCAGCACTACATTCGTGTCAATGCTCTGAACAGGCCAAATGTTGCAAAATACCATTTTAAATACATTATCCTCCAATCTAGTTGCATCATGAGACTTAAAGAAAATAGTAATTTTACAAACTGTGCCTGATGTTTTATTATTCCTCCATATAGTTATGATAATGCCATATATTTAAATTCATTTTAGCATTAGACACATTTCCTTCAGAGAAAGCCAGAAAGTCTGAGAAAAGCAGAGCAAGAAAAAAGAAGTAAGAAAATGTTACACATCGTCTGATTATCATGAAAAAGAACCTCAGGAATATTTGGGGGATACACAAGATTTGATGAGGTACCTAATGGTGGACACATGACATTCCAAACAAAGAGGGTGGACTATAGACACAAGTGTACTGTACAGGCAATGAATCCAGTAAAGCAGAGAAAACAGCAATACAGATAATTGGAGTAGTAAGAGCTGAGCAGAAAAGATCAAAATAAAGACAGGCAAGAACTAACATGGAATTCTAATTGCACACAGTAAAATACAAGAAATCACTAGTATGACTTAGAAGCAAAAGTAGGAAGATGAAAGTGGTGATAAGCAGGATGAGATAGCCAAGCATTTTGAGGAAGAAAATAGCAAAGAGAAAAAATATTGCAAAAATGAGGAGGATGAAGCAGAAGCAGTTAGCAAGGCAGAAGACATCTAAAGCAGCGTCTCTAGAATATCCCAACAGAAACTGCTTCAGCAGTAGCAAACTAATCTGAATGTTAATAACAATGTGATTACTCTGTAGATTTGTGTATGTCAAATCTCACTGTAAAGTGGTGTTAACTTGCTGTTTATTAGCTGTGAAACCAAAAAGGAACCCAGTTTAAAAGTTGGACTGTTTAAAACAAGTAGGATAAGAAATCTGATTTAAAAAGGGAGGAAAAAAGATAATCTGAATGGCACCTACAGAAATTGCTGAAACAACTGAAGGGTCCTGTGGAAGGAAAGAAGGGAAAGAATAAACACACACCCCTCAATTCATTTCAGTGGAGGAAGCCAAGTAGATAAAAGAGGAAAAACTCATTCAAGCTCCTGAGAGGACAGCAGAAGGAAGTGAGCCTTTTCCTCAGTGGAAAAACGTTATTGGGAATCAAGGGCAAGGCCATTTAGGTAGCACAGGGCATAGGTGTTGGATGGAGGGAAGCAATGAAAAGGCTGGTAGCGAGCAGCATGTTTGACAATTGTAAGGAGCAATGAAATGAGGAAAAGAGACTAGCAGTGAAGAATAGCAGGTGAATCCCATGCCTAAGAGAAAAGGGAGTTTGTAAAAATAAGAATTTTTTGCCATAATTACCCAGCACAGTGAACTACACTACAAAGTTTAGTTTATATAGTTTTTAAAGTTTGTGCCTTACCTAATTTTGAGAAGAACTTTATGAACATGAATGTATTTTCCATCTACTAGAAACTTCAGGTCTGCAGTTTCAGGGTTGTCAAATTCCTTCTTTAGTGATTGAGCTACTGTTAGGTGGTCATCAGGCTCTAGAATAAAAAAAGAGACTTCATAGTAAGCAGTAAGCAATACAAGTATCTCCCATTACAGCACTGTGGATATCTGCCAGCAGTTTTTTAATAAATATGATGTCTTCTTAAGGCTAGTAAAAACCCCCACCAGATGGGGTTCTGCATGAGCCCCAGAAAAGCAAAGAAAGGGCACCTTTCATTAGTCCTTACTAGTTTCCTACTCCAAGTAAACATCTCTGTTAAAAAACCCGTAAGTTCCACTCCTCTGACCCATCTATGTAAGGCCAGGAAAAAAAGTTAACAGTCCCAGAAGTTTACTGCTGCATTTGATAGAAAAATGTCATCAGCCATTACTAAGTAAGTTATTCCAAATTAAAAGTTCTGGTTATTATAAGATACCCAAAAGGTCAATAAAAAAAATCACAATAAAATTTTCTAAAATGCTCCCACAAGGAGACATTATCTTACAGCAAAACTATTGCATAAATCTATTGCATAAACAACATATGAGCTGCAGTGAAACTGGCCAGTACAATATTCCTAAAAGTAAATACCGACACTTGTAAGTCTATTCAAAAAGAGTAGTTTTTCCTAGATTTAATGCTGTTAGAAGCTCTCTGTGTGAATATCTGCATATTCCTGTTTGCATCATATGTATGTATATTCCACTCTGCACATGACATTTGCAGACAGCTTTGAAAAGTTAACCATTTGCTGCATACCAATTTTTACCTCCTGAATTGATTCAAATCTCCATCATCTCTGGCAGTCTCAGAGAAGTATCCTCTTTAATACTACTAAAAAAATCAACAACCCACGCCCTCAAACCTCATTCTTAACTCTGAAAACATTTTGTCTTCTTACCATATAAATACACATTATGGGTTTGTACAGATCTTGTGGGCCAGTAATTAGTTGTTCTCTACAGAAAATTACATAAATGCTAGGTGCTGTAACTTACCAAACTAGAAATAAGAATAGTATTCTGCTGGAAATGGAAATACCTTCTCCACAAGCTCTAGAAAAAACTTAGCACACACACACACACTTTGATACTGCTACATTTTGTTTAGCACAATCATTTTTAATTTAATTTAGAGGATGTCACTTATGTTCAGCTATAGCCAATTAGGGCAATACTATAGAAGTGTGATATGTTACAGGTAAAATGATTGGAGCAGGTGGGGAAGAGAAATCCAATGTAGTGATAAAATAAAAGGTCCTTCTGAAACAATGATACTGTAAAATGCTGTTAGTTCTTATTTTGTACAATGTGGTTTATTTATTCAGACCTCTGTTATCCAAACAAGTAATCATTTTAAGCACTAATGCAAAGCTGAAGCTGTTCTTCAAAGTTAAATGGCAATCCAGATGTCCTCAAACACACATCTCCAGATGACTTCTACAGCCAGGAGAGGAAAACTGAGTATAGTGGAACTCAGCTTTCAAATTCTTAGAGGGAAAATAGATGCTTTTACTTGTTACAGCAGTTAAGGGAGAACCAGAGGAGGGAAATGAAGAGGCAGTTCACACTGACAAGGCACAAAGCCAAGAAAACTCCCTAACAGTCAGGGCTAAGAACTGTATCAGAAATGTCAGAACTGCCACAAACAGGGAATGAATGGGAATGCCTAGGTGTGGAAGCACCAGAAGAAAACAGAGAGAGAAGAGGTGTAAGCATGGCAGCTGCCCATGGCACCTAGTTCAGCAGATATAAGATCCTAGGACACAGCTCCCTGAGGATTTTCACCACACAGAGATCAGATGACAAACAACAGTGAGTCAGTCCTGACGACTTGCCAAGGTGGGGCAGGATGAAGAGGCTAGTCACTCTCAGCTCCCAGAGCATACAAAAAAGGCATGTCCAAAACCAGCAGAGAGTCACCTAACGTAAAGGAATCCAGGAGACATGATAAGGGCCTGATAGCCAGCACCCTTTATCCTGGGTCATCACAAGGAGACCTGCTCAGACCACCTGAACACACATTTTAGTGCCGGGATGTGAGACAGACCACTTGGCACATAAGAGAACGTGGGTTTGAAAGTGCAGATGAAACTAGTTCTGTTTAAAAATAAAGTAACCTGTTCCTCCTGCAAGGTTTCACCTTATGCTTTGGTACAGTGTTGCTAGAGGGTTGTAGCATTATTTCCAAAGCAACCAAGAAGTCAAGGTAAAAAATACCCCACCCAAAAAGCCAGGGAGCTGCTACAGTCAGAAAGTACTCCCAAGGTGCCACACAGCAACACAAGAGCAATTATGAAGGCAGTGCAGAAGAGGCATGAAGCATGATGGATTCAGTACAGTTCAGACTGCAAATTAAAAAATTGCCGCATTCTAGCTTTTAGCTTAAGCTCCCAGGTGACACTCACAGACAACCCCAAGAGTCTCCTCTTTGACTAAGTCAGCAAAACCAGTAACTTCATTAGCAGCCATTATGGGATTGAATTGTAGCTGAAGAATGAGCACTCTGTTAGCCAGTGCTATATACTTGACTCTTTCTAGCCAAGGCCAGCAAGACAGACTTTAATGTTAATCAAAAGATCCAGCAACTGGCCTCTTCAGAAGCCCAGCTCACGATCACTTGTGATGAGACTAAGTGTCTGTGGCCAATTTTGAACATGAGAATTTGGGTCCCTTAGGTCTTAGTAGTCTACTTAAGGGCATCAAAGAAAGCTTCAGCATTCCTAAATGTGCTGCATGGCTTGTTCAAATCTCCAAACTCAGCTTCTCCACCTACACCACTGGACAGTAACATACACAGGTTACACAGAAAAAAAGCACCCTCCCCAAATCTAAGGCATTTCCCCACAGAAATAAACCACATCAATAAAACAGACAATTATTTATCACCACAATCAGTCTTCAGCAATGTTTTACAATTCCATATTAACATTTACACATATGTAACATGCAATTATATTTCCTAGTATAAATTTTTGCAAGAGACTAAGTTTAGGCTTCAAATACATGCAACTGTTTTATGAGCTAATGATTCTACTTAGAAGATGTCAGAACAAAAAATATGTAAGCTCACCTACTGAGAGCAGGCGCCACATGACAGCAGGGGTGGCAAAGCAAGCAAAGACATCATCAGTGCAGGCAAAGTGAGTGAGGTGGGGGAAGGTCACGGACTGCCCACGGCACTGGCCCCACATGTACACCTGGCCACTCTGGGTCTTGGCAGCAGACGTGTGAGCAGAGTGGCAGGCTGCAATCTCTATAACTCTGAATTTACAAGCAAACAAAGAAGAAAACAGAAAGTCACTCTCATAAGAACAAAATGCAGTGAATAAGCTCACTGTCTCCTGTCTTTCTCTGGTGCAAAATGTATTTGAAATCATGCATAAGTGTTTTCTCATCAGACAGAGCAAAATTAAAAGGGCTACCAGTGTTTCTGCAAACAGCGTGCACCCAGAAAGGCTCTGTGGAAAAGCAACTTGGGAGCGAGCAGACACCTGCAGCAGAGCTGTGTATCTGCTGCAGCACATGCTCTGCTGGCCCCCCTGGCTCCCTCAAGCAAAGCTATGATGAGTTTCAGGTCTCTGAATGTCCTCAGTGGTGCTGGGCAGTGAGGTGAGTGGCTGTATTAAGCTGTAGAGAACAAATTCTTGGAGAAGACAATGAAGGAAAAGAGGAGGCATTAAAAAAAAAAAGGAATTTGCATTTTCGCTTATAATTGTAAGGTAATGAAAACTTTTTTTCTGCTTGCTTATTGGTAACACTTATAAACTAAAAATTTAAATATACTTCTTTTAATTAAATTCCTGAGGTGTCATTACTGATTATTATTGATGTTTAATGGACTTTGGTTTTGAAAATCAAAAATTAGAACCAAACAGCACTAACAAGTTGTTTCTAAGTGTCTTTTAGCTAGCCTATCTCTCTAATCCAAAGGTTGATTTAGGAATTCAAAACTCTCACTGTGTATAACATTACACAATCCACTGCTTCACAGTCTGTACTATTGCTTGTTTACTTGTTTTCCCAGCTGCCTGGGGAAAATGGCTGGAAAACAACTTGTTTAAAGCTGCATGCACAGATCTTGCAGGCTGTAGTGAAGCAATATTCTCACAGACACCAAGAACGCATATTCTGGCCAGCAACAGGGAAAGGCAGCATACAACACTAAATCTTGTACTAAATTATTGTAACATTTTAATTGCTGCCAAAGTGTCTGGAAGAAAAAAATCAGTTACATTTTAAGCAAAAACACAAGCACACAACAAAACAGCAATGTTCAAAATCAGGCCATGTCTTATCACCAGAGTGGAGATGCCACTCCCTTACAATAATGTAGACAGACAGGAGTATAAGAGGGACATCCCACTTTCCTTATTATTCACAACAGGAGGCCAAAACCAAGACCTCAGTCTAGAACAGATGAAGACTTCTGGCCATATACATACGTGGTTTTACAATAGCAATAGAAATAACTGCCCTGCTATCTATCAGGGACTTAAAGGAAAACACTTGCAAAAATATAAGCTTAATTTTTAGGCAACAATATCAAGAAATAACTTCTCCCTTTCTCTCTCCTGGATTATGAGCCAGATTTAATATCAGTAATAACACATAACAATTGCAGATGTCCACGCTTCATTTTTTTTGTGTGTACTTGTCAAAAGCAGCATATTAAAAGACAATTTATATTCAGAGACAATAAAACTTCTATCATTCACTTCAACCAATGAAACTACACCAGTGAAGGGAAACTGCAACCAAGGCTTAAAAGGTCCAGTGTAAGCTGAAGCAGAAAATAGCATGTTCAGACTCAAAATATCCAGTTTCTCTTTCGCAAGGATGGTTAAGGGGCAGATTCAAGCACTTTCAGTGAAAATTCTGTTCCCATTTAGCAGATGAACCACTGCAAAAAATTATAGACTGCTTCTTCCAAAAATAGATTAGAAAATACCATAACTTTCTGTAGCTCTTCTGAGAGTATGTCAACTAATGTCTGATTGCAAGACTATAAGTATTACCTGTCCTTATCCACAATAACTGTTGTAGGGTAAGACTGGTTACTTTTATTCCCAGTACCTAACTGGCCGTATGAATTGGCTCCCCAGGCATATATCTGACCTTCATCTGTTAGCACTAATGTATGTGCATAGCCACAGGCAACCTGCAAGAAATAATAAGGAGAAAAAAAGAAAAAACATCTCATTTTTATGTAACAGTAAGTTAATACAGATAGATACACGTTATGCTATAGATTAATGTTGTTAATAACATACCACTGTAAAAAATATAAATATAGATAGTTTTATTAGAAAGGGAAGGAAAGTAGATGAGGTGAATTTGAGGAAAAAAATATACCAATGAGAAACCCTGACAGATAATCTCAAGAGTAGAGCAAAAATAAAAAAAAAAGCTGGGTATTAAGAAGGAAAGCTATACAACAAATACAAACAATATGCAGAAAAATGAAGATTGTCTGTCTTGCACTGATCTTGCTTTATGGGCAACTGCTCCAATGCAAATACCCTACCACTGCTGAAAAACAGACAAGGTCTCCCTACTTGTTCCTCTTGTCCCTGACTTCCAGCCACACAAAACTGTCCCCTTCCTGTGCCAGCTCTAATGCTCACTGGACCCTCTACTGAGACAAAACCCCAACCCTGGGAGTGTTCAAGGCCATACTGGACAGGGCCCTGAGAAAGCTGGTCCAGTGGAAAGTGTCCCTGTCCACAGCAGGGGAGTTGGAACTAAATTACTTTTAAGGTGCCTTCCGACCCAAACCATTCTGTGATTCTATGAACTTACATCACTGGAAGAAAACTCTCACAGTAAGGTCTGATGCCCACCAGTGCCCACGCAAGGCAAGCAACTGGAGCAGTGCGGTCGGCCAGGAAAGGGAGGGAAGACACAAAACTCTCCATCCTGATGGCAGCACACAAGCTCATAACCTCTTGTGGAAACCTACTTGATCCTGCTGAGCTGCCTTCTCAGGTAACTCACACAAGGCTGCTCGAATAACCACTTTACAATCTACATATTCAACACATGCCCCACACACAGACAGATACACAGTGGCAACACTGCCAGTAAGTCTTGCTCTGCTTGAGTTAATGTTCTTTAGTATAGCTAGATGGCTATCAAGAACCAATTTACATGGTTCAAAACCAGCTCACATATCTTCATACAATCTGCAAAGAAGATATACCGTAAGTACACTCAGTCCACTGACATCCCTGAAGAATGTGATGTGCTCTAAATGAAATAAATCCTTGATTTATTTACTGATTGGAGGTCTACAATTATGAATAGATACCAAGTAAATGAAGCGGATGGAAATAGGATCTAAGCCAAACTTACTGGAGCACTCATTCCCTAAACTGGAGAATAAATACCGGGGAACATAATACTTTGTTATATCACTCTCCAACAGCAATTGTTATCAGGAAAGCTACTGTCTACATACTAGGCACTGAATGTAAAACTATGTAATTATATTAGTTTCTTTTAAAAGACTTTAAAAATCCCTAACTTCCCTGAGTAAAGGCAATAAATATGATTCAAAGCTCACAATAGGTTACAGCATCCTCTGTTTTGGGTATATCAATTAAAAACTTTCAGTATCAATTCTGCAGTTACTTTAAATATTTCTTACTAGTCAAAAGAAGTTACCAGTTTGCTAGTTACACTGACAGCAGCCCAGCCATTTGGTAAACTGTAATAAATGCCAAAGACCAAGACTAACCATGAAATCATAGGAACTTTTTGACCAAAACCAGTTGGAGACAATTTGTTCAGACTCCAAACACCAGTTAGTTACTGTGGCTGGAGTGCAGTTCTAAAATTCAAATTCACTCTGCAAGACAGACAAAATGCTGAGCTGCAGCATTTTTCCAGAAAAAAAAGGCAGGAGTTAATAAAGATTAGGATATTGTAGAAAGACTCTTAGGATACATGTTCTTTATTCTGATAAATGGCACTCTAGACAGGGAGATAAAGGACTATCTCCTCCAAATGCAGCATATGCCTTAGGACAGTTTGAGAGGTTCATGAAGGGTTTGCCATGGAGCATCACACACGTACCCGCTGCACACGAATGCCTTGCAAAGCTGCGATTCGGCACGGCGTTGGCTGGTTCCCACTGCTGCCCAGTCCAAGCTGGCCATTCCCATTGTAACCCCAGACATACACCTTAGAACAGAGACAGGCACTTTTAACTGTTTGCAGCTATCTGCTTCTTTGGAAAGCAATATAACCACTTCTGAATAATAACAATAATTTTTTTCAACATTTCCTTCCCCACATTTTAGGATATGTAGATACACACAAACACACATATACATATATAAATGTACATATACAGACACATATACGTTTTTCTGCACTGAAAATTTTGGATGCCGTTTCTCTTTAAAATACCAGCTCATCTAGAATTCTAAGCTTCCACATTCATGTTGCTGTTCAAAGAGTTAGATTATGTAAGACTGCAATATTTTAATATGAAGAACAGAAAATAAGGGATTCACATGGCTGCTTGCCAGCACAGAGCAAATTCAGCATAATACTTCCCTTTTCCACAGGGCTAATTTCTCATTCCAAAACCCTCTAACAGAAAAGGAAACACACTAAAACAAGTATAAACTGGAAGCTATGCAGAGCAGTTTGAGTAGGCAGCTTTAGGTCATAAATAAAAAAAAAAAAGGGAAAATACTGAGCTCTGATAATTTCAGTGACATATGTTCTACTGCAAACAGTCAATAGCTACTTAGTTCTAAACTGAAATGCCTGGAGCAATGGAACTAGACAGGGATGTAGACTGCCCAAAATCTTCAGCTCATATCAGCTCAGGAAACAAGAACTCTACAACCTCTTTGTATCTTCACAATGAGCAAAAAAAGTATGAAAGATTCAAGAAAGTACTGCAGTACAACAGATATATGCAATGTACTTTTATTTCCGTTTTTTTCCCTTGAGATAAGGTGTGTGTATATGAGCAGTGAAAATTAAAATACCATTCACTGATTTTTCTGAGACAATACTTAAGATTCTAGTAGAGACAGTAATTTGGCTATGAATGCTAAACACAGCAGTGAGCTCATGTATTAAATAGCACTTCCATTTTTACTATAATATAATACCAGCTCTAAAAATCAGTAATTCCATGATACAAACTTAGTTACTTTTACATATGAGAAAGTGCAGCTGGCATGAAATGCTAAGTATACATATATTCAATATGATTTAATATCAGAATTTATAAAAGTCTCCTGACCTTCAAAATGCTATTTTTACTTTAAAACTGTGTTTTCAACTAAACATGAAATTTGATACTTGAACTCCTACAGCTCAAAGCCACTTCAATAGAAACTGGAAAGCCTTAAACCAAATGTTAGTGAATAATGTTACCTGTTTCACTCTACCTCCTCCCTAAAGAAGAAATCACAATCAGCATGGATAGAGAGGTGTCTTTAAGCATGTTGGAATGTGCAGGCCAATTTATGATAAAGGTTTTTAGGAGCGGTATAAGTGTATAAGTACGTAGACTTGATTAAGTCTGGAAAGGTATACATCTTTTCTGAGTAGTAGGTCATTACTACCAGGTTCAAAATTCTCTACATGAGAAGTTATTACATAAAATAAAATTCAGCCCAAAAACTCCCTTCAAATTTCTTACCTCTCCATTTTCCACCACAGCCATAGAACACATCTGTCCACAAGCTATATTAACTACTATTTTATTTTGTAGGCAGCTGGTAACTCGTCGAGGAATTGGTTGATTAGCTGTTGAACCAGATCCAACCTGGCCTGAGTTATTATAACCCCATGTGTATACCTGTTGCAAGAGAATCATCTTAAAAGACAGCTATATAACCTACAGTTTGAAGTACATATTCAAGAGAGAAAAAAGCAATATGCATAAAAAAAATTATGTTTTAAGTTCAAGTGGATGTATTCTTTTACAGATCAAGAAAGATATATAGGTTTACAATTGAATTGTTTCTAACAAAAGTATGCCGATCTAGAATACTTATACATTCCATTCTTTTATGTTCCTGCACTCAACAGTAAGAGGCAACATGACAGTTGCATTAATACCAGAAGAATCCATTTCAAGTTTTCTAGAGCCCAAAGCCAAATGGCTAACTGGCCCAAATAGCACCTCAAAGTAAATGATAAGAAATATTTTACTTTGGCAGGTAGAATTCCTTACATGAATGTCAGCTTTAACACCATTAAGCATCTACAGTAGAGTACAGCATAGGAAGGAACTCTCTGCCCTCTACAAAGAAATCATAATTTGGTATTACAAGCAGATGTAGCACAAAAATCAGTATTATGCATGCACTTCAAAGCAGGTACACCCTAAAAGTTTCAACAAAAGAAATCAACACATTTGTGTTGCATCAGCACTGTGAAGACAGCAAGAAGCAAGCTTTAATGCTCTAGGTGCAGAATGTTTTCCTGTTTCTCACATATGTGAGTTTCATTAAGAGAAAATAGGTATTTATTCCTGCTATTCTCACCTCTCCATCAGATGTTAACACCATAGAATGATGAGAGCCACAGGCAACTTCAATGACTTTCTTGTTCACCAAGTTAGTAGAGACTTGACAAGGAACGAAACCATGATTTGTTGTACCATTGCCCAACTGACTATAAGCATTATGACCCCACGTATACACTTCTCCTTCTACAATAAAAATGTAAAGAGTTGGTTTAGAAATCTCTATTTTCCCAATGAGTACAAAATGTAAAATTACAAACCAAAAAGTCAAATTCAATAACAATATACATATTTAAGTGGACAAATATATATATATATGCCTTTTGGGACTCTTCAGCCCATGGACACATCAATGCTACCTTCACACAGCATTAAACACAAGTCCAAAAGGATAGTATCACCCTAATCATAGTAAAGGAAAACATTGCCACTAGAAAAGAGACGGTGCAACACAGAAAAGAAAATGATGAAATTACAGTCCTCATTTCAATTTCTTTGCTACCAACAATCAATCAAAGTTTCTTGTCTATGCCTTGGCACTGTTTCCCATTTTGGAGTATTCAAATAATAAGATACATTCCCTTACAATATGCACAAGAGTGCTTGTAAGAAAAACCTATTACTACTTATTAATAAAAATTATATACTTTTTTATTATTTAAACATACTATTCACGTCCTGTATTTTGAAAAACATGTTAGGAAAATTAAGACTGCAAGAAATGTCTGACTGCATTAGACCAATAGTTGACCTATTGCAAAATTCTGTGTCCAACTGGCAATAGAAAAATAGCTCGTTTAAGGAAAACACAACCCTGGTTGCTTTTTGCAGTTCCTTAGCACTTAATTACTTTACCCTGTCAAAAAGTAACATTTTCTTTGTTTGACCAACATCTGAATACACATTTCATTGAAAATGAAACAGCCACACTGAAACACATGACAAACTAGAAATAACAACATGAGCACAATAATTGTCAAACACATAATGGCTCTCCGAAAGGCAGGTTAAAAAAGGCTGTGCTGAATGGAAACTATTCATGAGAAGGCAGTTATGAGTCAAAATCATCAAAGATCAGTTCTGGACCTGCTCTTTTACAATACTTCACCATCTGGGCAAGAAGTCTCAGTGTATCAATGAGAACTGCCAGCAACAAAGCTCAGAGTAATGCAGATACATATACAAAAAAGGATGCAGAATGGTCTACCAGAGAAAATGGTGGAACATAATTGAATATAAAAAAAACATATTTGCAACATCATTCCGCTCACCTACTTTTAGATAACTACTTTTAGTTACCCATCCCAAACTACTCAAAAGCATTTCCGCTCATTAATGGAGAGAGACAAATGTGAATATCATGAATCAGGCTCTAACAGAATCTCACTGGGAACACAATATTAATAACTAGTCTTTGAGAATAATTAGGACCAGAAGTGCCAGTACTATGATGTGGATAACAGAGTGTCAGTGCAGGAAACAAAAGGCTGGGAGGCAATATAATGGGTCTTTAAAGCACATCCAAAAATGCCAAAAGGTATGGGAGGAAGAAGATGAATTTTAGCTAAAGGACAGCATTGGCACATGAACATACCGGCACAATATAGCCACTAATACATTTCAAAAGCAACCAGAAGTTCCAAACTTAACTGCAAAGTGAAAAAAACCCATCCCAAAGTAGTTACAAGGTGGAAGTAGAGCTTGAAAAACTTGAAAATAACAAGCTATAAACAAAGCTAGCTGACATGTCACGTTCACCAATGAAAATATGTTGGATTTAACAGCTCAAAATACCTTTCCCAGGTCTCTCTCTATGTTACCAGCACAGACCTTTCACACCTGCTGAATGAATTAAAGTGGACTACCAGAAAAAGCAATATTCAGGTAATACTTTACCTTCTGTAGCAAGAACAACATGAGGGCCACTTCCATAACTCAGACAGGCTATCTTTTTGCCACACAGGGAATCTAACCTTCTTGGTTCAATAGTACTCTGCATGTCTCCTGTTCCCAAACAACCACTGCAATTCATGCCAAGCACAAAAACCTGTTATAAAACAATCACAGAGTAATAATTTAGGTTGGAATGGAGCCTCCTCCAAAGGTCATTTAGCCCACCCCCATGCTCAACAAAGATCTAAACAGATCAGTTGACTCAAGGCTGTGTCCAGCTGATTACCGAACATCTCCAAGGAAAACAATCCCACAACTCCTCCAGGACTTAACCCCTCTTACAGTAATTTTTTCCCTAGTACTGAATCAGAATTTCCCATCTTTCAGTTTATGTCTCATTCTGTCACTATGCATTTGCAAGAAATGTCTAACTCCATCTTCTCCTTATCCTCTGATTGTGGGAGGAAACCACTAATTTCAACTGAAAATGTTTTAGTAGTACACAAAATAATTAGACATTTTTGCATGCAACTTTCTCTAGGTATACTGTCATAGTATTGGTTTTCAGAATAACTTGTTACATAAGTGATTAAACACACCATGTTCATACACACTCTTGGACAATTACCTCATCATTTTCAGTTGCATACAACACCTCATTACCAGCACTGCCAAATACACAGGCTTGACGAATTAACTTGAGCTCTTCTTGGGAACAGAGGGAAAAAATTGGCCATTTCCCAACATCCAGCATCTTCAGGGCTGACAATAATGTTGCCTCCAAGACCTGGTAATTATTAAAAAAAGTGCTATCAAATAGCTAGACAATTACATACTTTTGCACAGTAATAAAAATAGAGAAACACCACTATCTCCTTTTCCAACTACAAACCAGTACTTTAATTCTAGAACAATACTTGAAAGGAAGACATTAAAATAAACAAACAAAACATATAATTTCATGAGAATTACTTCTGTTTCAACAATTATCTAGTATTTGGGAACTTCCCAAAGTTTAAAGAATATTTAAATTTTGTGTAAGTAGACCTCTAATAAAGTAAAAAAGATAACTGAACATTTTCCAGCTTATCCAAGGACAAATTTTAAATCTATAATTAAAGGAGTAACAGATTTGTCCAAACATCAAAATTAGTCAAGCTAATGTCTTAATCTCACACAACATTTCTACTGCTTTAGTACAGCATAAAGCAGAAAAATGCCACAGTATCAGAATTTAATAGCAAATTTTGCATGGTGTGTGCATCAAATTTCCTTTACCGAAATTAAAATAGGCTCTGGATGCAGCAGAAAAGCAGCTTTACTTGCCAGATCAGAAGATAAGCAAGAAAAGATTTTTACCTACTGCAGGTATGATGTAGTTCACCACATAACAGTGAGGATCACACCATTAGTTTATTTCTAGAAGACTCATAAAATGATCCATCACACTACATTTTTTTTTCTACCTCTGAGTGAAATAAAGATGGGAATAAATTCTAGTTTGGAGTCTGAAGAAGGTTATGTCAGTCATAAGGATATTGCTTTCTTAATTAGTATCACTTACTATGAAAAATGTACACACATATACATATAACATTTGAAACTCAAAAAATAAACCCTAAATTAACTCTGAATTAAAAAGAAATTTTCAATTTTAGAGAATCAAATAGCAGCTAATCACACATTTCCGTATTATATACTTCTGAGGAGAGGAGAGGAAAGGAGGATTGGTCATCTTCATGAAAAAAAGCTGCAGTTTTGATGACACCAGTTCTTTCTCTGTCTCCTCACAGTAAATAACTGACCAATTTCAGCCAAATTTGCAAGTGAAAGGGAAGTAAGATTCTGCTGACACAACCCACTTGGCAGCAGGCAGCTGGACAAACAGACATGTTATGAAATAAGTCAGCAAGCAAGTAGGTCCAAGCTAGTCCTAGCAAATGGTGTCCTCTATGACACACAGCAGGATTACAAGAGATGAAGGACCAGCATCCATATGGAATCAGTCTTCACTGATCTGCTGTTTGCACAATCATTTTTTTCGTCAAGAGGTGAGTATTAATTTTACAACCCTCTTAAAATACAAGAATGAATACTGAAAGCATCACAGACTACTCTTCCAATTGCATCACCAAAACTGCATCCCACTTTTGCTCAAGACTGATGAAGTCTGAGCTTCAAAAGGACAGTCAAGGTGTCCTTCATTTGTACAGATTCCTTCACTGGAATAATATATTGGCTTCTTTACAATGTGGGCTCTAAATTCCAAGTGTTCAGTGGGTCAAGAACTCATTTATTTTAAATAGAAAAGTTTTTTTCTGTAACCTTATTCTACAAAGCACTCAAGTCCTACCCTCATGGTTAACAGGCCAAAAACTCCCTTACTGTGGCATTTCTTAACAGTAAAAGAATACTGAAAGAAGAAATCCCCAATTAATCTTATAATAAACACTCAAGGAAATACTTACGACTCTGATAATTTTTTTTAACAAAAGAAATTACAAAAACTTTACCCACAAACAAATATCCATAATCTAAATCTTGTCTCTGGAATTATTAGTTACAGTCAACTCAGTAAGAGTTACTCTATTCACCTTTCAATATGTTTTCCCCTCACATGCTTCTCCATTATACTTTGTTTCAAGAAAATGAAAAACAGCTTGAACTTTCAGCCGGCTAATGTATATATCCCATGAGTGAATGGTTTCCTCATTATATTGCACAAAGTCATGAAAGGCAGTTAGATCTGAATCTGAGGATACAGACCTGAATCATATGACTATATTGTTCTTCTAATATTTTCTAGAACACTTATGCAATATTTCTTTTGCTAGTATTCTTTTCTCTACCTATAGCTTTTGTTTGCTGTCTATCTTGAAAGCTACTAGCATGTACTAAGCTACTGCTAAATGGAACCAAGCTTCTTCCTTTTGAGCAGAGCAGTAAAGAATTCTCAATACAAATTCAGACTCTGACCTTGGCACTGACTCCTTGAGGAGGAGGTTCATCCTCCATATGGATTTGTGCTTGTGTGCCCCTGCAGAGAGAGAATGTGGTTAAAATCACCATATCATATGGCTGCAACACTACATTATGAACCTATACACACTTAATATTAAGCCAGAACTATTTGATTTTGTGGGGTGAGAAAAAAAGTAATGAAAAGGTCACTCAGTTTTGATTTTATATTCAGCTGTACAATGATCAGTTAGACAGGCTCTGCACTTCTGTATTGTCACATAAAATATTAATTCTTGGACAAATTTTTTTTTTTAAAACAAGTAGTAAAATTAATCAGACTGTGATTGGAAAGAAAAGATGTTTTATAACACAGTGCTCCAATGTATTTTTATTGAAGCAAAAATAAATTGACAACCGTGCTGGCATAATTCTTCCAGACATTTCTTTCTGCAAAGAAAAAACACACTGGTCAGACAATTCCACTCCTGGCCTAAGCCTTTACATGTTTTTATTCCAGTCACATTCTGAAAACCAATGTTAGAAAAATATTTGTGTCTTTTCAGATTTATTGAGAGTTGTTGATGTATTCATTCTGCTCCAGAAAATATTGCCAACCCTGTGAATTACCTGTGTAATTCCTATGACTTGCGTTACCAATAGAAACAGATTTTCAGACCAGAAGTTTCTCCAAAAATAAATATGCCCAAATCTACTATCCTAACACTGTTTCCTAACATAAAGCCATGCAAAAATGAGAAGCAGCTCTGAAGCTGTACAGACCTCTTTCACTCAACAAGTAAGAAAGTTGTACACATCATTTTCTTTGAGGTACATTGGTTCAGACAAAGGTAAAAATGTCTACTTTTGACTTAAAGTGACAAGTCTGTAAAATTCTGACTACAGGCAGAATGACATCCAGCAAACTAGCTACCATTTCACTGAGTTACCTTTCAGAGGAATACCCCACTAAAAGAGGTATCAAATGCAGCTGCATAAATCCAACTTACTGCTAAATGTGTTTCTTATGTAAGACTTCATGCCATAAGACCTAAGCCAAGGACGTAGAATCCATGAAAGTATGACTTAAGTATTCAAAATGTTAATGATTTAATTAATACAATTTAATTTACTGAATAAACAAAAACCCCAGACAATTGCTGCCGCTCACCTATACTGAATATGCACACTGCTAAGTGTACACTTTAACAAAACACACAAATCTACATATACAGAGTGCATTTTAGACACTTAGTTTGGACATTAAATAATAAATTCAGCTCACGTGTGGAAGTCTAGCAACTCTCTTGTCTATGTTGACTTTGAGCTTAAGCTCAGACGCAACCAAACTGAAATAGCTAGAAGCTAAGTTGCACTCCCCTTTCAACAAGCCTAAAGGGTTGACTCAGTTGCCTACACATTAGCACCTACTATTATTTGAGATGACCTTGGGGATCCATGCCAAGCTGGAGCAGCAGCTAAGAACAAAAATGGTACCAGACAGTTCCCACGTGCAACTGGGCAGAGCCCTGAATAAGCACACACAGCCCTTTACCAGGCTTTACAACTTCGTGGAAACAGGCTAACTTGATGAGCTCTTGCAGTTTATTTTCTTATTTTCTTCAACATACTTACTTGTTCAAACAACAAGAATTTGTGTACATTTTCTCTGCTTAAACTAGAAACAACCCACCTAATCAAGGCCTTTGGCATGCCCAGAGCCTGAGCAGGACTGTACCACTGAACTGTGGTTCTGAAATATTTAATTTCAAGTATGTGAGTAGCCCTACTGTGAAACCAGTTATCAAGGCCATCCTGTATTTTGCAGTATCAACTTCCAGCACTCCCTAGCAATGCTGATATTGGCACTTCTTGGCATCCTTAGCCTACACGCAGCCTCCAAAGGAATAATTATTACCCATTAATTTTCTAGTTTAAATAAATGTAGAATTCCACATTTTCATCATCAGGCTATTTGATACATAATTGATACCCGTGGTTTTTCTGGTTCTGGTATTTCCCTTCAGTTGCATCTGTTCAGACTAAAGCATGGTTTGATTTTAAAAGCAGTTTATTTGCTAATATAAAGTAAGATATGTTAGGATCTAACCACCTCAGTCACCTAGTAAAAAGTGCTCCAGTTCACTAGCTTTCAGAGTACCACAAACATGCCAACAGTTTTGCCCTGACTTCTCAAGAACAAAGATCAGCTACATGTCCTCAAAACTCAAAAATTATGTTTTATCTTCTCTTATAACTAAGAGAAAATTACCCTGCAACTCCATTTTCAATTTGTTCTCCAAACATAGACACCTTATTTCTGAGCAACCCCACAGGAGTACATGGGGTGACTCAAGTTATACTAGTTTATTCTTTCATTAGAATCCATGTATTCTATTACATGTATGTACTGATTGCCCATGTAATAAAACTTTATATAATTTTCACTAGCTGTGTTCCCCCCAAAAAATTCTAAAGTGCAGCTCTAAAGGAGAAAACATTATTGCAAACATCCATTTCTTGAGGAAGTGAACAGCATTTTGATAAAAAAAAAACATTCATATTAAACTTTCACAAATCTCCTATCTGGAATCCAAGTACAATTAAAAATCTGGACAGCATACTCTGGCAGTCTCAGTTTAGGGCTTGGAATTTGAAAGTTCTGACCCTCGTTTCAGTCCAGCCATGATAGGTCTTTGGGTAAGTCACACACACTTCTGCAGTACAGATAAGGTTGAGTTAAGGAACATAAATACTAATAGCCAAGATCTATTAGCAGTCTAAGACCATTTAACCCCAAATATTTAAACAGGTTCACTGACTCATTTGAATGTAAACATTCTTGTAGATTCTCTCTCTGGGAACTTGGCAAGCAAACAAAAATTTTCAGAACTCCACTTAGTATTTCCTCCCACATAACTTGAGCATTTATGAACCTCATCTGCTGAATCAAAGGTCTGTCTGCAGCTTCTTCCCCAAGGACTCTAACCACAGGCTTAGGAAAAAGGAAAAAGTCACAGAAAAAAAGAGACTTGATGAGACTTTTAGGAAAGGAACCTAACTTTCTCTAGTCCTGATTTCTCAGCAGTTTCCTACTGGAGTAGTCATGACATGATGCTACCTTGTCCAAGCAATTTTGCAGGAAAGATCAGACCAGTAATACTGTCAACATGTACTCCTATTTGAACATTTCTTTCTAGGAAGACTATTTTCAAAATTATCTACCTTCTTCATGTACATGGTGTGACTCTTGGGGACAGTCCTGGGCAGGGCTAAGGGCTGGACTGGATGATCCTTGTGGGTCCCTTCCAACTCAGCATATTCTGTGATTCTCTGGAATGTCACTATTTCACCCAGGGCTGGCAATAGATTGACAGCACTCAGCTTGTCATTCATTCTTCCATTGATGCAGCATTTTCCATAACTAAGAAATTGCAGACCTTGAGAAAGAGTGGCTGGTTGCCTGAAAAACTGCTGATTCCAACCAAAGCATAATCTTCTCCCCTTCTTGCTTCATGTCACCAGACTGAATTCTTGGCTCCTGATGCAAGTTCCATTGTCTGCCTACTAATTGCATGAGCAAATCTACATGCAGTTTAGGGACTAGATCCAAGAAACTCTTAAAGAGGGGAGTATTTGCAGCTTAAGAGACTGACAATCCTAGACCTGCAAGGCAGACAGAACTGCTACAGAAATTTCTAATTAAAATGTTCTGAGATAAAAGAGCTTTATTGTCTCAATCTCCAGGGTCAAAACTTTAGTCAGAAACATCTTGTCAGACACCACTTCTCTGTTAGCCCAATGTCAGTTCCACCTGTTTGCTCCATGGATAGACCTCCAGTGTGACCCCACAGAAGTTTTCAGAGATTCACCTACGTCAATTACGCTGTTTTGGAGCTAGATGATTGAAACCTATCTGCAAAGCCCGTCTTTCCAGTAATATCATCACCCTGCAAAAAGAAGCTGGTTGCCACGAATACAAGCAGTGAAGGATAAGATGTAAACAACACACAAAAGAAACATGGGCACATGAAAAGCAAGGAAGACAGTGGAACACTGTTCTCTTACCCACATTTAGCAACATCCTTCAATACCACTGTGATGAAGAGCAAATACAGCAGGGAAAAAAAGTTTTGAAAGGGAGAAAACAGGATAGAATACAGAGGGCATGATTTTTCAACTTTCCAATGATTTAAAAATAAGTGTTAGGGTCTGGTGTGAAATTTCTGCCCCAAGTGACAAAATTGCTTTGAAAAATCATATACAGATTTCTGGGACACTTCCACTCACCTACAAGGAACTTCACCTTGGGATTTTGGGCTAGAAAGATAGTTTGTCTAATCTGATTTTTAGAAAATCTCCTACAACTATTAAAAGTCCTATATGATGGTAACAGAAGTGCTCATATTAATTTTCTTTATTTTTCTCATTCCTATTCCAATTAATTTTTCCACTTCAGAACTGTTTATCACCGTCATTGATGTAGAATGGTGGATTGTTTACCAGCCAGCAATAAGAGTGGAAGTGACTGAAAGAAAACAACATCACCAACAAGAAGGAAAATGTTTACAGCAGAAGAAAAAATAATCTCAAATTCTTTTCTCATTCTACAAACCCAACAGTCAGCATGAGAAAATAACTCCATAGCTTTGGTTTTTCATCTACCTGACTGGAAAAAAAAAGATTTGAAGAAAGTGACCAGCAGCTAATAAGAAAGAGAAATTATATAACAAACAAATGAAAGACAGACATACAAAGACAACAAAACAGTAATCTTGATAATAAAACTATGCCTCCAACAGACTTACTGAAATGTCAAAGTCAGCAGCTAAAAGAGCCTGATAAGGTGTCAATCAAAAAGCCTTTTCACTTGAAAGTATTTACACCTCTCTGCAAGTGCAAAAACACCTATTGAAGCCAATCAAGTGTTTCAGAGCTTGGAAACAATGCAATAACTACTTTCAGCGCTGAAAAACTTTATAGGAGGATGTTGGAGTTGTTTTCACATAATTTGTGGTTTGGTTCTGCAGTAAAAGAAAAAAATATGAGTCAGATTCCCAACCTTGAAGTCTTGTTAAAATAATCAATTTTGTCAGACTCTTGGATACAGGATGTCATTCCTGTATCTAAATCTAACCTAATGGAATCTAATGTAACCTAAATCTAAACAAAGATGCTAAAGAAAAACATTGGTTCACAATGTTCATGCGGCTGATCCAAGATTTTCAGAAAATTAACCTGAAAAGTTCTTTCTCTTTGCTGAATTGTTAGACAAACTCTAAACACAATTCAGTTTTTGCAATCTGCACATACACCAAAGAATAAAACACCACTGATGCAATTGTTGGCTCTTGCCTATTTTAAATGCTACAAAAAATTTAATTTACCATGCAATTGATTTGGTAGAATTGAAACCTTATACTCATTCTTCATTTTGACTTTCCAATGTAAGAGTTCAAGGAACTGGCATTAGGGAAACAAAACTATTTCAAAGACTTGATTTTGAAAGAACTCTTTTAAAAATACTGACCATGTAACAGAATTAAGCAATTCAAAATAATGCAGTAAAAATGTGAAAGAAACACTTAATTTTTTTTAAATAAAGAACTGTAGTACAGAAAATATTAAAGCTTTGGGAACTTAAGAAACACCAGCAGGTCATCCAGTTGTTCAGGACAAACCACGTACAAGCTTCAGATGTCAGGTGTCATTGTACCTGCATGTGGAAGTCTGACAGACTATCAATTCAATACCACAGGAACAGCATGCCTGGGAAGATCCCTTCTGTTACTATGTATTGCACTAACAGAAAAACAGAATGCAAATGTTATGCCCCCTCTAAGCAGATCTGATCTACTCAAATTGTTAGGAGCTTGCAGTTACCTGAACCAGCCAAATGCTGGGCCATACATCAGGTCTAGCTGTCCTCACAGTCTGTTCTTAGTTAAAGAAGAAACAACAACAGTTTCTACACTTCTAACCTTTAATCCCTTCTTTATATGTCCATGGAAGCTCATTCTATCCTTAATTAGACTAAAAGCTCTAATTTCTAAAATACATCTTCTGAACCATTCTAACTCTTAATAAAAAACCCTAAACATAAGCATTGCTAAACCACATCTGGCTTTCTTTCGTACCTTCCTTGTTTACTTCAGTTTAGCCCAGTCTTTCTGCACATGGAGCCTTGGTCCATAATAAAGTCTCCTGCCTACAGCTAAGAGGAGTACATGTTGAGTCACCAAGTTTTTTCAAGATGATGTCTAGCACAGCTCCAGCACAAATCTGGATGTAGCATCCCTGTAACACTGGGCACTTGCCAGAGCACTTCCCCTGAATGCCTGGGCGGGTGCCACGATGGTGCAATCTTTTCCAGACACAAAGTCAGAATTTACCTAGGTATATACATGAAACATATATAAAAGTATATACATCAAATACATATATATAAATGCATAAATGCATAAATGCTATCTAAAAAAGAACGTTATGTGTATATATTTATATATATACACACATCACAGGTATGAGTTAAGAATTCTGATAGTTTAAACTTTTACAGCTAAAGCTGTCTGCATACAAAGATACTGTATATTGGAGAAGAGCAAAACAATAGTAAATAGAACAAGTATATGAAAAGTTAGCTCACTTTCTCTTCCTATAAATGACTCTGTAACTATCTATTTGTGTCTTCTGATACTGGAACTGCTGAATGTTAAGTGGCAAGAACATTGGATCAGATACAACACACAGAAGTCCTCCAACTCATAAAAAGTAATTGAGACAAAATGTTCTTCTCTGTAGTATAAGTTCAAGCATCTAATATTAAATCTACCCACTGGAGTAGTCTCCTCAAAACTGCAACAGATCATATGCATCATGATGCCTGGTCATTTCACCTCAACTTTATCACTCTGTGGTCTTACTTCTATTATTGCTTCTATCTATTTTACTTACACGATTAAAGAAGCTTGAAAAAACAATTGCCTATAGCTGAGAATTACTTTTGTCAATTCTCACTGTAGAACTGCACTTTTTTTTTTTTTTGCTTAACTTTCCTTTTCCTGCTCTTTATTCCTAAAATCCTTTTAGATATGGGCAGAAATTGCTTTCAACAGACCTTTTCTCATTTTTTGGATACAAATCCCAAAGAGATTCCACCTTTGGCATAAAACAGCTTTATACCTTCTCTACTTCTAGGGCACTCAGGATTCTCGTACAACCAACATCTCTACTTGATCCTCCTGATTTTTCAAAGTTTGCCCTTCTACAATTGCGAATTGCAAACCTATTTCTCTTTAGTCGCATATTTCTATTTATTTAATCTAATAAAAATGTATTCCAAGATCACAAGCCTACTAATAAACCAGCTCTTCTGTTTTTCACACTGTTTGCTGAGAGCAAGTCTAAAGCAATTTGGTCCTTATTTATGTAGTTGTGTACAAGATCAACTGGGTCATGATATGCCCAAAGGATGCTGTTATTTGTACCTACTGGTTGTTCAGCCTGGAGAAGAAGGAGCTCCAGAGAAATCTCATTGTGGCCTTTTAGTACCTAAAGGGGTTTTATAAAAACCAGGGGAGAGCAACTTCTTACAAAGGCAGATATTGGCAGGACAAAGCAGAATGACTTTAAACTACAAGAGGACAGAATTAAATTAGATGTTAGGAAGAAATTCCTTACTCAGAGGGTGGTGAGGGCATAAACAGATTGCCAGGAAAAGTTGTGGGTGCCCCATCCCTCAAAGTGTTCCAGGCCAGGCTGGACGGGACCCTGGGAAACCTGGTTAAGTGAGTGACATCCCTGCTTACGGCAAGGGGTGGGAACTACACGATCTTTAAGGTCCCTTCAAACCTAAACCATTTTGTGATTCTATGATCTAAGAAAGGAATCCATCCATGACACAATCCCTGACAGTACATGTCAGTAAATATATTCTTATCCAAACCCAGCTCCTGTGGTCTAAGGCAGACACCATCAAAAGCTCGTACAATTTTATTTCCTCCAAGCAACAGTACATATGCTTGACTCTTTTTATCCACACAATCTCTTCCTGCTACTTTGTGGTCCATCACATCATTCTCAACATGCATCATTCTGCCACAGCCATTTCTCATATCTGGGCAGCATTATCTCTCCTAGCCACATTCAGCAGGCCAACTGATCCTCCACGTTTCCTTTACCCCATGTTTGCTTTCATATTCTCCAACAGAGACTCATAAAATCACAGGATGGCTTGGATTGGAAGGGGCCTTAAAGATCACTTAGTTCCAACCCCCTGCCATGGGCAGGGGAACCTTCCACTAGACCAAGTTGCTCAGAGCCTGGCTTTGAACACTTCCAGGGATGGGGCATCCACAGCTTCTTTGTCTTGTTCCAATGCCTCACCACCCTCACAGTAAATATTTTCTTCCTAATATCTACTCTAAACTAACTCTCTTTCAATTCGAACCCATTCCCCCCTGTGCTGTCACTACATGCTCTTGTTAATAGTCCTGCCCCATCCTTCCTGTAAGTTCGCTTCAGGTACTGGAGGAACACCGGTTCAGCCCAGATGGTGCACCAGTACGACTTCCTACAGACCTTACTCCGTTCGTAACCCGGAGCAAAACCTTAGGAACATTAGGAATCCACCCATACTACAAATTTCACCTCCACAGGGCCACACCGAGCAACCCTCCCGTCTCCCACGCCACTATCGCTCCCTGCTTTCCAAAGCATTCCAGCTTTCCCTTAAAACCACGGATGGTCGCCAAGCTCGGCGGGGGCTCGGGCACCTGCACCACGCAAACGGGGCTCCTGACACGCGTGGAACACGTGTGTCATATACATACACAGAGACACAGACACACACATATACATACACAGAGACACAGACACACACACATATACACAGACACACACACATATACACACACAGACACACGCACATATACACAGACACAGGCCCACCACGGCCCCGCCCGCCCTCGGCCATTTCCCCTCGCCGCCCCACCCCACCCCGGCCCGGCCGCCCTGTGGGCCGCGCCCTCCGCCTGCCCCGCTCCCCGCGACGGGCACGCCAAACACAGGGCAGGGCAGGGAAGGAGGGCGGGCGGGGAGCCAGCCCCCTCTTCTCTCCCTTCCCTTCCCTGCCCTTCCCTCCCCGCAGCTCACCTTCCCTCCCCGCAGGCGGTGGCGGCGAGGCCGGCCCCTCCTCCCCGCTCCGGCGGGCCAGCCGAGGATGCTGCCGCGGCCGGGCCCTCCTCACCGCCCCGCCAGGAGACGGGAGGGGAGGGAAGGGGGCCGGCACTCCCGGGGACCCACCCACTGCAGCAGGAGCACGGAGAGCGGTGGATCGGTACCCGGCTGGCTGCGGGTCAGGGCAGGTCGCCTGTCCCTTGCGGTGACATGCCTGCTCTGGGCAGACACCCCCGGCCAGAGGCGAGGGAGGCGCCGCCACTGCCCCCTCAGGGCCGCGGAGACACGGAGTCAGCTTGGAAAAACCCTCTGAGCCCGGCCCGTAACCAAACGCCACCACGACAACCAGCCCGTGGCACTGAATGCCACGTCCAGCCTTTCCTTAAGGTGTGGCTCCACCGCCGTCCCGGGCAGCCCATTCCGGGCTGTGGTCTGGTCCTAAATAACCTGTGGCAACAACACACAGCGCCAGGCACATCGTCAGAGACAGCGCTTAGGGGAGTGTCAAATACTGCTATCCCCTTCCAATGTGCAATCACATTATTTATTTTTTTTTTCACGTAGGAAGTGAGAAAATATTAAGCATTCTTCTATTTCTATTCTTTCGATTTCTTCTATGGCTTATGTTTAAAATTAAGCGCTCCCAAAGAGGATTAACTGGATAGGTTTTCCCAAAAGCAACAACCTGGTGTTTTGCTTGGTTGTGTCTCTTACCTTGAGTGTGATAATAGCCTGCTATCTTGGTGTAGGACATACTCACAGAATATGCTGAGTTGGAAGGGACCCATAAATGTCATCAGGTCCAGCTCTGAAGTGAAGGGACTATATAGGGATTGACCCAAGAACCTTGGCATTATCAGCACCAGGCTCTAACCAACTAATCTCAGGGTGATTGAGTCCAGCTCCTGGCCCTGCACAGGACCATCCCCAAGGGTCACAGCATGTGCCTGAGAGCATTGTCCAAACCCTTCTTGAGCTCTGTCAGGCTTGGTGCTTTGACCACTTCCCTGGGGAGCCTGTTCCAGTGCCCAGCTACTCTCCGGGTGAAGAACCTGCTTCTAATATCCAACCTAAACCTCCCCTGACACAACTTCAGGCCATTCCATCTGGTCCTGTCACTGGTCACTACAGAGAAGAGATCAGTGCCTGCCCCTCCTCTTCCCCTCACAAGGAAGTTGTAACTGCAGTGAGATCTCCCCTCAGTCTCCTCTTCTCCAGCTGAACACACCAAGTGCCCTCAGCTGCTCCTCATTTGGCTTCCCCTCAAGGCCCTTCACCATTCTCATTGCCCTCTTTTGGGTACTCTCTAATAGCTTAATATCTCTTATATTTCAGTGACCAAAAAACTGCACACAATATTCCAGGTGAGGCCGCCCCAGTGCAAAGCAAAGCAGGACAATCCCCTCCCTTGACCGGCTGGCGATGCTTTGCCTGATGCCCCCCAGGACACCATTTGCAGAGACTTTTGCTGTGGTATCCAATGTTATTTTTACCTTATTGCTGTGGAAGACTTATTCAGAAGAAGCAAGTTTGCTCCGAGGCTAAGGAACAAACATAAATTAAATTCCTTTATCACCTAGGAAAGGTCTCAGTTTTTTTTGTGGGAATGACAGTCTCATAAATATGTCTTGACATTTTAAAGATTGATGTACTTGGATGTAAGCCTTTGGCTATCCAAAAATTCAGTTTGTGTAAATAAAGGTAGAGTAGCAAAAACCCGTCCTTATAGTTACCAAAGGAGTAGAGACTCCATGGTTGTATGTTCTCCATACTTGCTATGTTGTATGACAGTCTCAATCACTAGGTAACACATGCCTTGCATCCTATTCCTCACCCATATAATGCACAAAGTGCCTGTAGCGCTGTGCTGACTTCCAGTGCTCTTCCCTAATGTGCTCGCCAATGCCTGCATGTTTTCTGCAACTGACTGCAGTGATCTCTGTAGTCACTATCTCCTTTTAGTTTGTCAGCTACTTTTTACACTTCAGAATGCACTCAAGTCCCTATGTGTGCATCCTGAATGCATTGCCATCTGCAAAGGGTATATGCTTTCTATTTTGTTAGCTCAGTCACTTTGGTTCTTCCAAGATGAGAGTATTTTTTGCTTGGACTGGTTTTCCTTGGAAATTCACTCATCTGTAATGATGTGTTTAAAATGCGGAATAGAAGACAATTTTTGGGGCATCCAGTTCATTAAGGGCTATATACCATGTCCAATAGTTTTGTTTTCTCTTTGTGTAGAATAAAATTATTAAGCTATTAAGCAACTATAACACTAAGCAACTAATTGTCTATTACCATGTTTCCTCCTCAGTTTTTGTTTTGTTGCACACAGTTCGGGGGGGAAAATCTTATAGAATCACAGAATGGTTTGAGATGGAAGGAACCTTAAAGATCATCTAGTTTCAACCCACCCACCATGGACAGTAACACCTTCCACTACACCTGTTGGTTCAGAGTCCCATTCAGCCTGGCCTTGCTGGATCTCAGATAAATGTTCAAGTATAATAATATACCTGATAATTTCAGCTGAGCAGCCAGCAGTAACAACACCCAGGGGAAGCTGAAGCTATTAATTTCCAGATTGACAGTAAAGAGTGATTGTCCCCTAAAACAAGTTTCATCTTGGGATGTGAGCTGTGTGTTGATTCTTCAATGCACATTTTACAGAAGTGTTGGATATTCTTCTGAAAGTTATGTTCCATTTAACTCAAAGTACTGTGTGCTGTGTTAGACTGAACGTTACACTTAAAAGAAGTGGAACAGATGGTGTATTTGAACCACTGAAACAAAATGCCATTCGATACAGTGAAATCCTTAAATCTAGAAGCAATGGATGTAGATCTACAAGCAGAGAAACTGCATTCTGGAACATTTAGCCAAAGGATTGAGTTCAGTGAACAACAGCTGAAAATGTAATGCCAGAGGATGTGGGAGTGAAGAAGGCTAATTTCATTCCTCAATGTGCCAAGAGAGGAATCAGCAGTAGCTAAAAGGTAATTTGTATCCAGCAATTAGTGTTTTAAGCCAGCTAGTAGGATGCTGCATATAATGGTGCTTTACATTTTAATAGGGAAGTTGAAAATGTGATAGGCTACATGAAATGATGAATGGTTTGAAAATAAGAGGTAGGTAAAGAGATTGTTTAGTTTATTGAAAATGGTTTAAAGGTAAAAAAGGAGTTTATAGCTTTCTTACAATGATAAAATAATAAGTACTGAGTGGCATTTTAATTTAATGCAAAAAAGCCATAATAAGAAGCAATGGAAAGAAGAATGGTTTGAAAATAAGAGGTAGGTAAAGAGATTGTTTAGTTTATTGAAAATGGTTTAAAGGTAAAAAAGGAGTTTATAGCTTTCTTACAATGATAAAATAATAAGTACTGAGTGGCATTTTAATTTAATGCAAAAAAGCCATAATAAGAAGCAATGGAAAGAAATAGAGCTCAAATTTCTGACAGTGAAAGTGGAAAGTGGTCTCTATTTTTTAGGCCTTCAGGTAAAACCTGGTCCCGTTCTATTTCTGCCTTTCCTTACGTGCCAGTTCTTGAATTCCAGTCTCATTTTCTTCCCTTTTTTGAACAGTCTCCGGTTTGTTTTCTTCTTTCCTAAATGTAATTCCAGATTTAGAACTCAGCAGTAATGAAAGGAAGGGAATTGGAATGGAAGGGAATGCTCATTGCAGGGGTGTTGGACCAGATGACCTTTAAAGGTCACTTCCAACATGAACTATTCTATGATTGTATTATTCTAGTGTGTGCCTGTCTCATCTTACAAACACCCTTGTAGTTCTTTCTAGTATTTCCATTAATGACTTGGATTATGCTCATTAAATTTTTGTTTGATTTGAAGCTGGGAAGGACTGGCAGTGCACTGGAAGGCAGTCTAATTTCAGTCTAATTTTAGCTTATACAGTAGCACCACGTCATTGCAAAACAGGTAAGCATCATACTAGGATGTTTAAAAATAGTATCCTAAGTTAGGAAAGAAACATTGCCAAGTTCTGAGAAAATGCTATTGCAAAGAGCAAGGAGAATTTTTGTTCACTGAATACTCAGGAGAAAAATTGAAGTAAAGGAGATTCAGCTTTGGCAACAGGGAAAACTACTCTCACAGTGATAATAAAGAAGCCAGGAATAGATTGCTTGGTGAGGTTGTAGTTTCCATAATTTGCGATTTATATCAGAAATAAAATAACTTTTGCTGATTCTAATTCAGGTCATGAAAGTCGACCAGATGACTTGTTGAAGTTCTTTCCACTTTTAGGATTCTATCATTAGTTCTATGAAGTTAAAAAACTATTTGCAGTAAAAGTTACAGAACTTGTAGTTAAATAGGAACAAATAGCAGTTTTTAATCAAAACAAAGTGTCTTTCATATACATGTTGATTAATAAAAAGATTGTTTCACAATAACCTCATTATTCAAAATACTTGAGCAGCTTTAGTGGCTGAATTCCCTTTAAAAGTCTGTTGAAGTTCACTAGTCTTTTTTTAGGGACAGAATATTTTAAGAATAGAATAACAGACTACAAGTTAGTCTTCACACAGCTGTTAGAACTACAAGTCTAGAAAGAATTGTATACTTTGCTTCCATATTCAGTAATGTCATATGGTTTGGTCCTGGCAAATCATTGTTTATATCCAAATGTCAACTCCATTGTGATTTTGTGATACTACCCACTGTATTTGTAACAAATCAGGATTTTCCTAGTTTGAAAAGTCGTGATTATGGAAATATAATGTTTCATTATTTTTATTTTGAGTATACATTTCAATAGATAATCTCTGGCTCCTCTTCTGCTTGTGTATCATTCTTTTGACATCTTCAATAGTACTGGGTTTCAGTCTAATTCTTATTTTTTGATTTTTTTTTGCCAGATATATTAACAGAAATACTGTTTCATTATCAGTCTCAGTGAATGAAGGGTCAGGGTTCCACTACCTTCATGATTACATTGCTTGGATCTACATACAACAAATTTTGCTTTAAATTATTTTTTAATCTGTGAAGTTCAGACTTTAATGAATGTGTGACTTCTGAAAACAGTTCTTTTTCAAAGCTACATGATACTATGTACAAAGAAAAAAAAAAGAGGACAGAAACTAGACTTGTCATTTTCTATAAGCACTGTCATTTAATCCCTTACAAAGATGATATTTTCAGCACCACAGATATTCTTTTTCCCACAAAAAATGTTACAGACAGGAAATGTTCTGGGTAGTGTAAAAACATTTCCTGATAAACATTTTATCACAGCTTGATAACCATTTCCTGTTGGTAGTATTTTTTTAACTGGTGTCACTTTGTTTGCTTGCTTGCTATAATTAACACACATATGTGATCTGTCTAAGTGTGCTCATCCTGTAAAACAAAGATTTCAGTAAGTAACACATTTAATTATATGTCATGAAAAATTTTATATTGTCCATTTCCCTTCATTTAAACTTTGTCTAGGGTGGTAAATGAAAGAGTAATACACATGCAGCGTTCTGGGAACTGGGAATTCCCAGAAGGGTGGAGGTTCCTCAATATTCCAAATAGAGCATTGTCACTGAGGGCTCAGTGATTTCAGTAAGCTTCTAACACAGCTATAAATAAGAAGGTGGGACTTCATGTAGGATCTTGTCCGACAATGCAGACTTGAACTTGAATTGACCTGGAAGCGTATCAGAAGAAATTCGTCGCTTTCTAAGGAGCTTTAAAGCATTGCCCTTGTAAACTAATATTAAAATGACACTACATCCAAGAATTGTATTCTGTCAAAATATCATCTTTTCAGTTAACAGAACCACTTTTGCAATTTTTGCAGCTGCCTACTCACTTTTTAAGTGGTAAGAGTATCACACCCATACAGCTGATTCTGGTTCTCATTCACACCAAGATTGGAGGTATACCTAGCTATGCCTCTACTAAATAGTAGATGGCCAGGACAAAGCCTCTGGCCCTGCCTAGGGCATAGCCTAGCTCACATCCATATTATTTAGTGCTGTATTTCCCTTAAGATCAGACTGCCCAGGAACTATTCTGTGCTGTTTGTCATCCTGTGGCCTTCAGACATAATGCTTATTTATGTCTGCAGGGGTTTTTTTCAGTTCATTGTCTTTGGAAGTGACTGTTTATTAGCTTTTGTTTAAAAGTTTCACCTCCACGGTTTTGTTCCCCACAGTTTTTCTAGAAAAATAAAATTTAGTCATACTGAAAGCATGCAGTATTTTAGGGCACAATGCCTGCTGAGATAACATTGAGGGGGTCTGTAGGGAGCAGACTTGAAGCAGTGTTGTCCACTGAGCCCACTGGGGTTAGTGCTTGGTGTGCACTATCCTTGAACTGTGCTAGTTAGCACAGGCCAAGTGTGGCAGGAAGTCAGCTAACAAGCAGTCTGGATGTTCAGAGGTCAAGTGGTCAGCTGTGATGAGTTTACGGAGTCTAACTAAAGCTTTGCCTTAAATTTTATTTATGTTGGGAAGGCCTGAGGAAAGAAGAACCTGGAGGTCAAGGCTTTAGGCAAAAGCCTATATGCATAGAGATGAATTTTTAAAAAAAAATAAATTATTGGTGTATTGTGGATAGGTATATTTTGCATGCACATCCTGACTGTATTCTTGAAAAAATATCCAAGGAAACAGAATCTGAAAGGTGGGTTTTTTTGGTGTGGTTTTTTTTTTGGTTGGTTGGTTGTTTTTGCTTTTGGGTTTTTTTTGTTGGTTCATATATTTTGTTTATTTTTAATTAGACTGGAGGAGAGTGCATAAAGTGTTCTTACAAAGAGTTGATCCTGGTCATGAAACCCAGTGCTGACTGCATAAGCTATTCAAGCATCTGAAAGAAGGTGACATTGACATAATCACGTGTCATTCGCTGACGATGAGCATAAAAATATGAAGTGTTTGTGGAACAGGAAAATGAGCTCACAACCTTGATTTATAATTCCAAAGGAAAACAAAATTGGTTGCATTGAATCCAGTCATGGTGAGGAAAAAGTAGATTGATTTTCTATTATTGGACTCTAAATAATAAGTAAGGCAAAGTGAATGCTATTTATGGATAGTGTATCTTATCCATTATCATCCTCTGCTTTGTATGGAGCACACATCTCAGAGATGTTTTCTTTGACCTCATGAGTAAAGCAATTTTCTGTACTAAAAGGGAAAAAGTTATGGTAGTGTATATTTGATGAGGTGTAAAATTTTCACCAAATTGCCTTTAGTTCTGTAACAGTGTTACTAAAAGACAAGGTAATTGCTAATTTTAAGTAAATGCTTTAGCATTGGTCTTAGATAGCTTTCTGGCAAGGAATATATGCAATAACCTTATAAGAGGTAAGGACATATCTCAGGTTCTGTGGGATTTATATTGCTTGGTGCAAACATTTTACAAAGAGTTTGCTTTCTTTTTTCATTGTCAGTAATTTGCGAGTCACCCTACCGGCTGTTGAAAAGCTGAATAAAATCAGGCAATAGGTTTTTGCTAAAAAGAATGTTACAGATGATAGAAACATCCCATCTTTCAGACGTGAAGAGCAATATTGTATTTCTTATGATGGCTATCAAAATGTGAACTTGTAAAACTTATTGTCAGAAGACCAGAAAACTTTTTTTTGTGTTTTGTTTTTTTTAATTTACAGCATTAATCTTAAGAGTTCAAACAAAAAAACCCCAGTTTTCCTCTTGCAATTCAACTGACAGAACTTATAAGATTCTGGAAGTGCTAAAAGTTTGCACGAACAAGTTGAGGGAGACTGAGATTGCTCACAAGAGTCTCCTGCTGAGGCAGTCTGAGCTATGAACGTTCAAAGCCTAGAATAATATTTAAAGGAAGTTTAGTTTTTACTTACCCTGTTCTTTTCTAACTCTCTGCCAGGGAACAGATTTTGTTAGAAGGCCTGACCTCTTATGGCACTTTTTCCAAGCTGTGTTGTTATGTAGAGGATATTTAATTATGTGTCTAGCTTTTGAGATAACACTGATATGCACTTTTTACTTCCTGTGAGGAAATGCTCAGTGCTTTCTGGGATTGGAGTATTTTTTGTGTTTTGTTTTTAACAGAAGTGTTGTTGCTATTTGTTGATGTGAGGATTATTCTCTATTAAGGTCAGAGGGACTGAAGATTTTTGACTAGTCTAAGAAATGTGTTGCAAGACCAGTTGGGCAGCCAGGCAGGCCCCAAAAAAACACTGATTCTAAAATTGAAGTGTCTTATACTTTACTATACTATAACATACAGAAATAAATGGCGTTAAAAAGGAAGCTTATATCTTGTATAAATGTATTTTACTATATGCACATTATAGAGTACATATACCATATATAGATGTTGATACACTTAAAATGCTACACTAATTGTCACTAAAGATGACTTACAGAGTGTCATACATAACGGAAATAGATGGTCATGTTTATTAAACATCAATATGATAAAATTTGAAATGAAGAAATGAAGATGAATCAATTAAGCCACAAGTCTGGGTCTACTTGAGGAAGTGAACTTGTTCTGTTTTCCCCAAAGTGTTGTGTAAGCATTAGTTCTCACAATACACGGGGAAAAGAAAACAAACAAGTTGCTCAGGGGATAAAACTGGAGCTATTGTCTGGACAAGGACAATTTGAGTTCTTTGCTTCATTTGAAATATTCCTTAAACCCTCAATCTTTTCCAGTGTCAAGTGCCTCTGGATTGCCACAAGGTTTGCGATGTTTCTTTTTTTTGTAGCCTGGGAAATAGCTCACTCTGATTCACAGCTTTTTATATGTTTCTATAACTGCAAGTCATGGTGTGTGACAGTTCATCAGTCACCCTGTCACTTTCTCTTCCAATGGAAAAATGAGGATGGCTCTAAAAAGTATGATGAAAGCTCTGCCATTCAGGGGAACTTTTGCTGTCAGGAAGCTGGAAGAATAAGGAAGCCTTGCCAAAATGCTCGTTATGTCCTAATTCTAATGTCAAAAAACTTTAATCCAAGTAAAATTAATTTATTGGAGCCATAGATGCAAATTGTGATTTACAGTTTAGCAATGGAACAGAATAGCTCATGTGAAATTCTTGATTTGCATGAGAAATGAATCACATCTTCTTTTTTCTTTTTTTCATTCCACTTTTAACTTGCTTGTCTTTCAGGGCTATGGTTTTTCTCTTTCATTACAGCTCCACATTTTATATACCACATGTTCAACAGTATTCCTTTCCTTCTCTTTCCCAAGCTCCCCGCCTCTTCAGTGCTGTAGTCTTCTTGAAAATCTCACAGATGAGGTAAAATTGCTTCAATCCAATCTTGCCCTGGTCTAGTCGTGAAACGCCCAAAGCAGGGCTCTGACCACTCTATTACAATACAAAACCTGCTTCTTAAAAACAATAGATGCAGAAGTCCAGGGAGCACTTTTGATATATAAATCACATTCTTCAGTAGAGTGCCTAACTCAGACCTGTAAATAAGCACCAGGAGAGAGTTACTATTTCAGATGTCACTCCTCTTTGCTATTTCTTCTGAGTCTGAGCATCATGCGTAAGCATTGCTGTATGATATAAACAACTGTTTGGGTCAAGTTTGGAACTCACAATTCACCCAAGTCAATGTTCAAGAAATACAAGTAGCTTCCAAATGATGGTCTATTCCATTTCTTGCAGTACCAGAGGCCACATGGTTCTGTGTTCATCACGGCTTTACTGATGGTTAGTGGTCTCTCTTCAATGGTTTTGAACTAAAGGCAAAAGGGTCCCAACTGGTCCTGACTATCAAGAAATGTGTCTGAATTGGGATCCTCTGGAAGAAGTATAATCACTCTAAGTTAAGTAACTTATCTTCTATCAGTGGATTTGTTATATAAAACATTTATATCCTACAGTGTTAGACATCCTCCCTGTGAACTATTTCTTTTCCTTTCCTTTTCAAGACAATTCAGAGGTTAAACTACAAAATGTCCTGGTCAAAACCACAAAGAGTTTCAGGTGCAGCCAGGAATGTAATGAAAAACAGTTCAATGCCTTAAAAATAGGCTGTTCAGACTTTCCTTTGCTTTCTAACTTCAGAAAAGAGTTGTCAACATTTGGTACACTGTTTGGTTATGCAGATGTTGCTTCTATGTAATAATTTGTAAAGAAAGTTAGCATTTGGGTAATGGACCCAATCAGCTTAGCACAGAAATCCTTAAGAACTCCTGTGGGTATGAGTTTCAGAAATTCACCTTGTACATATGCCATTCACCAACTCCATTTTTCAAGGGCAAACTTGTATCACCTCTCCTTGCCCAAACCCTTCTTATCTGTAAATCAGTCTACCATCACTAAAGGTATTCAGTTCATGAGAAGGACTGTAATGACAGAACAACCTTTTAGCCCGCAGCTCATTAAATAATTCAAGGAGGGCAGATTAACCAAAACCCCAAACAAGCAAAGCTAAATTAAATTAAAAAATATGTGTACAAAAGCTAGCATTTGCAAGCAGATGGTAGGACTCCAGCTGCCAGGCAACTGGGTACAACATCATGGACTTATGTTAGCACTGAAATTCCTTAACCCCATCAGACAGGCACAGTTTCTCCATCAGGACACAGCTGGAGCACATCTTGATTTGATCTTTCCTGCCAAGTCCCATGGTCTGGGTGGATGAGCTGCAGCAGAACTGAGTGTAAAAGAAATATTAAGTTCTCATTTGGAGGAAGAAGGATAAGCAGCAGATAAGCAGAGCTGTGCCCCACTTTAGCTGCTGTGCTCTACCCACTGCCACCAGGCTCTTCTGGGCACCATCCTTGTAGCAAATAGAAAGGATGTGAGAAGAAAGGCTTACTTGGACAATGGCCACTAGCCAGGAAATGCTGGGACTTCTTTTTATATTCAAGTAGAGAAACTGTTTAATAAGACCCTGTGTCTCCCTAGGGAGGCTTCTCTGTCCCTGGGCAAGGAGAAGAATGGGTTTTGAATCTCAATAACTTCTCGAAGTGCACAAAGGCCTAGTTTCTGAAGGACTTGTCTGTATTTCCCAACCTGTATCCAAATGCTGTTTCCAGGTCTGTATCCCTGGCTCTCTCTCAGCTGATGTCTGGGCTAATGCAGATCCCAGACCTCAGCTTTGTGCTTGCACCTGAGGGAAGGAAGTCTGCCTGGGAGCACTGTAGGCTGGAGGCCTCTTCCCTGATGTCTCAGAGTCAGATTTTGTTCATCTTTCATGTCCATTGCTTCCCTTTTGGGATGAGACAGACCAAGCAAACCCAAAGAATCCCTGAAATGACCATCTGGAGCTGTGCCCAGCACACCAGCCTTTCCGTGTCCCTGTGAGTGCTGGTTCAGGATGAAAAAAAAAAAGAGAACTCAGGCCTTTCAACAGGGCATGTATCCAACTGAGCTCACTTCCCCAGAGCACTCACATCTGAGGGCGGGCAGTGTCTTTGTGGCAGTTTCATAACATGGAATCAGGAATCATAACTACATTCCACCCCGGTCCCAGTTTCAGTACATAAGTCCTCTGAGGTTCTCCAAGTGCTTGTTCCTCTTTCAGTAATGGAAGCACAACAGTTTTATGTTTCCTCTGCAATAGTTTAACTAGTGAAGAGAATAAAACAAGCATTACAAGATTTAGTTGGTAAAAAAAATTAAGATGCCATCTATTTTTTTTAGACAGATTTAAGTGGGCACATTTAGAGAATAGAACCACCCTTAGCACATTTTCAGAAGATTTTTTTTAATGTTTTGGAAGACTGATTTGTGTACTGCTTATCCATAAAATGCAACAAGCCCTTACACACCATTCCAAAAGAGAGCCCCCACCTGAAATAGAAAAAAGGAACATAATGTTAATGGAGAAACCCAGTAATATTGCAGGCTGTGATTGGTATTGTTACTGTAAGGGAAGCTTGCACTGGAATATCACATAGTAAGTATTATTACAGTCACATAAAAATGCTAAGTAAAAAATTATGTCTAATTCATTAATCAGATTTGTGAGATGCTGAGTGCTATTTGAGGCCAAATATGAAGTTCTGATCATCTCACAGTTGTGGCCTCTCTGACATTTCAAGGGACATAGCTAGAATATACTTGGAGGATAAGTTTGGATTAAGAGGATTAGGCACAATGTAATTATGGTACGTAATTTTCAAGGTTCAGGGGTATACACCAAACCACAGCCTTTCAAAGCCTTAAAAAAACACTGCTGCAAACCTGAAGCTTAAAGCATTTCTGAAACCTCTCTGTGAACATCCACATTTCTCTCATCCCGATATAAGGCTGCTTATGCTTCCCATCTGCCCTGGCTGACAGCAGGACCAGCATTCCTCCAGGAAAGACTGGGGAGTGGTTGGTCTCTTGGCCATATGATCTAACTGAGATGGTTTGTACAGGTCAGGCGCCTCAGGATTGGTTCACAGGGCTGACAAACACCTTGAGAACCTCCTGAGAAAGTAGGTATGGCTTCCCCTGGACATACAGTTTAGGCTGCCTCTGAGTACTTCCACCTGTTTTTTATGAGCAGGCAGTAAATCCAGCCCCAAGTTAGGTTAAGTTTACTCCTGCAGGGCAGTACTGACTACTGGAGTAAGATGCAGCTCCCCTCACTATTTTCATGATGTTCACACTAGACTCCAAAGTGTCTTATTGCTTCTCTCTCATGTTTAGCACAGCTTTGAATCACACCAGGTGCTTATCAGGTTGCAATATAAATGCAATTGCATGAGTGCTACTGGAGTTAAGTGGGAGTACAAGCAATATAACTGAAAAATGAGGTTGAATACTGAGGATTCTTCTAATACTTTGCTTTCAGACCATGAATAACCTGATTGCCTACATTTTCAAGACAATTTAGTGATCAAGGAAGTCCTCCAAGAACTTCCATTCTATGGTTGTAGGATCACCTTACTTCAAGCATGACTCTGATATGTAGGGTTACCATTCTGCACACTGAGTAAGGGAAAGGTTGCACCCAGCTCAGAGGAGGAACAGTGGTGAATGTGGATCATTCTTATTTAATTACCTTCCTTATCATCCTGACCAGTGTTATTTATTCCAGATGGAGCCAGTTAAGATGCTTCAGACATGAAAAACAACAATAACAATCAGGAGAAACAAGCAAGAAGTTATGCACAAATTGCACTGAATAAACAAAGAGAACTTCAGTTTTACTTAGAATGTGTAACCTGATGTCTCTGTTTCTCTTGTCTCTATCACAGCATACTTTTCTGGTCTTCTAAGCACTTCTGCAACTGCAATTCCCAAAAACACCTTTAGGCCACTGGAGCCACATACAGTTTTCTATAAAAGCATAACAGAAGTAAGAATGAAGCTCAGTGGTCTCTTCTACACCATAATAACAGCAAATTAACCATAGAGGATGGTCCGCATATCTCAGTCTCTGGTAATCCTTCTTGGGAACCACCATTTTGTGTCTGTCTCAAAGTCCCTTGTGTCCTTTCCCCAACAGAAAATGTTCAGGGTAAAGAAAGTTTTCCCTCTGGTTCAGTGCCTTGGTGTTGCCAGGACACAAGTCCATGCAAGCCCATTTTAAGCTCTTTAGGGCTAAGCAGTAATTATCCAGCTTTGCCAGCTGACTGGTTGACTTGCTGCCAGGGGACTGAAGCAAGGCTTGTGACTTCTAAGCATATTGCCTGACAAGTGACAGAACATGCAGAGGGGATAAGGTACAGCTTAGCACAGTTCAGTGAACAGAAAAAGAAGCAAAATGGGGCTAAATGGGTGTGGTCAAAACAGATATTTATTCATCTGGAAGCCGTCCGGGTGCAAGCTTCATACGGCAAATGCTGGCATGGAACTATTCAAAATTTTAAGCAGAGTTTTCTCCCAGCTCCAGTTTGCCAAAAGTATTTCCTTTGTGTATTTTTGTCCCCTGCAGGGGCTTCATATATAGGGAATTGTTCTTCAGAATCTTTCTTTGGCTTTTATTCCCGCTTAGTGAAATTTCATTCTGAGGAAGACCTATAGTTACAATCCTATCTAATTCAGTTCTCTTCTATCCTCTACCCAATCTCCTAAAAGAAAAATTTAACCCTTTTTTAGTTCTTCTACTTGTTTCTTTGAATCCAAAGGGCTCATCGAATATGAAATTTAACTGAGAAAACACAGTTACAGTGAAGCAAAAAATCAAACTAATATTGGTTTGCCTTTGGAGGTACTAAATTAGGGATGCAGCTTAATTTCAGTATCACAGCTTAAATTAAGGAAGTTTTGAGTTATATTTGAAGCTTCTGTTTGCTCATTGCTCTGCTTGAGCAACAGGAACCTGGATAGGATGGAGTTCTCTGGAGTAAAGTAATTAAGAATTAAATTATGAATCAAAAAGTACTGCTCAAACTGTACCTTAATCTTCCTGGCACATGCATGCTTTGCAATCTACTCTGTGGGATATGTTTCAGAGATAAGCATTAAAATACATAAGGAAATAAATATGCATAGAAATAAATGTATGTGAAGAATGCCAGGCTAAAAATGAGTCTTTTTATAATGTGGGATATTAAGAAGAATCTGGCTTAATTCTCCAAAAGCAAGAGGCCTCACAGAAGTATAGATGACTTCCCTTTTTAATGAATCTAAAATATTCCTTCTTTCTTACTGTGAAAAGCCATGATCTCCTAAATAGGGACTAGAGTTCATAGTGATATGAGCTGAGAGCAATGTCTGTGTTCTTCAGTGATGCCAGATCCAGTCCTCACACAAGCAGGCATCACATGTGGGAACATCTTTCCTACCTTTAGATAGCTACAGGATAGACAGATAAATCACCCATGAATCCTTTATCATCTGTGAAGAACAATCCCCATTTTGAGGGCTGATTTATTTTATTTTAGATGTCTCCTGTAGGACAAGATGAAATAAACCCTGGAAATGACTCTTTCTCTCTGATATTATAGTTGGAATTTTGGATTGTGACTGGAACAGAAATCCTTGTGTGATGGGGTAACCCATCACTGGCTATGGAGCTCCATGGCTGTTTACAAGGCAACAGCATGATAACCTGCTGAAATGTACTGTATTGGATGTTTTTTTGATAATTAGAACTTGAATTTGTCTATTTGGAGGTGTATGTAATACTGTAGTGAACTATTTACGATATCTGATGCTTTCAGTTGATTTTCATCAGAACAAATAACTTTTATTCACACTTTTTTTGCTCTGATCTGCACAAAGAATTGGAAATATCGGTTTTCTGGCTCTATCAGAAAAAAAGCTGAACGTAATCTTTGAACACACAGGTTTCATTTTAAATGGATAACTTCTACACATTTAAATTACAACTAAGATATTAAACAATGTAAGTAAAAAAATCTTCTGATTTTTCTCTCTCTTTAGAACAGTGACATCAAAAATTAAAAAGACATTGGATATTATTAGTTTCAATTTTTACTGGGTTACTTAAAATGCAAATTTCTTTATGAGTCCTTAAACCTGAAGGTTTACTGATATCTATTCTTGTCACTAATTAGCTCTCTCTTTTTTGGTCATGCTAATAATAATCCTAGTACTATTTCTCACTCTATTTTGTGGGAGTTCCTCTGCATTTTTCTGGGGATCTTCAACAAGCTTTTCAAAAAAAAAAAAAGAGGACTATATGATCCCTTCATTTGCTGACCTGTGCCCCTCCCATCCCCCAGCAAATGACTGTTAAATTTCTTGTCCTGTTTCAACCTAATAGGTCAGAGGGACAGAGGTTTCCAAAACAATTATACTCCTACCAGATTTGTGGAGACTGACAGCTAGGAAGAGAAGAGAGCTGAACTAAAGCTCTGCTGGTGGGCAAACAAGCAGATCTAGGTCATGATACTGATCTGCCCTCAGTGCGCACGTTTTTTTGTCATACTTGGGAAGTCAAAGGGGACTTGGGAAGAATTTGGGCTACTCCAGGATGAGCACATGGGTGCAGATGAAAGGAGAAGACCCAAATCAAGGAGTCTTATTTATCTATAATTTGTGTCATTCATGAAGCAATTTCTCTGATTTCTTCGTCTTTTTCCTCCCTAATTTTCTTTTCTTTGCTTTACCCTCTTTGAATGAACAGATAAGAGCTTTCTAAACTTGAGCAAATAAGCAAACAGACTGAAAACAGAGTCCATTTGGCCTTGGTTCTCTGCCTCAGAATAAGCTTTTCATGATGTTTTTAAGAAAAGTATGCAGAATTCCAGGAAAAGTGATCCATAATCTCAAAGTTTTAACCTGAACTCCTTGAACTCAGAAGCAGGGCTGCTATTTCTGTGCCAGATAATGACACACACTGTGTATGCATCACAATTAGTGTTACATTTACTTGCATGTAGAAGCCTCAAAGAGCATTGTGGCCTCTGAGTTTGATGTTTTGCAAGTGTATATGCACAAGAGAGAGAATGAGACATAAACCAAAAGAAAAAAACATTCAATAAAGTTTTCTGTGAAGATTACAGATGGTCAGGAACTTTCCACCAAAGCAAATGCCATCACAAAATGCCAATTATCTGAAATGCGAACTCCTTTTGCACAAATGCACTCATTTCAACTTATTTTTTCTTTTTTTATGAGATAGAAGGAAGTCCCGGATTTGATCAGCCCTCTGAACCTGTTGCTGTCTGAAGAAGCACCTGCCAAAGGCACATGTCTGTACACAGGGTAAAAACCTCTCTGGAAATTCAAACACTGTGTGCTGAAGCTCTTATGGCCAATCCTGGAAGACTTACCATGACTCTCTGCCCGAATGTCCTGCTTGTGGATCAACCCATGTGAGCCTGGTTGTGGGAGTTGCTCCCTGGAAAAGCATGGAGTAAACTACCCACAGTTCCTAAAACAGGCAGAAAGGCACCTTTGCTCTGGGGCTTGGGCTCTGACTCAAATTGAGATCTCACAGGTAGAGAAATTGCCCACTTTAACGGGGAGATCATGGTGCACCCTGCACTCTAAGATTGTCTGCTAACCACTGAGTGAAGCCCTTAACCCTGTGAAGTTTTTAGCACTCTACCACAGAACATTATTTACCCCATCTTGGCTGTGAAAATTAGATATTTTGAAATTTCTACTTTGCTACATCTTGAGGTGATTTGAAGAGCAAAATAAGATTCAAAATTTATATTTTTATTAGTCCTCCTCACATATACAACCATGAAACTTATTCCTTAAAAACTCAAAATCTGGTATTGGGGTGGACTGGGTAATTTGCTGAGGAGAGTAGAATCAATAAAATCATAGAATAATTTGGGTTGGAAAAGACCTCTAAGGTCATCAAGTTCAACCTTTAATCCAGCACTGCCAAGCCCACCACTGAACCATGTTCCTATGTGCCACATCTACGTGTCTTTTAAATACCTTCAGGGATGGTGACTGGGATTGGTGGGACTAACACAATCTTCCAATAAAATGCTGCCGAACTAACTTTTATACTATTGTTCTTTTATAGGAGTACTTACAATAATTTTAAACATTAAAACTTGGGGTTTGTTTCATAAATGGAAATAAATTGTTTTTTCATACAGTTTCATATATTGTAATTACTTCAGCTGTCACAGCCTTTTATGTTTTGAACCACAAACTGTAAGGCAGATCGTTGTGTTTGGACTGATGGACACTCAGACTTGCAGTGAACCAAAGGAGACAGTGTGATGAATGGGTTTCTGACCTCATAATGTACATCTTCTGAATTAGAAAAGAAGGCCTAAGGCAAAATTATGCATGTAGATCATTGCAGCAGCTAATTCCTTTAGTGGGGAGAGCTATAGGAAAAATGATGCTGTATGCAATTCAACCCAAAGACAGTGATCCTTATATAATTATACTCTATAAATAATGTTTCCAAATACAATTGTGTACGTTCCAGATGTTCTGTGTTGTGGCTTTTCCACCCAGAGCTACAGGAAGATGAGAAGTGGTACCTCAGCAGCCGTTCTGGCCAAAGGCATTTTGCTGTGTGGTGTTGCTGCAGGGTGAACCTTCTGTGGCTCCTGGGAGAGCTGCTCAACACCACCTTTTAGAGATGAATTCTATGTTCTCTCTGGAAACAGCTATATTTGAATTAGGGGACTTCTTTGTGACCTCTTATTCAGCCACACACGGGGAGTGTCTGAGTTGCCTTTAACACAGGTGAAGAACGGGGGGAAGGGGACTGTCAAAGCCACACCTCTTCCTCTCACATAACCTAAAGGGACAATCAGAATCCAGTCATCACCGAGATATTGTTATTTCCCCCCAAAAGAATCCTTTTCACTCAAGCACGTTTTGATTATCTATTGCTCCTCCTAAATATACTGTGTATTGTAATCTACTTGTGTATATATATAAGCATACTGTGTTTAAAATAAGATTGCATGATCTAAAACCTAGCTCACATATTCATTGAGCAATTCTGGAGTCTAAGGAAATCCTGTGTACAACCAAACAGAAAATTGAAAGGTAACAAAAAGAAGAAAGTCCAAGTACTATTACCAGTCTTTGGTTACCATTTTGGCCAAGAAGCTGAAACTGATGTATTTAGATCTAGCAACAGAGGTACCCTGAATACACAACAGCTATCTCCACATCATGCACACCAAACTATGCTAAAAGAGCATGAAAGCTTTGGACCCAAACTCTACAAAGTTAGAAAATGCCAGGAAAAAAAATGCACAGGCAACCTTAATTTCCCCCCTTTGTACAGACAGTCTTTATCTATTGGTTCCCCAGCTATTTTTCCTCCAAAAAATTTCTGCCTTAATCTGCACAAAGAGGAAGAGTGCTGATTGTTCAAGAGCTGCTCCTCAGCAGTTTGTTTTATCCTGCTTTAGCCTTCAGCCTTTGGCCTGGTTTACTGGCACTGGAATTAGGGAACAGTTGTCCAAAGCTTCCTGTGGAGTCAGGGGAGAGACATTAGTGCTTCCTCAGAGTTTTTCAGTTTGTTGTAGAATCTGAGTTACTTTCTGGAAGCATATCTTTCTCTCCTTTCTGCAGCAGGGAGCCTAGAGTGAATAAGTGCTTGTGTAATGAACTTTGAGTATTTGTTTAGGTAAAATAAAGCTGGTTCATAACCCTTGTTTACAGAACCTTGTTCTGCTCTTTTTTCCCAAACAGTATTAAATTTCCCTATGTGATTTGTCATGACACATGTTGCTTCAGTGTCTGAATGTTTTGAAAATTTAAACTTTTTTTAAGGTACTCTAAAATGAGAGGATAACACAACTCCCACCTGTCTATTGAGAGCTGAGACCCTGAGTAAACATTAAGAAAACTCCCTGTCAATTTTGACTTCAGTGTATGCGCATTATTATATAGATTAAGAGAGAGTTCTCATTTCCTTTGGCGGTAGCTCTCTGTTGACACATGATGTCCCCATCATCTGACATGATTCAAGACAAGCCCAGAAAAATGCTCTTTGTGAGGCCCTGTGAGTGGCCTGGTATAGACGACCTACCCAGGACCTTTCAGGGTTCTGTCTCCTGGAAAGGGCAGTTTCCTTCTCTACAGCAGCATTCCATCAGCTGAACTGCACAACTGTCTTCTTCTTCCCTTGTCTCATTCATCGCTTGCTTTACAATTTCTGTTAGTTCAGGTGTTCCTGCTCCAGGTCTCCCTTCCCCTTGGCTGCCTTCTCTTCTCCAGCTACTTCAGTCTGAGCTTTCATTCTCCTGAGCCTCATCAGGGACCTTCTCTTCCTCAGACACCTCAGTACAGTGCAAGAGTCTCCCAGGAATAGCTCTTTAAGGAATCTTCTTAAGGAAGTTGTCTTGCCATTAAATAACCATCTTGGCATTAAATAACCATCTTGGCTCCTGTTTGAAGTTACATCTGAAAGGTTAGCATATCCAGCAGTGCACAGATCAGTTCCAGCACTGTGTTGGGATTCTGATTCAGATAAATTATCTTCCACTTCCAGTCACATTCTTGTCACGTTTTGGCTTTGCTTATAGGCTTCTCCTCCAAAAAAAGGCCTGACCTCATTAAAATATTGGCCCTATGGGCACTGTGTCATGTTATTACTGCTATTACTTAATGTTTACCGCAGGGGAAAAGAGTATGCCAACCTTCAAAGTTCAGAGGTAGAATGAAACATGACTGCCAACTTTCCTACGTTTCAGGTTTTCCATATCAACATGTTGACCCAAGTCTGAATGTTTTGAAAATTTAGAGGCCAGAAAGTCTGGAGTCCACTTTTGGATTTTCATTTAATCCCGGGTTTCTTGGATTCAAACACATAGAATTCCTGATTAGGCTGAGTTTGGACATAGTGCCAATAAAACACTTACTTTAACTAGAAATGTTTAGATCACTCACTCTAAGAGTGTAACAATGAAGTTAAAAGCTTTGTTAAACAGAAATCAGGAGGTAGAGTTAATTTATAATTGTTAAAATGCATTTTAAAAATCACAAAGGATAGCTTTATATTCACTTATTATGTTTTTCATGCTCACAAGCTGCTTTTCAAGCAAGGAGAAAGAGCAGATGTGGAGGCAATGGGCTTGGGAGGTATTTCCAAAACCACTCCTAAGCCATTGCCTTTTAAAGCCAAAATCATCTAATTTTCAGTGCATTTTCTCACTGTTCCCCACTCATCAAGGATCACTTTATTTCCGTCTATGTCATTCTAGCATTTCTATACCAAGATCTTGAAAGGTCCCAGCAACCCTGTACATCATGTACAGATTATGCTCTCATCTCCAAGGATCAGCAATCTTACAGGTGGTGAGAGAGCAGGAGCTGGGTGGTTCAGCAGCAAGCAGCTGAAGTGGCACAGCAATGTCCTACCAAATTCATTAGCTTCCAAAATGGCAAGACACAGTAGGCTTTGATTAATCTGTGGAATTTGTAGGTGATGGATCTCCCATTAGCTCTGGAAGAAAGCCATAGAATGCAGTTCTGGGACACTGTTGGTTGAGTATATTTACATCTATGTCCAAAGTAATTTATCAGGGATTCTGCAGTGCTCATTTTGCTGCCTGTTAGAAGATTTACTCTATGTGAGTTACAATGCATCAAATTAATAAAATAATTGATTTTTAGTACACAAAAAGCATAACAATGAGGGGGTAACTCAGACCTTTCTCCTCTCCTGGCATGGGCTGCCTGTAAGTGAATATTTCAGAATACTGTGATTTTTACAAAGATAATGGGGGTAAATTCAAACTACACACTTTTTTTTTTTCCATGAAGCAACTGTAATGAATGTGAGCCAAGTTACAGAGCTAGTTTCAAGCAGATCTGCAACAGCAAATATATGCCAGATTGCACTTGTGAATGATCCCAGCAGGCAATAACTGCTTGGCTGTAAGCTGTGTGGGACAATTCTGTGTTGTGGTGAATTGTCCATGGTAAACTACCACAGTTCAAGCCATTAAAAGTACAAAAAGAACAAAAAGATCCTCCATATGTCCGAGTTCAATAAGCATTTGGACAATGCTCTCAGGCACATGGTGTCCTGCACAGGGCCAGGAGTTGGACTCAATGATCCTTGTGGGTCCCCTCCATTTCAACATATTCTGTGATCTCTCAGCAGAGCTGATGGTGCAGCAGCTCTCAAATGCCTTATCACAGACTCTGTGAAGCTCAGTGTCAAACCTTATGATCTCTCTCAAAATCCATTCACACCGAGAAAACAATCCAGCACAAAACTTGCTTGCCTTTTATTCAACAGACACCCTCCTGTTTCAAGGGCAGATTGTTAATACTTCCCTTACAACAACTCAAGTAGAGTCTCGGCCACCCTGGGCTCTTGCACTGCACTGTCTGCACCACAGCAGTGACCAGCTGACACAGTCAGCAGCGTGTGGCTCAAAACCACAGCCTAGTCAAGCCAGTAATTTGGCAACCACAAAGGCAGATGCATCATACTTTTGTGCCTTCACTCAGCTTCTCCCACATTGCTGGTAAAACTGGCCCTGGCATTTCTGCTAGGCAACTCTATGAAGCTACATGACCCCATCATATGACCTTGTTAAAGACTTCTGCCCTGGGTTTTGCAGAGTGAGAATGCATGAGGCACATAAATCACACATAAGCCCTCTGTTAAACAGGTGTTGAAAGCTCTTTCTGTTTAGGACCATCTTGTCTAGATGTTCTCTACTGGAACCACAGATTCTATCTTATGTTTTTCTTTTTTTTTTTTTTTTTAGCTAATTTTTGGATTGAACAAATACTCTCTGAGCAACATGGATGTGCAGGCAGGTTTTGAATTCAGAAATCATGGTCTGTCTACTCTTGTGCAAATAGGCTAGAGACTTCCTACCACAGTTAGGAATTTTGTTGACTCAAGTACACAAAAGAAACAGAATCAAACCAAAAGTTATTTGAACCCAAGTGGATGTCAGATGGAATTTAAACCTAAGGGAGGTCATCTGCTGATGCTTCATGCCTTTGAGCAGTCCTTTATGGTGAAAGGACAGGATAGTTTCTTTATTGAAGGTGGAGCTAAGAAGAGCAGTCAGGTCTTCTGTCAACACCACATGAAGAAGAGAGCATTGCAAAATAAGAGATGCGTGTGTAGAAACACAGCTCAGTTAGGTGCTTTCAAGACATGGCAGTTGCAGATGGGAATATCCACCTAGTCAGATATCCTGGATAGCTGATCCTGTGTTTCTTGATGATCAGTCTAGTTTGAGCTGTGCTATGGCTTGTCTGGTCTGGTCTTTCTCCTGTATCGCTCCATTAGCAGACAGGACAAGCTGCAGCTGCTGTATCTCCTTGTTGCCCTAATGCCATGCAACATGTCCTTCCTAAGCAATGGGGAGAGACTCCACATATCCACTGGACAACTGAGTGGTGTCTGTTATGTCAAAATTCAAGGTTCCATAATGTCCAAAATATTTGTGAATACCGGAGTGCAATAAGGACAACATGAGGAGTTACTTCTCAACATGCCACCAAGACCAATACTGTTTCCCACCTTTGCTCTCCCAGCTGGAAATGGTTCCTCATGTGCCCTAAATGGTCTACTGCATGTGGCAAAGAAAGAAAACACCCATCAGACCACCCAAGCCTGCCCAGCAGCAAGCCACAGTCACACAGAAAACTGCAATTCAGAGTGCTTCTGTCCACCATACACAATGTCTTGCTGTAGCCTTCCCGCTGTCAGGAAAAGCAGGGACAGCCATTGCCCTGAAAATTCTTTCACAGGGGAGACACATCCAGGGACTAAGTCATATGAAAAGCATGTGTAAAAACGGGTTTAAAGCACTTTAAAGTATTTTTAGAATCACCAAGGGTGGAAAAGTGGAGAACACTCTTCACTGAAATGTGTCCTTGTAATTCATAAAAATCCTGTGGATGTGAAATGCCCTATTACACTCTGCAAACTAGGCTGAGCTGCATTTTATGCTCCACTTAACTCTTGTTTTGGTGCATGTTTTATTCCTCTCCTAGATGGCGCCAGTGTCTCATTACTGAAGTGGCTCCTTTCTCTTCATGGATCTTATTTTCGTGATTTTGTTTTAATGACTGCTTGTGTAAACGACTGACATAGGTATTTGTCAAGAACCAGGTCCGCAAGCTGTTCTGCTAACTTTGCCAGAAGCAATTATTTTTCACACAGTCCTGACTTTATGGTATGGAATGCTTTCTACAAATGTTCATGTTTTTAGTACTTCTTTTACACCTGTTTTATGCTTCATTATTGTTGTACAGAACATGAAATATGAAAGATTAATTTTATTAGTCTAATTTTTCCATACTCCTGTGCTCTCAGGAGAGCAGCCCTGTAGTTACAGACATTCTCCAAGAGCAGAATGGAGCCTGTGTACACTGAGACATCCCAGCTCATGTGCAAGGAAGAAATCAGGGATTTTGTTGCATCCTTTCACATGTAGTGGTGCTGATATTCCACACTCCAGTTCTTTCAAGAAAAGCTGATGCCTTTCACTTTCAGATGAGTCATACAAAGACCCAAGAAAAGCAGCTATTAGCTAAAAGGGGCTATTTTTTTAAACAATGTTTTTTATTACAAGGATGATGTTGCTTTGTAAAGTCTGGACCCTTTTTTAATCTTTTCTTTTTGTCTACCCATCCTGGCTAACAGATTCTTTATAATATTGCTCTGCCAGTCAATATGTATACCTGTCACAAGGTTTTCTACAGCATGTGTCATCCAAAACCCTAAGTTCCCAGTGGAACTGGGATTTTCTAGCTTTTCTGGTAAGAATGCTGAAAGAAGAAATAGAGTTTTTATCATTTTCATTTCCTTCAGGATGTCATTCCCCATTGGCAACCTTGAACTGAAAACATCTGTCTGTGACTCACGGCTTTGGTGGTGAGATTTGTTTCAGCTGCCTGGGCGTCATGGGGAAGAGGTGGCATTGCTATAGCGGGTGTCTGTGCCCTGTACTTGATGTTTTTCTGCCCACCTTTTAGGACAGGTGTTGCTCTGCACCTTCAATACCTCAGTGCCACAGCCTTGGTAATGTTGTTTGCTGTTGCAACCCTGCAGCCTGCAGCTCTGCAGCCTCTCACTACAGATGGTGTAGTAGCCTATTTCAGAGCTTTTAAAGTGATGCTTTTCCCCTGTCAGGCTCATGCTCTTATAATTTTTCATGTTTTTTACCTGCAAACCCAGAAATTGCTACAATAGGTTTTTACAGAAAATACCTACTACTGACGTAAGTCTGACACCTTATTTCCCCTTTTTCCTTATCTCTCATTTTGTAGACTTTTAGTTTGAATGAGAAAAAACCCAAATCTAGTTTGCAATAAAGTAGGTAGAAATCATTTAAATACTCAATTAATATTGTCCAGTAATATACACGTAGTGCTTGCACCTAATGGACTTATTACCATTATCACTAAGAGCTTCATGAACGGGGACAAGTAGTAGGGTGTTCAAGTGGGTATCAGTGAAGTGTGTAGGTGCAGGGAAATAACACGGTCCTCCTCACTGCCACCAGCTGAACTAGGAGACATAGGGGAGGATGCTCATCTGGGTCCCCATCGCTGCCCTTCCTGGCTGGTCACTCAGTTTTTTCCTTCTCCTGTGGTGTTTTTTTTTGTTTCTTCCAAAACGTAACTCTCCGCATCAGAATGGATGTAAGCCATTAGCTGCAGACCCCACAAATAAAACTGAATGTGCCCCTCTCCAAGAATTCTTTGTGCAACATAAGCACAATGACGGCAGTCCTCTGCCATCCTGCAGTAACACTATGGGTTCACTAAAAATAGCCCTTATGCTTCAATCATATGGAAGCACAAGACTCCCTGGTCTCTCTTTCAGCATTTATTAAAGAGAGAGAATCTATTAATGAGAGAGAGAATACAAGCATATATAAAAGCAAGTTTTGCATTTAGACTCAAAAAGCCTTCATTGAGGGATTTTAATCCTAAAGCCACTTCAGTAAAAAAAGTATTGTTTAATCCAGATGTTTGTGAAGTGTCATATGAACCACTCTACAAGTAACCACTTGCTTTCTTCCATTAACAGGAACTGACAGGGACTTTTGCTAAGTTTGTAGATATAAACGAAGATCAAAGAATGCTCACACCCACAGATCACACAGAATTCAACAGATTACTGGAAAAGTTAAAAATCCCTTAATCAAATAGCAAATGGCAAAATGATATGACGAATAGGCATCCAAGTGACTCATTAAGAGAGTGCAAGAATCAGCATGCCTGAAATTCTGCTCTCCCTATTCACACAAGATAGACTGACACATCTCTGAGAAGTAATTCTAAGTCAGTTTTTAGGTATTTGTAGTATTTTTTATAACACAATTGCTCCTTTTCCCAAACATGCAAGTGAGAAGTCTGACCTTTTCAAAGATGAACTGAAGCTTCACTATGATTGGCTCTGGTTAATAGAGGCTTTGCTATCCCATGTCTTGCATTACACAAATTACAGGAAAAGATAATAAAGCCAGCTACAAGAAGGGGCAGGAGGCTTATGGCCAATGAATTAGCCAATTTTAGGTGAGGTATTTAAGCTTGTGGGCACTGTGGCTGCAGGTGCTGGCATTCTGCCTGTGTTTACACTGGTACCACACTGTCAGCAGTACCCCACACCAAATCCTGCATCATCCCTGCTGTGCCAGTGCTGTCACACACCAGGATAGCTGAGCTCCTTTCTTCTGCTGTCAAGGACAGACTTTCCCAGCAGGACACAGCTGGCACATCTGGCCTTGCTCATACTTTGCACCACCCTGCAATGGCATCTTCTCCTTCAGGGCTGCTTCACTCCCAAGGAACTCAAATTTACCTCACAATAGGTATGTACCTGAAGAGACTTTATGCTTGAGTAGCTGCCCTTCACAGCCACAGCCTGTCCTATCTTGAACACATGTCGTCACCATCGTAGCATCTTGACAGGAGCAGCCCAGATAGACAGGCCTTTGGGGCACAGGGCATTGCAGCAAATGGCCAGATTTAGAGAATAGATGGAGACAGAAAACCTTAACAACAGCAATCTTAACATCACACCCTGTTTTGCCTTGGTGATTTCCCCTGGAGTGTGGATTGAGTGTATGGGTGTCTGACTTCTCCTCCAAGTCCCACTTGGGCACACAGGGAAGCATGCACCTCTCTTTGGAGATCCTCACTGTGCCACAGACCAAGGGCGCAGGGAGGTCTGCAGGGCTGTAGCCATCAGAAGTTCTCTTGATTCTGCCTGTCTCCTGCTGAAGTGCTCTGGGCAGGCTCCCCTTGTGCACTCAGTGTACCAGACAGACTGCAGCCAGAGTCTTGTGTGGCTTCTGCAGGGCTTTCTCAGGAGACTGCCTGTGAGAGCTCCAGCTTTGCCTGCAGTGTCTGCGAGTGAGGAAGGAGAGCAGAGTTGTTAAGCCTGGCAGCAGAAGTGGAAATAAAATGTGTAGTGCTTGACTGTGTGTACTTTGCATCCTGACATATTGCATTGAAACTCCCAGATCCTGCTCCACTCCTTCATCGCACCCAAGTATAAATCCCCAAGGACCCTCTTCCACAGCCTAGGCATGTGGTCTGTCCCCTCCATGGGTGCTCCCAAGTTGTGCTGCTTTTGTCTGAGACTTGTAAGCTCGTTCTGTGGAAGAAGACATTCAGGCCTTTACTCCATGCCAGAGGAAGCCTGTGCTGGTGGTTTGTCTGTGAAGTCTGTGTTATTTTGTGACCACCTGCTTTGTTCTCTCTTCTGTGACAGGAGGAAGCCACTTCAGTGAAAAGAATGTTCTCATTTGCTGAGACACAATAGAAGCTAATAGGAATGGAGTAAACCCTTCCCAACACTTGCAAAATAAGTTAGGGTTTAGAATTTTATACTGTAGCTATATCTCCTTTTTGTCAATGGTGTTAGTAAATGCTGGACAAGAGGCACATTTAACTTTTAGAGATAGCATGGGCAGCTTGGACTAAATTTATTTTCAAATGTTCATAGTATAAAGTTCTTCAGAAACTGCATGATGGTAACAATCCATTCCCAAAACCAAGAAAGAAGGAATACACAGTGACAAGTGACAAGGCGAGAAAGGTTTGTGTCCTTCAAGTCAACAACTTTTCTGAGACAGAAACAAAATAATAGCTGCTAGGATATAACACACTTATTCACCTGGTCAGGAAAATGAGAGTTCCAAGACTACCTGAGTAATGTAAAATCATTTCAGTCTATCTGTTTGATTTGTCAGAATTAACTGCAGGTATAAATTCTTTTCTTGTTCATTCCTGGTTCCTGCAGAGGGTGTTGAAGCACTTCTTAATGCAGTCTCTGCATATGCTTCTTTTGATGGTTCATAAAACTGCAGATACACCAAACTGCATCTCCTGAAATCACAACCCTGATTCCACTTCTTTGCACAGACGTCTTCATATTTTTTTCCTCTGTCTACATGGAGATATTATTGAACTGGAGACCTGAAATGCAAGAAGCACTGTATTAAGAAATCCACAGGGCAGATTTTGGCCCTTTAAAATTTAACTACAATCTAGTGGCTTTGGAGCAATTCAGCTCTGCTGGGCTATTCAGTTCAGGGACTGCAGCACTCCTGGGATCCTGTCTGACACTGCTACAAAGTACCGACTGGAAGACTGTCGCTTCTGACAGTCAGAGACTTGTCACCTCTCAGATCATCCTTGGCATATAATCTCTCACCCACAATAAAATCAGCAAAGCCCATCACTCTTCATTATCCCCTCCCAAGGAAAGAGAGCAAGCACACAATGAACCTTTCTGACAATGTGCCCAAGTCTTGCTGTGATGGCTTGGGAGCTGAGGTACTGGGCACAGTACAATTACTTGCAATAGACTGGTACCAGAGGGACTATTTTATGTACTATATAGTTTACCTGTAGTTAGTAACCAGAAATATATGCAATTGAAAAGAAAATGCTGCATTTGAGAATCAGTGTCCCTGTGCCTTAACTAATGCTTCTGTATTTTGCAATCTTCAACTCCCTGGGTGCTTCAGGCAGGCAGTGCTTTTACCAACATACCAGAGTGTGGGAAGGAAGCACTTGAAATGTAATCTCTTATAGAGATTTCCCTAAATAAATATATTTTAGCTGTTTCTTGGTATTTTCCAGACTTATTTTCTATACCTTTATGAAGATAGCAGCTTAGTAGAAGTTCCTTCCACTGGTAAGCTGGAAAGGCAAGATCTACAAAGTGCCTTAAACATTACTTTCTTCTGGCATACAATCATAATGAGACAACAGCCCAAACTTGTTTCAAAATTAATAACCTTACCTTTTATTCAGTTCCATTTTTTTTTCACTAATAAAGCCATGATTTTTATGTGTATCAGAAATAAATGCATATTGATTCACTTCAAAGAACCTCTGTTACTGCATAGGTAAGTAATTTTGCCTTAATAAAAGAACTTTACCTATTAATGCATTCATACACTAAACATCTGTAGTTTTAGCTTGCTGATTTCTCAGATCAAAGTCTTTAAGCTGTTTTCCAAAGGGTTTTTTTTCTTTTTCTAGTAAGTTGTAAAGAACAACCAGTCTTCAAATAAAACAGTGAATTTCTGTAAAGAAAGGTTTGGTTTAGCATAGGTAGCCCAGCTCCTCATAGTCAGATGCACTCTAACTCAGACTGTTCCTTTGGCTCGTTTTGGGAGTTTCACGTTTTTTTATACAAGAAAACCATTTGCACCCAGTAAACTTGGGTTTGTGCGCACACACAGCTTAGTGAAATACCACTGCATCACCTGACAGAGGTGCAGTAACAAAGATGAGACACCAGAGTGTCAGTTCATGACTTACTCTGGAGTCAAAATGAAGGTTATATTAGTAAAATACCTGGTCTTTCAGACTGAAGAGCCATAGAGGTAGGTTGTAAGACTAGACATCATGTTCCTTTCTGCACATTTTGCTAGTACTGCTGCAATGCTTTGCTCACCCCAGCTCCATAGGTTACCTTGGCTCAGGCAAATTATTCTTTAACTAGACTTCAAGCAGCACTCTGTGATGATAGATAAGTGTTTGTGTGTCACCAGAAACAAAGTGCAAAGAGGCACTCTTTGCATTAGCTGGAATATTATTTATCACTATTCTGCTGCAGTGGAATGAAATAAGTTCATAGCCCTGATGATGTTCTCTGCATTTTATTGTACTGAGGGAAAAGGAAGTAGGGACTCACTGGCAAGTTCTTTCATCACCATTGAATTGAGGTACATTTTATCAGAAAAGCAACTCCTTTGGCAAAGTCTCTCTTCTCCTGGACATCTCCACGTAGGTTTTCTCTCTTTAGCTTTTAATGGGAAATGCTTCAAGTCCCATAACTGCTGAATCAGTATGCATGCCCTGCCAAAGTGGCAGTGGTTTTGTAAAATCTCTCTGTAATCTACCCTATGGGCAAGATATTTATTCTAAAAATAGAAATGCTCAGTTCATTACAATTAGTGTGGATGCCTTTGCCTGATAGACAATTTTTAGTATATTTTTCAATATCTTTTCCTTGCTTTGGGAGCCACCCTAAATTGTTTTTGCAGCCAGTGAACCTCTCCCTCAATGCAGATCTGTCTGTTTTCTCATAAACTCATTTTTTATTTACTCAGAAAGCTGCTGTTTGTCAGCCAGATCATGCCTGAATCTTTGAATTACCAAAGAAGATGAGTCCACTCTAATAGGTTTTAGTCATTCCTGTTCTTCAGCTCACTTCCCAGATCTGTCTTTATGACCCTCTGTCTTTAAAACCACCTATTGCAGTGGCCTGACAACTTCCAAAATATGCATGGAATTCAGAAGGTTGTCACTCCCAGTACCAGGCTGTTTTAACCATTTAGCGCTGTAGACTGTCTGGGAACACTTCTGACCTCTGAAAACATGTATTATTTCACTCTTCTAATTGTAGCCTCTATGTCTTAAAATAGCTGTTTCATAGACTCTTTCTCTTCCTAGGAATATATGAGATATTCCAATGGGAATTTTCCCAGAAATGATATTTAAAGAAAACATTTTTTTTCTACTATAAGAGCTACTAGTTTTTACTGTTCATCTCAAATCTTAAACACACAGACTCGTTGGTAATTGCTGTCAGAACCTTCTCATCTCTCTTTGGGAAGATCACAGGGGTAGCTCTCGGGGGCACAATACACTGATTGACAGTCATCCCCTGTCTCAAAAGCTGAGGATATGTCTTTGCCCACTGTACTCCCACAGTGTACCCAGTCCTGTTCAGTTTCCATGCACTCTTCCAGCCAGCCAGGAGTCCAGTGCATCCAGTCACCAATGTCCAGCACATGATGGTGGAGTCCACATGAGGGGATGATTTATTTACACCTTCATTTACTCTGTTTTTCTTCTCTCCCCACCGGGCATCCCATTTTGTTGGGACTTACTTTCTCTTGCTGCACAGCATGAAATCTGTTAATAAAACCATTCTTTTCTTTGTTTCTTGATTTAAGAGGTCACCACCAATTTACATGCTATGGGTCATGTCCTCCGGGGGCACTGAATTTTGCCCATGCAGCAATTGGATGTTCAAACCCAAGAAAATCTTCAAAGGACCTGACTCATCCTCCTAATCAATTAATTTGGGAACCAAAGACCTCATTCTCTCCCAGCACTTCTTTGAATGACAGTACCCAAAGTTTCACCAAGCCCAGTTTTACCAGCCTAGTCCCTGGAAAAGAGAAAAGCATTTGCAAACTTTAAATATTCTTTTACAGCTGAGTTAGCAACAATCCACCACATTCTGTTGCTGTCCACATTTTATTAATACTTTTCCAAACATAAGCAGGCATCATTTTTATGAACAAACTACAATTCCTACAAGACAATTCCTTGTCTCTGTCAGTTCAGGTCTTAGTGTTGATCTGTGTGCTTTGCTGCTCAGTCTGTCTTTATCTATTGATTAGTGATGCCACTGGGAGAGATCTCTGCCCACGTTTTGAGCCCTTCCAGTCACAGTCTGAAAAGCACTAAACATGTCTTAATTAGTCAGCTTGTGCTATTAAAATGAAAACAAAAAACAACACAAAAAACCTCTACCCCTTTCCCTTGATTCCTTCTGCCTCCCCCTGTGCTTCACAAAGTTCCTTTGCATCCTTTCAGAAACCTTCTCTCTTAAAATATTCCTTTTTTTTCCCCCGCTTTCCCCCCCCCCCCCCCCCACCATGGAGTTTTAACCTCACTTGGGAAGGCACTTAATTTCCAGCATGTGGATGACTAGCTAGTCTACTGCTTCTATAAAAACAGATTCTCCTGCATCAGACATATACCTTTCAGCTTAAAATTAATCCCTTGGTCTTTAATTTAAGGAATTCAGTCCTTTATTAAGTCTTTAAATAAATCTTTCAGGAGTAACTTAATACTGAAATATTTCTACCTTAAGGCGAAAACCACAAGAAGTTGAATCTTTTTCCAGGAGTGCCCTGATATTGTATTTCCCTTGCTAATCAGAAGGAAGCAGCTGCCATCTCTCCCTTCCCTTCCCCAAGCGATATATCTCAGAACCCAGCTGCTTGAATAAGGTTAACCCTCTGGAGGCAGAGATACCCAGTGTAGGGAGCAAAGCTGTAGCAGTGGTCAGTTTGATCATCACCCATATAAACAGCTGCGTGCACAGAGGCAGCTTGCTTGCCAAGTGAACCTCAAAATGCATCTGGATCAGCTCATAGGTAATACTGGAGAGGTGTTGGTACTTGTGACCTGTGTTCAGTAGGAAGCTGAGTAACAAGGTCTCTCTGGCTGTACTGTCCAAAATGCTCCTGGCACATTGTACAAGACCAAAAGATGTCATTCCAGCTGGGGATAGTTAGTCAGTAGGGACTGATCACTGCTCAGAGACAGGATGGGCATTGGTCAGCAGGTGGTAAGCAAATGTATTGTGCATCACCTTTTTTTCTTGGTTTTATTCCTCTCATTTTTGTTGTGTCCCTGTTCATTACTATTACTGTTATCACTATTATTATTTTATTTATGTATTTATTTAACTTTATTTCAATTTTTATAATGTTCTTACTTCAGCCAATGATGTCATGCTTAAATCCCAGTATCATATCATATTATCTTCCAGTATATTATTGTTATTAAATAATATTGCATAGTAATATCGCAGAATAGTTGTAGGCACTTCTGGATACTGTCTAGTCCACTCCCTGTTTTGTCAGCTGGAGTAGATTTCCCAGGACTTTATGAAGGAACAGTATTACCATATAGTGACTGTTACTGTGGAAGAAGCTGTGACCATTACATACTTGAATTTACAACACTTTCAGGATGAAAGGAAGCAAGAATGCCCAAAGAAACAACACAGTCCTCACGGCTTTTAAATTTTGTAGAGGGGAGATATACAAAGGCGAGGATGTTTATTAAGAAGGTGTTTACAAGAGCATTGAATTTCTGCACCCAACTTTAGTACCAGTTAAGGGTGCCATAGTGGAGGAACAAAACAAATGCTTTCTGCTAATCGAAAAAGATTTGAGAAAACGCAGAAAGAAGGCAGCATACATACACACCATTGAAAGGAATGCTGTTTAAAACATGAAGAATTCCTTTGAGCAGCTGAAATCATGCCCAAATAGGATACATGGGAAGATGTGTATGCTGTATTTAAGTGCAAAAATGTAGCAAGGCAGGCCAAAACTGCCTCCTTCTAAACACCCCCCTTCCCAAATTCAAATAACCCAGGAAATGATTTACTAAAATCAATCAATAAATCCTAAAAGCATATCAGGAGCAGAAAGCCTGTCAGGGGTTTGTTTGGGTAGCTCAGTGATTGGAGTGTGAAACATGCAGTGAAGAAACAAATGTATTCATCCTTTTTAGATCTGTCCACTGAAGAAGAGTCTGAATAGTGCTTCTTGCAGAGGATTTATCAGTGAACATGTCTTAATTTTAACTAAAAGTGTCTTGGAACAAGCAGACAATGTTAATATTAACAAGTTCCCACTACTTGGTAGTTTCTGTCCAAAGTGCACCCGAGAAGCTCTAGGCACAAAGCACTGCATTTCTCACTGTAATGTATAATGTTGCACTTAGAGCTGTCTTAGTACAAAAGGAATAGAAGAGAGTCAATGTGAAAAATGAAGCCACCAATTGGGAAACCTGGCATGTGTACTGGGCAAATTAGCAGTAATGCTATTTAAAATACACAGAGAATTAGTGGATAGATGGATAAGCCAGACATTGGGAGAAAGAGCTTTTTTCTAGTGAGGAAGAAATTTCACAATGGTAAATTGTGTTACACAGATATACTGGATTGCTCTGAATGGAAAATTATGAGAATAAAGGAGAACTGGGTTCAGCATATCTGATGATGTCCAAAGGATATTGAAGAATCTAAATCTAAAGGGACCTTTTTGGAAATTGAGCAGCTAGTGTATAGAAGAAGAGATCCTTGTGTGAATAATCAGGAGAAAGGGTAGAAAATGGTAATTTTTTAGAGTAAAAAGAGGTTGCTAATGGTGTGTTCCAGAGGCATTTGCTAGGCCTTTATTGTTCCACATAATAAAATAATCTAGAAAAGAAGGTAAAAAACAAGGAGAAAAAATTCAAAGATGATACGCAAATACTTTGCTATTCTGCAAAACAGCAAAGATGTGGATTGACTTTGAAGAGCTGCAACAGCACCATGTGAGTATGAATAACAGAGCAATTAAATGACACATGAAATTTAGTGGAGACAGATGCAAAATGATGCACATCAGAAGCTTCCTTGTTCAGCAGTTTTACCTTTATCACTGAGATGGGGGGGCTCTGAGCTTATGACTGCCTCTCAGACCTCAGAGTTCAGGAGCAGACAAAACCCCCATGTTACTACGCCATTGGATAAATTCGGAGTTTTTAACATTCTGTTAAACATTCTGAGCTCCCCTGCTTGCTTGTCACTAACTCTGATAAGGTTTACAGTTAAAAATCACCAAGGTGAGTAACATATGTAGGCTGGGAGTCTTCAGCCCTCCAGAGATGGCAGGGAGGGTGTGGCAAAGCTCTACAAAATTACTTGGAAAGAGTGTGTACAAATTGATTGTACTCACATTAAGTTTGGAAATAACAGAAAATCTTTCACCTATGTTAATGCCAGGTTTTCTTCCAAATGCGTCATGATTTTCTGTACAGGTTCAAGTGGCCCGGAAATGAAGCCAGTGGGAGCTGTGTTCAAAACAAACAAACAAAATTGTCCTTGCTAAAAATAGTTGCAGGGTGGGAGAATATTAACAGGAAGTAGCATATAAGTTTGCCTTGTTCCTACACTTCTCTGTGACCTCCACTGGAGACTGGATGGTGCTCTAGGTATATTCTCATTATGAACCATCCAACTTTTTCTTTGTATGTAGGAAGGAACAATTTTTTCCCATCCTTTTTCAATACAAGAAGTAAGTAGTCTCAAAGAAAGGTGGCAGCCAGCAGGTTCAACAAAGATGAAACTGTGATTTTCATGCAGGTACTTCTAATGAACATATGTACATATGTCTAATGTATGTGATCTAATTCTGCAACACTTATTTTCCATGATACAGGCTTATTCAAGGGAATTCTCTGCTAGATGTTATGGTTGCCAAGGGCTGACATTCACTGAAGAAAAACCCACCAAGGGTTATTAAATCCCCAGACTGTTCTCATGCAGCAAATCCTTAAGTAAGAATTGTTGACAGCCGAAAGACTATTCTAGGGAAGCATCACTGCATAGTTGTTTTTTATTGAACTGCTCCACAGGCATCCTTGATTTGTCCCTGTCACAAGCAGGGTGCCAGGCAAAGTGAGCATCTTGACTGATTTTGTGTGGCCTGTCTTGGCACCTGATTTTCTCTCACAGGGATGTGAAGAACGTGTGTGTATGTCCATAGGTTTGATCTTTCAAAACTTGGTCTTCAGGATAAAGCTTCCTTTCCTTTTCTTTTTTCTTTTTTTTTTTTTTTTGATAGTCAGCTGGCAGCAGTATATTGGATATATCAGTTCTTACATCTTTGACATCAGAAAGAGCTTTTTCTCAGGCAGACACCAGTGGCTGAAATACAGGGCCAGTTCTTATTGTATAGCCTATCATTCTGCATGGTTTAAATAAGGCTACTATTGTGTACTACCAATGGCAGCCAGTTCTTTCTAGCTATAGTCTCTCATGGTGCTGGTGCACAAACATGGCCACCTGGTCACACAGCACTCTGTTAATACATGTTTGCCAGCTTTTCATCACTAGTTTGATTAATTTTTGTCTTCCAGTGATTAGTTGCATAAAGGGAAGCAATATATTTCTGTTTCTATGGCTGTGGCTTGCAAACACTGTGTATTGTACCTCAAGAATGAGCCAAACATATTTTGGCTGGTTTCTTTGTAGACATGAATCCTACCTGTGGCTAAGATTTCTTGTGCTGAAGTAAAGAAAGCTTTCATTTTAAAATATTTAAAACTGTGTTAGGTTTACTACAGTTTGCCATATCAAATAGAAAAGAGCCTCTATCAGCCATTTGCAAACCCTTGACATGGTAAAATTGTACTTTTGGCTTTTGGATAATTCTAGCACTTTAGTCTTACAAATCCAGTTCTAATTTCAGCAGTACAAGTGATGTATCTGTGCACTAGAGAGATGAAAAATGAAAACCAGAAAACATCCCTAAAGTGGGAGCATACAGTTTCCTCAGCCAATTTGCTTACACTAGCAGATGTTTTCAGGATTGCCTGTCAAAGGGAAGCAGAATTTTCTAGTGTTGTATCTGGTGGATATTGTACAGAATGCTGCTTTGCAGAGATGCAAGCAGAGGATACTTAGACCTAGGAATTTTGCTTGACAAAATGGAATGTTGCTGATATGGAGAAACTACTCTACTACCTACAGAGATTATAGTGACCATGCTTATTTATTAAAAAAGAAAGTAAGACATGATACTGTTTTCAAACTAGAAGATTTGATTTATTTGCAAGAATTGTCTTTGATTAGTGGTGAAATGAAAGGTTTAAATTATAATGTAATGATGCTAATACAGCATAAGTGCTGATACAAATTTGCCAGAAGTAATTTAGCTAGCTCATAGGAATTATACTTACTATCCTACTAAATGCACTTAGGAGATGCCTAGGAAATTAAAGTGTAGAATGGAGCAAATGAAGTGCAAAAGACATATATTAGAGGTCTTGTTCTTTGGAGCTTTCCTTAGTGATGTTCCTAGAGACTGCATCATGTAGTTCTATCCAGTCATTATAACCCAAAAAAAGGTAAACTACTGCCTTGATTTTAAAGTATATTAACTTCATCTGGTTTCCTCTTTATATAAGCCCATGACTTTCTGTAATAACTTTAGTGTCACAAAATAACCTGGCAAATTTTGAGCATTTCAAGAAGATGTGATGGGCCTCAGTCCCACTCCTGTCTTGTGCAGGGGTACTAGTGATTGCAGCAAGAGAGAAAAATTACTGAGAAATGCAAAACACCAGCTTGTTAGTCAGAGACATGGTCTACACTGATAAGAGCTTTCCTTACCCCAGCACTGTGCCACACTCTCTGAGTGAGTCAGAGATCCCAGCAGACCTGGGATGGGACCTCTGGGTTTACTGGATCTCTCCCCTTTCTGCTTGGCAGGTGATGTTCTGATCATAGGGGAGCCAATTGAACACATGAGAGATTCCTGCCGCAGCAGTGCTTGTCTGATGCATATGAGGGTCTCTTTGTGGGAAAGCACAAGATTTGTGTGACAAAAGCTGTGAGATTTCATCTGAATTGGAAATCTGCTGACAGCCTGCTGTGTGTTTTGTCTCTTATCTCTCAGCCAGGCAAGATGTTGTTAAAACCAGTCTAGCATGTGGAAAGCAAGATCGGGAAAGATGTGCTAGGCAAACACAGCCTTCACCTAGGATCAGCCTTGTTGCCAGCAGATGACACAGAAAAGGGATGGTTACTGAAGATGTCACCAGTAGAGCAGACTACACAGACTTCCCACAGGAACCATTTCATCTGCCTGGGGATATGGTGTTTTATGGTGGCACAACACAGATTCGAAACCTGAGGGAGCTGTGTGGGCAGATGGTTTGGCCAATGTCCCCACTTTAGAGCAGCTTCTGCTTTGCAGCCATGGAAGTGTGTTAGCTGAGATTACAAGAAGCCTGGGTAGAGAGCAGGAGACTCCGTATAGACTGTACTAACACTTAGTCCCCTCGTGGCCCCTCCTTGTCCTAAAATTATCTATACCAAAGCTTCACATGCCTGGTTCTGTGAAGAGCCAAGCAGAGCTAATTGTGGCACAGACAGTGAATCCTGCTGCAGCTAACTAGGGCTAGAAAAAGGACATTTGCATTGTGTCATTCTTTTTAATGAGAAGCTAAATATGAGCTAATGCAGGAGATCTTGGGCAAGAGAAAGCTTTATTACATATAAAAACTTATCTGCTTTCCCCCCAGTCTATTACGTGAAAAATGAGTCATATTTTTGACAGTGGCTGATAAGAAAAGTTGTGGCTGAGTGACTGACTACAAAGGGAGGCAGATGGATGGGTGTTGGTACATGCTGAACAAACAGCTTACTGAATTTTGTTTATTCTCTTCTAAATGCTCTGTTGCTGGGTATTGGGAATGTTGCATAAAACTAAAACCATCGGGCTAATTCTTCTCTGGTGGCATGCTCTGGATTTCTGGAGAAATAGAACTTTGGTCTTGCAGCAACAGCAACAAAATGGAAAAAATATCTCTGCCAAACAAAACTGAATTAAATTGTGTATTTCTCTTTACTTTCTTCCTGCTGCAAAAGACCGGTTAGCCTCTGCCCAGCTTCTTTGCAATGCACTGAGGACTCTGAAAGCAAAACATGAGGTAGTTTACTCAAGATGGAAAGAGCTATCTCCCTGTTTCACTGTAAAACCCTATGCAAGACTGACTATCACCTGGTTGTGCAACCAGCCATGTCAGGCTGCTCAGACCTTCCCAGGCTGGTCCCAATCACACGTTGAGCTGGTGAACAAGGTCACCTGATGACAACCAACTACAAAGACTCATTCTGAGGCGTCCCTGGGCGTGGTGCCTGAGCACATGTAGGAGGAGAGCAAACCCCAGGCTTCTCTTGTCTGCTCCAAAGAAACCCGGAGTTCCCAGAATCACAGAACGGGTAAGGTTGGAAGGGACCACCAGTAGGATCATCTGGTCCAATCTCCCTGCTCAAGCAGGACTGTCCCAGAGCGCATTGGAGAGAATTGCATCCAGATGGTTTTTGAATGCCACCAGTGAGGGAAACTCCACAACCTCTCTGAGCAATCTGTACCAGTTCATGATCACCTGCACAGTAAAGAAGTTCTTCCTCATGACAGAAAATACTTAAACCTCTTGCTTATTACGGTTAAAGAATTTTGGTTTTCTGCTGCTGCCTTAAATTACTAGATGCTAAATATAAACCCCAAGACTAATAAATTGTAGAATCACAGAATGGATGGGATTGGAAAGTACCTCAGAGATCATGCCATCCAACCCCCCAATAAAGCATGTTACTCACAATTGTGTCCAGATGGCTTTTTAATATCTCCAGTGAGGAAGACTTCACAACTTCTCTGAGCAGCCTGTTGCAGTGCTCAGTCACGTGTGCAGTAAAGAAGTTTTTCCTTCTGTTCAGGTGGAACTTCCTGTTCATCAGTTTATGCATGTTTCCTCCTGTCCTATTGCTTGACACCACCAAACAGAGCCTGGCTCCATTTTCCTGACTCCTCCCCTTCAGATACTGACAAATATTGATGAGGTCCCCTCTCAATCATCTCTTCTTGAAGCTGAACAGGCCCAGCTCTCTCAGCCTTTTCTTGTAAGAGAGATGCTCCAGTCCTCTCAGCATCTTTGTAGCCCTTTGCTGAACCCAATCCAAGAGCTCCATGTCTCTCTTGTACTGAGGAACCCAGAACTGGACACAGCACTCCAGATGCAGCCTCACTAGGGCTGAGCAGAGTGGCCGGAACATCTCCTGGGACCTGCTGGCAGTGCCTTCCCTAATGCACCCCAGGGTATTATTGGCCTTCTTGGCCATGAGGGCACACTGCTGGCTCATGGACATCTTGTTGTTCACCATGATTTAAGTGTCTAAGGTAAAGGACAATAATTGCATTAATCAGCTCAGCATGGCAACTTCACAGAGTGTAGCTGGCTGGGATATGTGGGTGATGGATTACCCTGGGTGATGGATTCCCCTTAGCACTGAATGATCCCCATCCTGTAAAGGTGGAGGACCCTGTCACCTCAGAATTTCCCCTTCCCTCTGCCACCCGTGTCACCACCACATTCAGTCCTGCTTAGACAGTCTTGTTTTCAGTATATGCCTCTCAAAGGATTTCACAAAGTCATGTCACAAAAGCATGTAGTCCATGAAAAAGATGAGCTTAAATGAATTCTCATTTATATCAAGGGGACACTAGTTGCAAACTAATTACAAAAGAAATATGTAAATCAAGCAATTTTCAAGGCTAGAAATTTCATTTATAAATGGACATTTTTTTAATGCATTTATGTCCATCACAGTTACTTAGATCTTTTCCTTAAAATTCCAAGTGAAAAAAAGGGGCAAAAGGTCATGTTATGATCTTATTCCTCCATAGCTAACCTTATATGCCATTTTAAAATACAGTTTTAAAAAATATCAAGCAGCACACAATAAACCATTTCCCAAAGTCAGTAGAATAGAAAATGTGGCCACTGAGATCTAATCCCACCTGAGTTTTATCTGAAGAAACATCATTAAAATCCAGACCGAGGACAAAAATTTAAACTTACATTTTTGTCAGCTGCAGCCAGTGCCTGGAGGAAGAACTTCCCACATACACCAGGGAGAGGGATCTCCAACAGATGAAACCCATCAGCCTTGGATGAAAATAAGCAGAGGACTTTTATCCCACACTTACTCCCATGGCTCCCTAAATTCTGGACAACACAATTTGGCCTTGATGCTCGACTGCAACTTTTTATAGAGCATGTGTATGTACATATGCATTTATATCACAAATGCACATGCCCATATATGGGTTGTCTCTAAGGGCTTGCATCTAAATGGTCTTCTGTGAGTGCATTCATATAAGCACATGCATGCAGCTGCACTCTTACCTGCTGTATATGGGCATACACAACACCACACCACAGACAGAGAGAGCATGAAATAGCACTGGAAATGGATGGGATAAGAAAAGATTTAAAAAGAGAGAGTTGCTTGAAGATGATGGGGTTAGTGAATGGAGCTGCAGAGAGGCACACTGTGGTCTCTGATAATGTTTTTGCTAACTACTAGTGATGATTACACAGATATGAAAGTGCATTTGGTAGTAGCTGGTTATGTAGAAAGATTGCAGGTTGTATCTTGCAATGGTGTTCATCCATTGGATATTACACGCAGAGCACCTACATCTGGTCATTCTGATTTTAGAATGCTGTTGTTGGATTTTATCCAGCTGCTGAGTCACAGATATTGCAAAAGAGTCACTAAAGAGAGAAGAAAGGAAGTTTGTTTTGCTTGGAGTTTCTATGTTTGTATGAAAGGAGAGTTCAGCAGAATTCATAAGAATTGCAGAACACTTAATAAGGGGTAAACATAGACCAAAACACAGTGTTGTGTGCATGCATACACATGCCAAGATATACAAATGTCAAGTCTTTAGGAGATCAAATCTTAAAATAGAGGTAACTAGGTTAATTGCGAAATCCTTCAAATTCTGCACCTTCATTATTCCGCCAGTTTACAATCCTGTAATGTCTAACACACAAACCAGAAAAAATAGAGTTTGAAATTGCAGACTGTGCAGTTATTCAAAATGTGTAACGCAAGCAGAAAGTCACTTCAGCATCACGGTGATTGGTAGGTAGAGAAATGGCTGCAGAAATGGAGAGAGAGGTTTTGAAAGGTATGTTACATGGAGAAGATAGAATATACCTGACATGCTGACAAGCTTGCACATGTTAGATCTGAATTGCTTTTAGCTAGCTGAAGGAAAAAGGGAAGAAAAGTTGTTGTTTTTTTTCCAGTCACAGTTTTTGAGCCTGTCTTATTTAGGTTTTAATCCAAAAAAGGCACTAGTCTTTCCAGTAACTTCAATGGATTTTAGATTAAGGCCTTAGAAAGTTTTTGGTGTTTTGCCCCACCCCAGTTCAGCCTTACCAGAGTTGAGGATTGGATCGATTATTCTCTGGGAAGAGTATTAATGCTCCCAGTTGCCATGAGCTCCACAGCTTTTGAGGACAACCAATTTTTCCCAAGGCCCACAGCCACCTTTGAAGGGGTTGGTAAAAACATTTCCAGTTTTAGTGCTTCATAGTTAAAAAAAGAAGAGTTTATTTTACTTAAAGACAACATTGGATGTCTTTTCCCATTCCAACTATACAGTAATGCTCCTTGGCTCTCAACAGTACTTTAATGAGGAACTGCAAACAAATAAGAAAGGACCACAGGCAATTAAAAAAGATGTCATTACTAATGTTGCAAAGGAAGCAGCTTGAAAACCTTCTGCGCCTTTTCTTTCTGAATAATTCCCTTTAACAGTGCCTGTGCTTCTTCCCCCGTTCTTCATGCAGCCGTCACTTTCATCTTCCCATCCATCCAGCCTTATGCCTGACAGCGGGTGAGCTACTGACATCGGATGCTGATTTCTTTTTTCTGGATTGCACAGAAAATGAATGTAGGCTTGTAATTTTAGTCTCTGGAAACAGATACATATTAGTAGGCTAAGATGCTGTGTAGAAGAGCAGAGTAATCCCTTCAGCTTGTTTGACAGAACCATTTTTACCAAAAATCTTTAGCCGTGAAAAAAGTGAAACTCTGTCACTAGAAATTTGTGCCTGCAGACATCAAAACACTGACTGAGCGAAATGTAAAAAGATGTGGGTTGCCTGCAGCAGTTGATGGGATCCCCTAGTGCTGGGGATTGCCTTGTCTCCCATGCACTATCCCTGGCTCTGTGACACAGCCAAGCTACAAGAGCTGGAGTGCAAATGCATCTGTGCTCTATGAGCTGATGAGCTCTGTTGGGCCCTGCAAGCACCCATTCAAACCTGAGTGGGTTTCAGGTGCTCTCAGCCCCCTCTGTTGAGGGGTCAAGCAGATGACAGCCTGCCTGGTGGGACTGCAATGATGGAGGGATGCCAACCAGAAAAGGGTGTAGGGAGGGACCATCCTCAGACAGCATCTCACCTGACTTCAGGGTGGCACAGTATTGCTGTGGGGGGAGGCCTTGCCCTGTGGAAGATGTGACAGCCCAAAATGCCCTATACAGGGAGTGTAGTAGACAGGCTCCTTGACTCCTACCAGGTAGTGCTCAGCTCATAAGGACACTAGAACTAGCCTATAAGAAACTTTGAATGGGGGAAGGAGAGTCTAAATTTTTGCTTCTACTTAGCCTGGAGTTCTTAGTTCATATCCAAAATCTGAAGTTCTTCACACATTTGGAGACGTCGTCTCTGGGTAGTGCCCCTGTGCAGGTTTGGAGGGGATGTGTTCTTGTGAGGAAGGGGAAGGAGTAGGATGAGTCACCTACTCCTTCATTTCTGTCTTGAAACTGGGCTGCTATGGAGCCAGAAGTGCAAAAGGGAACAGAAATGGAGGCAGGAGAGAGAATAGCTGCAGCTCAGAGGGCTGGTTTGCACTCTGCTGTGTCCTCAAATATCTATGCATTTTATGGGACTCAAAATTCAGAAATAATCTAGGCTCTTAACCATTGAAAATGCGATATGCATGCAATGATGAAAGTCTTTGATTCTTCATGATATTCTGAGATGTCTTCTCCAGAATTACTGAAGTTTTTATTAGTAAGAAATGTAATAAACTCCCCTCGGAAGCTGAGTCATACAGAGAATGTTTCTAAAAAATTCTAAGCAGTCACTCCGGATCTAGCTCGTCAGGTGCAGGGTGAGTTGGCAGCCAACCTCATTTATTCAAAGCCAGGCTAAAAGCAAAACACAGAATTACTTTATAAAAGGGAGGAAGCAATACTCTCCAAAAAGCAGGGGGTTTAAGAAGGTGAATGTGGGAAATTACTCAGGCAATGAAGATATTCATATCACATGGTGAAAGAGATGTTCTCGAAACATCTCAGGAAAATAAAATATAATCAATGTCTTAACCTTTCAGCATGTTTCAGTATCAGTGTCTGTAGCTGAGAACAGCCTGCCTGTCAGACCCAGAGTGATTATCACCACATGCCATGTGATGGAGATGTCATTAGACTGCTGCTGCAATGCCTAAATTAGTCTCTGCCAGTTGCAGGTAAGAGGCAGTCTGAGTGGCTGGGGCATTGCCCAAGTGAACACTGAGGCCACAGCTCTCTTTGGCAGTGGCCTCACTGGCTGAAGCAGTTGCACTCTCTGATGCATGTCAAGGCTCTCTCCTTTTGTCCACAAAGCTGCTCTTGGGATCACTTGTACCCTGCTTCGGTCCACATGAGATGGGTGAGAAGATAATTCCTTTTTCAGGTGTCTACAGTACCTGCAGGATTAGGGAGTGCCCGTGAGCCACTCTGCAGGCAGGCCTTGTCAGACGAGGGAAAAAACTGGACAAGTAACCAAAGAGGCCAGGACAATCACAGCTGTAAGAGGACACCTACCCACAGGCTTAGGTAACACGAGAGTAGACAAAATCTAAGTTAGGCAACAGTGGTCTCAAGAGGGTCCTAATTCATTGTCACACTGCACCTTGAAAATTCACTTGATGTGGATCTCTGTTGGGGAGCTTCTTAAACTTACTTTGCTGTGTCAATGCAAACGCAGGTAAGTGTCCAAAATCACCACACAAGGATTTTGTGTTCACTGTGGGGACCAAAAGTGTTAGACTGGTTCTTAATTAAGCTGATTTTCTTTGTTGTTTTTCAGCCCCATGCTAAAAATGACCACCTGGAGAGCTGCTTACAAGCTGAGTTACAATCATTTTCCAAAGCACTTTGGGGTGTAGACAACTACAAATGTGGGTGGTGAGAAGGTTTCTTTTGGAGAATCCTCATCTGCTTTAGTAAGCAGTCATGTGCGGACTCCTGACCCACTGCTGGTATGAAGTACAGCACAGGAGCCAGAAAGCACTTGAAGGTGTCTGGTCCACCTGCACATGCTGACAGCACAGAAGAGGAATAATCAAGCTTTTACACCTATAGTATGTATAGATACCTAATTCACAACCTCAGTGTGCTCAGAGCACCCACCTGTGCAGTCAACATTGCTCTCCTGAGAAGTAATGAAACTTAAGAGGGAGTAAGGCATCCACTGCAGCCATTTGCTCATGGCTTAACAGAGCTATATATTCTGTTCCTAACAAAATTCAAGGAAAATTAGTCCCCCAGCTTAGTGAACTTGGCCTTGAACTATGAGCTGAATGGTATTATGCTCCAGTTCCCAGCAATCTGCTTGCAATTTTGTTATTTATGTGATTTCTGCATGAAAAGCCTGGGAAGTGACCCCAACAAGTATCCTCTCCGTTGCTCCAAGAGCTACATCTCTAATGATTGATGTGAAGATTATACGGGGTTCTCCTCTAATATTTTGAGGAACCATGGTTAATGAAAGCACATAAATAGAAGTATGGGCCCAAATACAGAAATCCCGAGCACTTCCCAACATGATAAGTAGCTCTAGAGTGTCTTTCATTGGGTGAAAGTGATGAAAGATTGCCATGTGATTGCTAGCACCACTCCTTGAGCTGAGCTCTTTTAAGAAGATGTAAGAACTTTCAGCCAGGATTTACTTCCCTCTATTACTGCTCGTTGCTTTTCTGTGAGTTCTGTATAAATAGCACTTGGGTTTTGCACAAAGTTCTTGTGGTTTTCCATTCCATTAAAAGGGCTGAAGTTTGTGAGCAACAGCAAGCAGAAGAAGGAAATACTGAACATACCGGGCAGCACATGAGCTGAGGTAGGGCAAAATTTATCTACTTTTTCCTGATGCAGATAAAATTGTTACAATGGTTAATATACAACCTACTTTTCTTTCTTATTATTTGTACTTGGCTTTTTATTTGCCTGAAGCAGTGATCATTGACTAAACTTCTCTATGACAAAGCTGATCTTGAGAATTTTTTTTGGCAAAAAGAGTAGATTTATGTAACTAGGATTGTTTGCCATATGGAATATAACAATGAAGTTGTGGATCTGATTGAACCTTGTTTTTTAACTAAATGAAAAATATATATTTGGCTTGTGGCAATTTTTAAAAATAAAAGGTGTTACATGTCAGACTCTTGATTTTTCTTTCATTATTGTGCATTTAGAAATAAAATCACATGTTTTGATTAATTTAGTGTTAATTCTAAGTATTGCTTTCTTTTATGTTTACTCTTGGTAATGCTGCTCCTGAAACACAAAGCAAATGCTAGAAAGAGAGCCAGGGGAAACTTTTAAAAAACATGAGAACTATTCTTCTTGGAAGTGCAGTGCCAAATGCAAGTGATCTCCTGTGTAATAGTGATATCGTAATTGCCTTCCTATTTGGGTAATCAGCATGAGACTCAGGTGTCTGGGGTCCTCTTCAGAGAAAGGGTTACTCTGATGCCAAGATCATCTTTTTTCCTGGCATATGACAGGTCCTGTGTATTTATCATTTAACATAGCAAAGTGGTATATTTTGATTGAACAGCCTGATTTCCCTATTTACCTTTGCATACGCAGAACACCTAATTAAAAATAAGCTGTTTAGTTGTTCCTCATATGAATGCAGTATTTCAGAGCAGCAGATCTCAGATCAGCAGTTTGGAAAGAGAGTTTCATGTTTACACCTTCAGAGACAGCATAAATTTCATACTTACATCTTTAGCAGCAACATCCCTCCACCACACATCTTCAAAATGACCATGTTCTTCTGTCCATGCATGGCACAGAAACCCATCCCATTCTCTGCTGAGATGTCACATGACTCAAATGACTGCCCTCCATGAGAACTGGGTTAGCCCAGGGCTGCTGGGTGTTACCACTTTCACAGTAATAGTATTTTGGCATACAGGATGGAATCTCTGTATTAATATCACTGCAGGCATTGGTCTCACTTCACCAGCAGGAGTTAAAGGTTCAGTGCAGTCAAGTGTCAGACATGTGCTGGCAGCCCAGACTGGGTTCCATCTAGCCCGGTGTTGTCTCTGGTGGTGGCAATAGGAGAGGCTGGTTAGAGCCTGATTACTTGCCTGAGTACCTTCCAGTGTGCTTTCCCTTTACATTTCCCCAGCCTTCTGACTGCTGTCCATGTGTGCTCGGGAGTGCATCCCTGCCCAGCCATTTGTTTCCCAGGTATTGTCCTTGGATTTGTCCCATCCTCTTTTGACCCTGCCCAGATGCCTGCCTACACTGCCAGCTCCCAGCACTGCCCACTCCTTGCTGCACAGAGGAGCGCTCTCTTTTATGTGATTGAAAGCAAACTCAACCACTCTGCTGAGTACCTCAAGTCCCAGTACTGTGGCACCCTGTGCATAACAGTTTACATTCACATTATCCACTACCTTCATGAATCTGAACTTCTACCACATGCTTCTTCAGCCTCCTCCTTTCCATATCAGAGTCTTAGGCTTTTTAGCCCTTGCTTTGTCTCCTTGATCATCACTTGCCCCTCACTGCACCTTATCCAACTCCATAATCTGTTTTGAATGCAGAGACAAGAACTGCTCACTATGGGGATGCAAGAAGATTTTATACAAGGTTCCCAAAGCCTTCTTGATGGTGTCCCTTATTTTGATGACAATGTTGGTTGCTTCTGCTGCTGTAGTAGTCAAGACAGACTTCAGCAAATGGTCAGTGATGCCAATGCCAAGTGCTCTTTCCCAGATGTAACAGGCAGTTTAAAATTCATATAATTAGGCACAATTTAGATTATTTTTCCCAGCCTGCATCACCTTACTTTAAAATACACTAATGCTCATCTACCAACCTGGATAACTGTCACCTACAGGTTATTGATAAAGACATTGAATAAATCTAGTCTGAGTTCCAAACCCTAGCGGACTCTATTTCTGATTGATTAAGCCCCACACCTTGCTTCCTACACTTCAGTCAGCTTTCAGCCAACAACAGCTTCCAGCTCTCTGGCATCTTAGTTACTGAAGAAACCTCTGGTGCAGAGCTATGTCACAGGCTTTGACAAATGCAACTGTATAAATGCACACATATCATAGAATGGTTTGGGTGAGAAGGGAGCTCAAAGATCATCTAATTCCAAACTCCCTGCCATGGGTAGAGACATCTTCCACTCGATGAGGTTGCTCAAACTCCCCCAACTTGTCCTTGAACACTTCCAGGGATTTTGTTCCCCCTTCTCCTGTCACTACATGCCCTTGTGAAAAGTCCCTCTCCAGACCTCCTGTAGGGCCCCTTTAGGTATTGGAAGGTTGCTTTAAGGTCTCCCTGGAACCTTCTCTCTGCCAGGCTGAACAACTCTAACTCTCTCAGCCTGTCTTTGTAGGAGAGGTTCTCCAGCCCTCTGATCATCTTCATGGCCCCTCTGGACCCACTCCGTATCCTGTGTTGGGGGTCTCAGAGTACTGAGTACTCTGAGAATTTAGTACGCAGGTTGGGTTTCAGAAGAGCAAAGTGGAGGAGGGAAAACACCTTTCTCGGCATGTATATGTAAATCTGTATATACATATAAAATGACCACTAAGTCCCCTTCACTCATTGTCCTCACAGTCCTTCAGTGGATGAGTAAAACAGGATCTCCCTTTTCAGAAGACATAGCTCTTTCTCGTAAGACTGTCATTTCACTGAGCTCAGTGCCTTTGTTCTTCCTTACAGACTCCCCCAAAAGGTACCAGAGCTGGAAATCGGTCTCAGAGGTTGGTAGCTCCCACCACTGAGACAACTAGCTCATGGCCCTTGAGCTGCTTTCTCAAGGCCTTCTTCTAAATGAGAGCTTCACTGGAGACACATCAGTCCCCGGGCACCGCGCCTGATTGTAATGGTGGGTTATGTGACTTGGCCAGCAGTCTCACAGTTGAGATCCTTTGGGATACTCTTATGAATGCCGTCTGGTCCTGATTACTTATTGACCTCTTTTATCTGCTTGGTTTAATACTTCCTGCGCACATCTGTTGAGTGGAGCTGGCTCTTCTGACTTGTTTGCTGCATCAGACACATAAATACCCCAACATCTTTGGCAAGCAAAAGTGAATTCATGGAGTTTTTCTGCTGTGACCTTGTTGCTCCTAAGGGATCTTTTGCCACAAAGCAGCTCTACCAGTTCCAAAGTTGTCTTTCGTCTTTTAATGGGTTTACAAAACTTACTGTTGTTAGCCAGAACATCCTTTACCAGATGCTTTTCACTTTTTTTTCCTCTTTGATGCACTTAGTTTCCTCCCCATATTTGGCCTGCCATGGTACAGCTTTCCCGTTTTCCTCATCTGGACAACCTTTCTGCTTTCTAAATGAAGATCTTTTCCTTGTAATAGTCTTGCTAACTATTCTGCTTAGAGACATCAGGCTCAGTATTTATTAGAATGTCTCTTTCTTTTGGAATGTAGACTTCTAACACAGATTTTGTTGAATTTTCTGTTTGTTTTTCTAAACAGCCCTCAAAATTATGTGGGTTTCTTCCTTTGGGGACTGCTTCTCTGTCCCACAATGCTGCTGAACCCAGCTCTACTGTGATTGCCAGTCCAGGGCTCCCTCTACCCTAAACCTGCTTGAACCAGGAACTGTGCAGCTCTACAGATCAAATGCAGAATAGCATCTTATATTGCAGATTTGTTTGCAGGACTAATTATTCTGGGAATCAGGCAGTTGTTGCACATGGACATCATATCTCATTCTACTGCAGCACTGCATTTTTATAAAGACACCCAAAATCTTCTGCTATTGCTGCCTGCTTTCATCTTCCTACCTTCACTTAATGTTTTCTGGTAACTGTCATAATAATGATAAGGAGTTCAGTACTGCATTCCTAGTACTATGCTTTTATTACTGGAGGATGTGATGTCTGCCTACAAGAACTCTGTGGTGCTTCTCTTTAGTGCTAATATTTTTATACTGTTGCAAGTTATATTGTCCCTCATGCACCGTGTCACTCCTCCACCTGTGCATCCTACACTATCATTACCATAAAGCTGGTAGCACAGCAACACAGGCTGCCATTGATTATTCTTTCTCCTGCAGGTCTCTGAGGTTTCCCTTGTACCATGGTCAAGGTTTTATGCCAAGCGTGACCGCACCCCTGTTGCTTTTTTGGCTTTGAGCATCGGTGCAGAATTACCTGTAAGGTTTGTTTTTGATCAGATATTCAAGATAGCAAGTGCCAGTCAACTGGATTTGTGGGCAGTTGGAGTTGTTTTTCCTGGTTATTGCTGTTGGGCTTTATTACCCTCTTGGCCTTGGCTGGAGTTCACTGTCCTCACAAGTTTTGCCAGTTCAGCCCTTTGCCCTCCTATGCCTATCAGCTCTCCTGCTGCCTTTGACTAAATATTTCTCTGCAAACCTTTCAGTCTGCAAAAACCAGCAGCCTCAGTTTACGTTGGGTGCAGTGTAGTCTCTCATTCCTATATCACTTGCCTGTGTTCCCTCAGTCACTCACACACCCAAATTTCTACCCTCTCCTGCCTTATCCTTGCACTGAAATGATGGGTCTGAGCTAAGCTTCTCTCTTGCCTCATAGCTGAGCCCCCGAAGATTGCACCTTCATTCCTGGGATCCACAATGACCACAGCCACCACCAGCTCCTCTCTCACACCCCCAAGTGCTCTGCACAGATACCGCAGATGGTCCTTGAGCAGACCTGCTTCTTCTGAGCTCCTGCTGAGCCACTGTTGCCTCAAGACAGCCAGCCTCATCCCTCCATGTCCCCAGCCCCTTGCTCTGCTCATGCACACACAATACCTGCGCTGGCAAGGTGGACACACAAATCACACTCCAGACGGTTTATAGGGTAGCTCCTACTCTGCTGCTAGACTGCTACCTGCATCCTGAGCTTAGAATATGATAGTTTTGAGGCATTTTTATTAGTTTAGTATCTCCTTCATATAAACAAATCTCCTCTTACTTTTGCTCCATCAGCTCCCCACCTGGCTTGCACACCTATTCATTTGTAAAGGGTGTTAGACTCACCTTAGGCAAGGAGTGTCTTTCTGTTATCACTTTACTTTAAATCTCACTCAAGTCAGGCTAAGATAAAAGGAAAAATATATCTTCATAATAAATATATGCAAGTTATAGATATATGTAATTTATAAAAAAAGATAAATATTTATTTATTAAATTCATACCAATCAAGCTGCAAATATTTTTAAAAGACTCCACATAGGCAAAGAAGACAAAAACCCACCCAAACTTCACATTGAATCCAGTTATGCAGCAGTTATTTCAAAAAAGTCTCCCTTTTTCTTGCTCAGCTTATGTTCTCTCTATCCTGCCAGGGAGATTGTCAGAGCCTCAGGACATGTGTCAGCTGCTTCCATTTTATAGTTACCATCAGGGAAACTCATATATATAAAAAAAACCCCTCCTGGTAGAGAATTTTCATCACAGAAGTCTTGAAGTACCACTTAAGAGAGAGTCCCATTTCAATCCCTATTCTCTCTTTTTTTTTTTTTTCATCAGAGGGCTGAAGTTAGATCTTACTGCAAATCTCCCATCTTTTGGGAGACCCCAAAAGGCCCTACAGGTGCAGTCTCTCACCCTGAACCGACCCTGTTTATTCCTGACCCGGGAGACCATCTGGACGCTCTTGCTGAAAACAAAGCTTATTGCCTAACCTTAGCTGGCTAATAACAGTTCCTGCATTCAAGGGGGGGTAAAATTCTCCCCTCCTCCTATGTGGTTGCTTCAGGTAGTTCTATGTGAAATAAATCTTTCACTTCACCTTTCTTTCTACATTCATCTCTGTGTTAAAACACAGCTAATAAGAGTGTCTGCATATGATAATTGCATGTGTTGTTGCTGCCTCTGTACTGAGCACAGGCACCATGGTGATTAAGAGCTTTCAGTTGACAGGTCTCCAATCTCTTTCTCTTAGCTAACCCATAACAGCTTGTAACTTTTGTTTGGATAACTTAGAGAGGTATCTCAGTACTGACTTTCTTCCCAGGGTCAACAATATTGTATTTTCTCAGTTGTACATGCGCATCTACTTTTAGTCTAGGTCTTTATCTGGAAAGAGAATTGAGGAGCATTTGTTCAGTTAAAGCACAAAATATCTTTAATGGTAGTTGTTAGCCAGATACTCTCATATGAAGAGCCTGAGCAAAGTGCCTCAGGCCCTGTGCTTGTAGTGTGCTCTCAAGGGTGCAGAGACCCAAAGGCTTTTCACCAACTGAATTTGCATTGCCCTAATCCTATCCTTCATCAGAGAGCATTGGACTCCTCTACATCATGGCTTTCACACACAACAGAAAGGTTTCAACAGGTGGCAGATCTCTTCACTAACATTTTCTTCTGTTTTGGGGTTTCTAAAGGAAAGGATGCTTGGACCGTAGGAAAGCACAGTCAGAAGGGCTCTTCCCTTTGCAGAACCTCAGGCTGCAATTTTTTTCCCTGCAAAATGGGGAGATCCGATTCATCTAGGGGAAAAGCTGGTCTTTGAACCCACACAGAAAACAGGTATATAAGACAGTTGTTGTGTACAGAAAGCCAAACCCATTAAAAGTCCTTTGGTTGCAAAAGATTTGTTTTTAGAAAAAGTATTTTCCCTCTCTCCTCTGTGAGAAAAGAGGATCTCAAATGAGGAGATTTTTTTTAGGAGTACATGTGTTTAGCTGAGCCCAAATATTCATTAAGAGCCCAGCCCAGGATTGTGCTTCCCACACTCCCCCTCTCAGTGAGGCTGAGTAAAAGGTGACTGCAGTGACATATCTGTTTGTGATTTGCTATATTAAGTGATTAGGAAAGACTTGGAGACACCACCCTGAAGATACCATGGGCTGCTCTGAACACAGGCCAGGCTTCCACACCATGGCTTGAGTTTGAAATTAGATCCCCATTCACAGCACACTGGGAATACCACACTGGGTAACTAGGAGTCTGGAACACCCAAATCTAGAGCCCACTTTTACCCCCAAAGAGACTCCACCTGTGCAAATAAATAAGTTTCTAATTGTGAAGCCACTGAGGTTCAGAATAAGAGGGATGATGCAGTCATGTAGTGTGGACACATTATCACTCTCATTGAGGCAAATTAAAAGCTTTTTTTTTCATGCATCTAGAAATGCCATGTAGTTGTGGGTTTTAGGCTAAAATTTTCCATGCCTCATCTTCAGATTATGTTGGCAGATGCAAAGAGGGAATTGCTCTGGCTATCAAACAAGAAACATTACTGAAACCTTCCTTTGAAAATACTACTAGCTGCATGACAGCTGAGAGAAGAAATCAAGAGTTCAGCAAGGAAATAGACACTGATGAGAGCAAAAATTATTTAGAGTGTTTTAGTGATGAGTGGTTTTGATTTGATTGAATTATAGCCTCATAGGAGGAAAAATGCCACTCTGTGCACACAGTCCATTTTCTCAGAGGCCATTTTCATTAAGGTTACAAATGTGGGCTGCCTTGGAAGCAGCATCTACAGTGTGTGTAGATGACTGTCTGGTGCAGAGCAGTTAACACAAAGGAGGTTGAGAGAATGGTAAATGAAGCAAAAGTCCCACAAAAAGAGACATAGAAAGCCATCAGAAGCTGACAAGGAAGAAGAAATGCAGTGCAAGGGGGAGGGAATTAGAAAAGGAACAATGCATAATTAGCATGGTATTTGCACAGTGTTTAATGTCCTTACTTTATACATCTATCAATATACCTCTGGTATTGCTTAGTAAATGCTGGCAAAAACATATCAGAAAATTTTCACTGGTTCCAAAAGGCAAATTCAGTTCTTTTGGCTTTCCATTCTCATTTGAAATGCAGACTTACCGGTAGACAGTGATTTCTTTTCTGATCAGGCTTAGATGTGTCATGGAAGGTGACTGGGGACTCAAAACCTCCCTGCCATGAAATGGCTGACAGCCAGTTAGCTTGTTTTGCACAGCAAGGCTCAGAGACTTGTCATTAAAACATACGACACAGCACTCATCTCTAAAAGGCATTACTTTCATAGGTTGACGCAACAACCAGCTGGTGTAAAACTGAAACTGTGTGGGGCTGACTTGGGACTTTATGCCTTTAGATGTGTATTTACTGGGACAGGGTGAGTAATTACTCATTAATACTTATTCCCCAGTGTCATCTGAATCTTGCAATTTCTACGCTCAGTGAAATAGTCCCAAATAGCCAAATTCCCTGCCCAGCCTGTAACCCAGCACTCACACCATTTCTTTTCACTTTGGCAGAAAAATGGAGAGCCTGGCTCAGACTATGAATATTTCCAAGATGGCACTAGATGACAACTTCACTAACAGCTCCTTCAACTGTCCAATTGATGGCTTCAAACAAGTAATTTATCCCATCATGTATCTCTTCATCTTCTTCCTGGGCACTGTTGGAAATGGCCTCTCTGTTTATGTTTTCTTCCAGCATTCAAAGAGAACATCAGTAAATATTTACATGCAGAACTTGGCAATTTCAGACCTCATGTTTGTAAGCACTTTGCCCTTTCGGGCCACATATTTCCTGTTGGGATCACGGTGGATATTTGGTGATATCACCTGCAGGCTCATGACTTACAGCTTGTATGTGAATATGTATGGCAGCATTTATTTTCTCACCGTGCTCAGCGTGGTTCGTTTCATAGCCGTTGTCTACCCATTCAAACACAGACAAATAACCAACACAAAGGATGCCAAAATCATTTGTGCAGCCATATGGGTCTTCGTGCTGGCAGCTGCCTGCCCCATGTTAAACAATAGAGTCGCTGGATACAACAATGCAGTCAAATGCTTGGATCTCCACCCCTCCAACACACCCAGACTCTTCATGATGAACAGCTTTGTCCTTGTCGTGGGCTTCATTCTGCCATTTTGCACAATTGTTTTCTGCTATGTCTTTACAATCAGAGCGTTGCTCAAGTCCAGGACTCTGCAGAACAAGAGGGTCGTCTGTCACAAGAAGGCACTATTAACCATCATCATCACTCTTATCCTCTTCCTCGTCTGTTTCCTGCCATATCACGTACTGCGAACTGTCCACCTGATGTACAGCGACTACAACAAGGCCAACCTACCCGTGCACAAAGCACTGGTGGTCACCCTGTGCCTTGCTGCCACAAACAGCTGCTTCGATCCCATCCTCTATTACTTTGCTGCTGAAAATTTCAAAGCAAAAATGAGAAGTTTGTGGTGCAGGTAGTCAATGCAGACTTGCAAAACAATATATATATATATACACATATATACATATGTATGATTCTAGATATCTAGGGGATATCTAGACTGCATTCATACTGTTCAATGACAGAAGCTGTGTGGTGTGCTGCTAGCCAACCTGCATCTCTGCTGCTCAGTGTCAGGTGCCTTTGGAGCAAAAGTTTCTGGGAGAGAGATCTTTGGGGATGGTGAAAACTGAGTCAGGATGATCAGAGGACAGATGCCCTGGTCTTCTTCTGTTTGGCAGTCTATAGACACCTCTGGTATTCACCCTCTGCAGGACATGGGATTGAAAGGAAATTGCCTTGCTACCAGAATCCCTTTATTTTGCTTCATAATACTCAGCCAGTGGCTCAAAGGGAAACTGCTGACCTGACCATTTCAGTGCCTGTACCTGAAGCTCTGTGCTCCATTTCCAGATATTTTCAGGGGCACCTGGTTCAGGCACTGTGATTCTCAGCAGGTTCATAGTACCCTGTCACTTCCCCTTGCAAACACTGGCAAAAGGTTTGTACATAAAGAAATGTAAAACATCACTGATGCCTTCTGCTGAGGCTGACTTAAAAAGCAGGTAGAGAGACAAACAGGGCCCAGCACTGGTTCAGGCTGCTCAGAAGGCACTAAAAGGTCTAAATTTTCCACCAGCCAGCCACCAAGGTATTTCGCTTAACGGTTCACTGATTGTCAAGCGAGAGAATGATTTCAAGCAAATGGCATCAGCATGGAGTGTTGTGGGCAAGGTGACTGCTGGCAGCGAGGGCAGGATGTGGGCACCCAGAGCACCAGGCTGCACCCTGCAGCTCTTCACGTCTGTGCTGATTCTTTCAAGGTCATTGCAATACTTGTTTTTATGCCCAGTGGTGCCAGTGCTTTTCTGAAAGCTGAAGCTCAGCAGCTCAATTCCCATGCAGAGATCCAAAGACAAACTTCTAAAATTATTTTGGTCCAAACATGTAGTTAGGGAGTGGTTTCCTCTGCACAGGTAAACCAATCTGACAGCAAACTACTGCCAGAAGCATCCCTAATCCCTCACATCCTGCTTGCTCTAAAAAGGACACTGATCCCTTTTCTCATAAGATTAAATTCCAGGTATTTTGAACTCCTTGACATCAAACATGAATGAATGAAACAGGGAAGAACTAAGCCAGGAACAGGAGGAAAAACAGGCAGCAGAGAAGGGGGAGGAGAGCTGTTTTAGAAAGCAACAGGAAGCTACACCTATGTTTGCAAAATTTCATCAAATGGCTGCCTGTATTTTTAAGTCTCTGAATATTTCCTAAATATATTTGCTAAAATTCAGACCTAAGTGAAAACAGACTCCAAACTCAGTTTGACCACATTTAGATTTTGGCTTTAATTACCTCATCTTTTACTAAAACAGACAAGAAGTTTAGTCATATTTTCCAGGAAAGCAGCTGGTCTCGTATGAAAATTAACAAAAATGCTGAAAGCCTGTGAAATTCACCCAAAGACAGGTTTCTGTCAGTGAAGGTACTTCTCAATGCTCTGAAGGTTTTCTGGAGAAAGCAATCTGTAAACTGAATATTACTGCTCCCAAACAAAAATAACAACAGCAGGCTATTTTCAACTCTGTTTAAAATATACGGAAAACAAATCATTGCTGGTGAGGTGGAAAAACACATGGCAAATCACTGGGAAAGACACATTTTTCTTGGCTATCTAAGGGTTATGTTCAATCCACTTCAGTCACTTGATGCTGCCTTTAATGTAAGCACAGGGTTTTATCACTAAAGTTCATGCTCCAAATCCTAATTTGAATAACGCAGCTGCATACCTGAGAGGTGACCTAATGATGCCATGTGAACTCCTGCAGTACTTGATCCCATGCTATTGATGAAAAAGGGAATATTAGCACTAGATTGCAGTGTGAATATGATCAAGATAGTAACCTGTGCAGATAGAAAAGACATACCATTGCAAGGAAGGGGAAAACACTTTTTCTGTGGTTTTCACCCATCAGGAGTAGACCTGAGTAGCAACAAGTGACAAGCTTGAAGCCTTTCATGAGATACCATACGCTTTAAATACTGCAAGGGAATGGAAAAAATTAGCCACAATCTAATCTCACCAAAGTGTTTTTGTTTGTATCTGTCCAATGCACCTTATTATCTGATAATTTTGCATCTAGAAGATACATGTATCTCACTTTTAAGATCACTCTTTTTTTTTATTGATCATGCTATGACTTTGTTGGCAATTGAATTAACTGTCAGACCTGTGTTTTAATAAACTAGATTTACTAGTGGCTGAAGATGTTTTTATATTGATTGCATGGCTGACAAGGAATCTGTTCAGTGTGCAGGGGAGAAAGACAAAGAAACAGATATTGAGTTTCTCTAAGTGGGCCATCATTTCACAAGAGAGAAATGTCTTTGGAGGTGTGAGAACATCCTACTAACTTATTCACATTACTAACGAAATAGTGGGGAACATCAGTTAAAATGTGAGGTGCAGATATAGTAAGAGATTTTTTTAAAATATGGCTTACTTACAAAAGGATTCAAGATCATCCTTGTTAGGGATCTTCTCAGGAGGCTTTAAGAACACTTGTATAACATGCCGTGTTCCCACTAGCTGTCATTTCTCCATATGGTATCCTTCCATGCCTCTGCTCAGAGAACAACCCAGGCTCCTTTCACTGTGAAAGTATCATAGTAAAAACATAGTAAAAAAACCCCACCATATTTATTCTAAAAAATAAAGCTCATGACAGTTAAATTGCTAGCAATGCCTCCAGCTTCCTCGAGGGACCACATACCCTTTAAAAATTACTTTGATATGTTTTCTCTATTTTCCAGGAGGCAAAATGTAAAAATAGCTATGTGCATAGAAAGTTAAAGCACCAGTAAACTTTTGAGCCTGAAGGATACATAAGAACAGGAAATGAAGCCTTTAAGTGACTGGAACCCTTCATATGCCTGTTTTCCTGTCATTCAGGGAAGTCCTGATACTTCTAGACAAAGCTAATTTTTCAGTCCAAAGCTACACTAATAGAGAGATTTTCTAACGTAGTCTTGCTTGAGCCTGAACCACTTGACTTTCAGCAGAAGGAAATCCCACTCTTCACATTAGGTTTTTAGCCCTGGTTCAGGAGCATGCGTGCCTATGATTGCCTGATGGAGTGGTGTCACAGTGTGCAGGGAAGCAGCACATGATTGCAATTCTCCTCTCTACTCTGCTCTCATGAGACCCCACGTGGAGGTCTGCTTCCTGCTCTGGGGCCTCCAACGTGAGAAGGACTTGGGCCTGTTGGAGCAAGTCCAGAGGAGGCCATGAAGATGATTACAGGGCTGGAGCACCTCTCCCATGAAGATGGACTGAGAGAGTTGGGGTTGCTCAACCTGCAGAAGAGATGGCTCCAGAAGACCCTACAGCAGCCTTCCAGTACCTAAAGAGGTGCTGTAAGAGATCTGGAGAGGGACTTCTTACAAGGGCATGTAGTCATATGACAAGGGGGAATAACTTGAAACTGAAAGAGGAAAGGTTTAGATTAGTTATTAGGAAGAAATTCTTTACTGTGAGGGTGGTGAGACACTGGCACAGGCTACCCAGAGAAGCTGTGGATTCCCCATCCCTGAAAGTGTTGAAGGCCAGGTTGGCTGGGGCTTTAAGCAACCCAGTTTACTGAAATGTGTCCCTGACCACAGCAGAAGGTTGAGACTTGATGATCTCTAAAGTCCCTTTTAACCCAGACCATTCTCTCATTCCAGGATTTTATGATTTTCATGTTAATCAATGTATTATCCCATTCATTTTCATTATATATCTTCTGCCTTCCTCAACACACATTCCTGTCACCATGGTTTTTATTTTGCCTTGGTTCCTATGTGTGTTGGGAGAAAGGGGTGCAGATTTTGCTGCTCAGCATCTCCTTCTGAGATGCATGTTCCTCTATGCTACAACAGCACGCTGTGCTGGCAGCAGAGCAGTCATTGGACTTTTCCTCGCTGTCTTAGAGCTGTTGATGCTTCTCTTTGTCTTTTGGGATGGGCAAGATAGAAATGACCTGCTGCCCTCTTGGCTGATAGGAGTGGAAATAAGATCCATCCAAAACAACCAAATGTGATCACAGCCAGAAGTCAGATACTGTTTCAACAGTTACACCATCCTTGTGCTCTAATTTTGATTTCCTTCGTTGTATCTGAGACAGCTTAAAAGACAAACTATTTAAAGGGCAGTGGAAGTGCCAAGTGCAGATTTCCTGGGAGAGTCCAATATTGTTTGAGGTGCTTCAGCTTTCCGGCCAGTATTGTGACCTGCCAGGCAATAAAACTGTCGCCATGTGCTGTGCAGTCCTGTACCTCTCACACTGTTGTGCTGTGTGCATACAGGAATCTTCCTGGATAACTGCAAAGACAAGCAGTATGATTAATTGCATTCAGCTGATGTTATGTAGCTACATCTGTTTGTCCACCAGTCAACAGCTTAAGGAGGCCAAAGAAGTTAAATAGCTTCCTTTTCCCAAATTCCTTTCCCACCTTTCAGAAAAACTGGTCAGGTTTCCACCACTGCTTCTCCTTTTTGATTTTTAGGCTGAAAGGATAAAACTGCCTAACACAGGAGCCAAAGCCTGTTCACACAAGTCACATTCCTGCTCACAGGAGCAAAATTTGAGCCTTTATTGCTGAAGCTGAGAAATAAAGCTCTGGACCTTGCTCCACCACTCACATTGCCTCATGCAGGGCTTGAATGCTCAGAGGGGTGGTTGGCAGGTTTGCTTGCCATATTTGCTGTCTGCAATTCCAGGTGTTGAGATGCTGAGCATATTAACTGTTGGATGATATTATGTCTTCTTCTGAGCACCTGTAGTAGATGCAACGGGGGATGAGTCACTCAGCATGGAGCTGTGTTTCATAACATAAAAGTTCTGGGGAAGGAAATCCCTGAAGAGGGGATCTGTGCTCTCTGCAGATTTTTCTTACATTATTGCCAGCTTTCAGTTCTGGAGGCAAGGAGCCTGACTGTCCCTGGCAGGCCAGCTCCAGGCCCCTTCTGAAGTCTAGCCCAAAAAGCCCTCCATAACAGATAAATCCCTTCTTGTGCTTGGTTTGTCCTTGTAACTAGCTTCTCACCAGAGTTTCAGAATGTTTAAGGATGCTTTGCTCATTGGTGAGATACTGCTTGTGTGCAGCTGTTTTTTCTTGGCAACTACAAGGACAAGCAATCCAGAAGGAATGAGAAAAACAATCCAGCTCAAAAGCCATCATGTCTTCTGATCTTTATTACTGCAGCTAGATCAGTCTCTTTTGGTGGTCCCTCACCACTAAAAAAGGAAATATCAACCTAGATTAGGAATGTGACTATGCTAAAAAGACCCCACAACAGTGCTCTCAGATAGGCTTCTTTTTTTATTCATTTAATTTTCTTAATTTTAAATCTCACTGACCTAACCACCAAAGACCTGGAGGAAGGAGTGGAATTCCCTTTATAAAGCTCTAGCAGCTGCACAGGCACACCTAGATCCTCCAGTAGTGGAAGTGCTATGTGAAGTACACAACTCAGTGCTGCTACACCATCCTTTCACAGGCTCACAGTCACTTGAGCAGTCTGTGAACCCGGGTAGAGGCATGTCCTCTGGCCACCCAGGTTTGTGATCCTTCCTATCACCTGGGAACAGTCCAGCTACACCTGACTCCACACCAGCACAAACCCAGAGTGAGCATCGCACACCTTTGTGTCCTGGTTGCCATGGAAAGGAAAACTAACTGCAGAGACCAGAAGGTCTGCAGAGGTGGGAAGGATGTGCCCCAGCAGGTCACCAACATGCATGGCACACCCACGTGATGTGTCTTGCCGTGCCACCTCCACTGAGTTATTAGTGCCAGGTACAATTCGAGATTAGCCTCTTCCCAGTTCCTTTCCCTTCAAATTTCTGATAGCATTCAGTTACAGATGAACTAACTGGGCTATGTAGGTGAGGGCTGCCCTGGGGAATGTAAGAGCGGATGGGCAGATGGCATAGTTGGGAAAGGCATAGGAGAACATGCTGCTCCATTCTCAGAGAAATGGGAGATTCCAGCCAATGCCCAAAGACAAAGAAGCTGATACCCACCTGCAGATCCTCCTGCAGGCTCTCTCATTTTGACATTTACTTTCAGGGCCATCACAGCTCAAATAGCAGGCCATGTTCTCAAGGGGAGACTCTACCTACATGCTTGCAAGGATCAAAATGAGCTCAAGGACTACTGACATGGTCTGTGGTGTCTCTTCCTGTTTTCTGACCATCTGTTCTAAAGCTTCCCTGTCTTTCTGGAGGGATCCTGCAGATCTTACTCAAAATCAGCAAAACTCAGCACATGAAGACATGACACAGGCAGCCTGGCAATGGTGAGAACATGTTCTGTGGCTGTGCTACCATAGAGGGTAACTATGGAAATGCTGGGCTTGCCTCAGACACCAATTCTGGTGATGCACTTTACACTAGCAAGAGGGGGAAAGTCTTATTGCTGAACAGTTCTATTGCTGTCTCCATACAAATTATCTTGGGATTATCCACAGACATGACCTAAAATCAGGCCCTCAAGGCCATCATCCACCACAGAGGTCTCCCATGTCCTGCACTTTAAATGCCCCTGGGTGAATGCTACTCCTAACCCACCATCAACAGAGCCGACATCAGGGCCACCAGGGTGTTGAGGTAAAGACAAACAGCATCTGAAGAAGTGTTTCCAGACACCACTCTGCAAGTAAGACCTCTTACCCTGAATAAGCCAGTAGTAAAAACCAAGGATGCCTTAATGAAAATCTTTAGGCAACTGTGTCCTCTTAAGACATCTTCTAAAGTAAGAATGCACACAGAGTTATCCACTCAACCAAGCCAGTAAAATCAATTCAGAGAAACCCACCTACAAAAGGAAGCTCCCAAACTAAAATAATCCCTCTCCTATTCCTCTCTTGGTCTACTACACCTTGCTGTTCCCACCCCTACAGTTTGTACCACATCTGAGGTTAGGGGCCATGTGGGTAAGATGGCTTTGGAGACAGTTTGGTATGCTGACAGAGGGTTTGTACCTGATCAGAAGAGAACGGGAAAGGAAATCATTCCTGCACCCCCTGAGCTGCTTGTAGGCCAAGGGTGCCCTGACATCTGCCCATCTTCCTTGTCCCTCTCTCCACTCAGATATATGACAATTTTCTTACCTTGAACATCCCATGAACAGGGAATCAGTGGGAAAACGTTGGGCTAAGTATGACTACTACTGACTGGTGCACTCAGCTGTGTGTTTCATAAGGAATCAGGATCATAAGTCAATGAAGAAACAGCAGTTAGGGGATGCATGCCAGTGACTTCCACAGAAAACAGCAAAAAGTAAGGAGGTTATGAAACTTCTATCAGGAATACTATTTATAGTATTTATATATTATATATTCTTCCAGGAATCTGGAGGAGCTGTTGACTCCCTTGAAGGCACAAAGGCCCTGCAGAGAGACCAAGACAAATTAGAGGGCTGGGTCATCACCAATCCCATGACTCGTAAAAAGACAAGCACCTGATTCTGCACCTGGGATGGGACAAACCTGGATGTTCAGACAGACTGGGGAATAAGATGCTGGAGAGCAGTGCCACGAAAAGGGACCTGGGGGTCCCGGTCGATGGCAAGTTGAAGGTGAGTCAGCAGTGCCCTGGCAGCCAGGAGGGCCAACCCTGTCCTGGGGGGCATCAGGCAAAGCATCGCCAGCCAGTCGAGGGAGGGGATTGTCCCATTCTGCTCTGCACTGGGGCAGCCTCACCTGGAATATTGTGTGCAGTTTGGGGCACTGCACTATAGAAAAGATACGAAACTCTTAGAAAGTGTCCAAAGGGGGACAACAAAGATCGTAAAGAGCCTTGAGGAGAAGCTATACAAGGAGAGGCTGAGGTCACTTGGCTCATTCAACCTGGAGGAGGCTGAGGGGAGACCTCATGTCAGTCTACAGCTTTCTCACAAAGGGAAGTGGAGGAACAGGCTACTGTTAAGGGTTGCTTAGATCAGATATGGGGAAGAACTTCCTTACTATACGGGTGACTGAGCACTGGAACAGGCTGTCCAGAGAGGGTTGTGAAGTCTTCCTCACTGCATATATTGAAAAGCTCTCTGGACATAATTCTGAGTAACATGCTTCAGGGTGAGCCTGCTTTATCAGGGTGGTTGGATAGCATGATGTTGTGAGGTCCCTTCCAATCCCATCCATTCTGTGATTCTGTGATTTATTAGTCTTGGATTTATATTTGGCATGCAGTAATTAAAGGCAACAGCAGAAAAATAAAATTATTTAACCATAATAGGTAAGAGGTTCACATATTTCAGTCATGTAGTGTTGGGATGTGCTTTTCTCGTGGGAAAGAAAAGGGAGTCTTTGACCAAGGTTGGCAGATGGGTGCTGTAAGATAAACAACCTTGCAGGCCCATGGGAACCTGGAAGCAGGCTGGATGAGGTCATACAATTAGCTGCCTTCTGTTAATAACCAATGAGTATTTGTTTATGTCTATTTGCACCAATGGTCTTAATGCACGTATTGTCAGAAACACTATAAGTGTAGTACCTTCTTTAATAAAGTGGAGTTTGCTGTAATCCACATTGGATAGTCTGCATTCTTCGCAAGCCCGTAAACCTTTGACAATGTAGGGCATTTTGAAAAAGCATATCTCTCTGTGTGTGTATATTTGTACACATATGCAGGTGCATACACACTCTCATATTTATTTATTCATTTTTTGTGTTCATATATTTATGTACATGACTACCAATCTTAATTTGCAAAGTCAATAAATATATATTTGGTAATCAGTGCCAAATTTCTCAGAACTAATGTCTGGTGTAACCCTATTCCCTTAATAACCCAGTAATGGATTTTTAAAAAGAACATATTCAGGACTAGCCCTACTCCATCATAAAATTGCAACTTAGATCTGAAGTGTAAGAAAGTGAAACTTTTTTCCCTAAGTTATGTATCAGAATTCATACCTGGTCTCATGAAATCCATGCTTCAATAGGGGAAAATACAAAATAAAACCCAAATACCTCTTGTCCTATATCTTGCTAAACTTTTCTTGACAATCTTATTAAGAGAGAATTTCTGCTTCCAGTTTCATTGTGACTCCCACTTTGGCCTTTGACACGATGTCATTTTTAGGAAGTTGATAAGCTATCTATTTTTTGCACACATGAAAACAGTGTGAAAAAGATTTCAAAAATCTCTACTGACAGCTGTGAAATTAAGAACAGTTTTGGCCTGATATTGGTGTAGCAAACAATGTTTTTACCCTATGGTATGCAGTCAGGTGAGATCCGTAGATTCTTCTAAGAAACCACAGTATGCAAGAAAAAACATCAAATCTGTTGTCAGTCAGATCAAATTGCTGGAGGGTGGAGGGTTCACACCTTAAGAGGAAAGCAGAAAGCTGTCACAAAGCATCATTCTCAAATGTGGACATGTCACTTCCCAAAATGCAAATGCCCATGTTCAGTGGAAGCACTACCAGCATGTGTAAGCAAGAGCATAAGAGCATCAAGGCTGAACATTGCGTTTTGAGAAATTCTGCACAAGCTCCTTGGGACATCGCTGCACACTGGCTGGGCTCCGCAGCACTTCCATTTGTATGGAAAATAAAGAGAACTGGCAAAAATTCAAACTCTTCAACATCCCACTGAAGAAAGTAAAGGGATTCTATTAAACTGTTTAGGACTAAACCCACTCTCTCGCATCAAAGGCAATGTTCCCAATTACAACTAATTTATCATTGTGGAGGGCATCAGGAGAATTCCAATTTTTAAAGTAGAATGAAGCGATGAAAATGTAATACCCAAAAATAAAGATGAAATAAAATTATATTGAAGACTCATGAGAAATTGAAATTGATTTGAAGGCCGATATAATCTTCCTCCAGTAGAATACAGTATTATATCTTCTTCCCATACACAAATGTATAAGAGGCAATCAAATTTTATTGTTTCAGAAAAGATGTGCCATAAGTGGAGGTGGTAACAGAACAGAGTCAGATTGTTCTGCTGCTCTGGGGACTTTTGCTGATGCACTGTGAGATTGACCAGCTGCCTCTAACAAATGTGGAAAAGTATAAAATAAGTTGCAAACTGCAGCAGTGTTAGATTGTCAAAATCCAAGCAGGGTATTTAGTAAGTGCCCAAACACAAGAAACCCAGTAAAGGATCTTAATAATTATCTTAATTTCTATGGGAGAAGACAAGTAGAAAAAGTAAGTCTGAGTAGGAAGACAAGTATGAAGACCATAACTGTAACAAATTCAAATTCATTTGCATGAAGCTGTGTCTTAGTGTGGTCAGATGCTTTCCTGGTCCAAGCAAGATTGATTAAAATTATTCAGATTATTTAGACCTCAGTATTCCTGTATTGTGGTGTACAGTGAACTTTTATGGGATGTGTGTGGAGACAAAGTCCAAAGTCTGAAGTGGAAATCCACAAGACGCTGCCTTAAAGAACAAGGATTTCCATCTCATAAACCATGCTAGGATAGAAACAACAGTGCAAGTTTCAGAGAAATATAGAGAGGTCACACAGTGAGAATGTGTGCTTAAAACATCCCGAGTACATCTGTTTATGGTCAGGTATCAAAGTCCAGTGCAGGAGATTCCCCTTAGATAACCTTGTCTGGAGATGTGTGCCACAAACCAGAGGGCTGTGAGGGAAGCCCCAGCATGTTTTAAGAACACACTCCAGCACATTAAACATGGTGCCACTTCTCAACATAAAATACAGTGCATAATAAGGCAGGCATCATTTCCCCCAGATCTGTGGTGTAAGGAACCAGCTCCAGGTCCTCAACGTTTCCCGAGCGCACACCAGCGTTCCTGACTGGTGGACAGATACTGGGTCAGTGCTAATGTCTGTCAAGATGTCTCCACCTGCTCCATGAGTCCTCCTGACATGAATTGACCCTGTTGGCTTTAATGGCAGCTCAGGGTGATTAGCTCCATCCTTTTTTTCTGTCTTACAAATAACTACACTTGGCCAAGACACATCCCATCTTAAATCTTTCAGTTCTCATTCATGATTATGACAGGGACGCAACACCGAAGAGATCTTGTGGGAAATGGTGTTGTTTCTGTTGCTAGCAATAACATCACCATATGTCCATCTACATGAACGGTTCAGAGTTGCCTGGAAAGCAGTTAGACCACTTAAGAAAAGGTTTCTTTGATACTCCTTTATCAGATGACGGTGCTTCAATGGCAAGAAATAATTTTCCAGTTTCCACTCTCATTTGACTCCCTCCTGTGCTTTGCATAACTGTTTTTCTCCATCTGGAGGTTGTCTGCCAGGTATACTGTTGAGGAGAAATATTTTTGGCTTGGTTTTTGCTAGGCTAAACGTGTCTCATACACTCGGCATAGTGTCTCCAGTCACCTTGATCATTCTGGTCATTCTTCTTCACACCTGCTTGAGGTACTGAACTGATAAATCCTCCAACAACACTGGAGTTTCTCATGGTAAAAAAGGGTGAGTTTCAGGTCTGATTCTGAGGGACCCGCAGTCCAAACCTCCTTCAAGCTTCCAGCTCCTTCCTTCAGCACTACTTGCTGTAACCTTTCGTTAAAGAAGCATAAAGGGCTGTTAGTTTTTTATCGTCTACCTACATCTCTTTTTCTCTTTCTTAAGTAGCAGTACTGAACAAAAACTGGTCATTAAGTGCTTCCCAGCCTGAGGGAGATAACTGAAATATTTTGTTTGCTGGTGACATCAGAACATGTGGATGTCATCCCACCAAGTTAAGGAGCCTGAAATGGGTTCAGTCAAGGATAGGTCTATAAATTACTTGTCAGGGAACAGCTTTCTGGGAAGACCACAATGATCAACATGGTCAGGTGGGGAATTTTGTGTGCCCCTATGCACACAAAAAAAAAAAAGCAATGGGAAGAAAGAGAAATAGGGGACAACAGAAAAAAAAGTAAAGAACATACAAGGCAGGAAAAAGCAGTGGTGAGGAGAAAGGCAAGTGAGAAAGGAAACAGAAACTTCTGAGAGGGATAGCTCATGTATCATGAGCCAGCTTGAGACAGCAGGCCTGGATTTTTCTCACAGGACAGCTCTCTTTGGCTTTCCACATTTCTGCCAGATGAGAAGTGGTTTCTGAGTGAATGCCTTGTCCCAGTAGAGGAAGTGTGAGGCGTCAGCCAGACAGACTCTGGTTCCTCATTGCTACTGCTGGGAGAGGGCCAGGACCTGGCCTCAATGAGGAGGATCAGGGAAAGGTGATGTTGATAAAATGAATACCTCAGTGAGTAACATCTTTGTACCAGGATGGATGCTGAAAGAGGCTCCTCTGTTCTAGGAGTATTGTCATAATTGTGTTTTAGTGCTGACTTCTGGCATTGTTTAAGCTTGTCACTTCTTTAGCCAGAGAAAATTGGAGTAGGGGCACAGACTGTAGAAAGGAAAAGACAAGCAAAGGGAAGGAAAGCATACATTGGTGTGGAAATGAGGACTAGGGGAAAAAGGAGAAACAGTGGGTGATACAGAAAGGTATGAGCAAAAGAAAAGAAAAAGGATAGAAGAGAGAGAGAAAGGGAAACAGAGAAAATCTTATTGATGAAGTCCAAGGAAGGAAGGCCATTCAGTGACAGAGAAGAATACACATGCTGCAGTTAGAGTAGCTGTATAGCAAAGCTTAATATACATCCGTCTCACTATGACTGCTACATAAACCCAATACAACTCAGGTCTTACATGATGCATGTTAGAGAGTTAGAGAGGGCAAGAGGGTTTGAGACATTAGTCTAAAAGGGTTTTCTCAAATGGGAGCAAGAAGGAAGATAGTTCAAGCCTGTGGACACAAACCATATTACACCACTTGGTCTCAGAGTGAAATAAGAGACCTGGACTGTTCTCTTTGCTTGTTTAGATGTAGAGTCAGTGACATCAGGGGAAGGTTGGAGTCGAAGTACTGATTACAGTGGAGACGCCTAAAATAAGGAGAGATGAAGGTGCCCTGGTGCACTGGCAGCCTGCCTTGGCCTCTCCCATTTCCACTTCTGTCCCAAGAAAACTTTCACTTCTCCATTATATGACCTTGAGCCACTCACTTAAACATGCAGCATTTTAATTCTCCCATAAATAAAACGCAACAAGTACTATGAACAACTGTATTTCTTGAAACAGGAACTGTAACATGAGTGTCCTCATTCTTAAACTGCGAGTGTAGTAAGATTTTTATTGATGTTTGAGGAATTTCAGCTGGAAGAGACACTCTGAGAGTACATTTTGCCTTGTTGCACCAATGTGTAAACTCTGTGTAGCTTCACAGAGGTCAGTGCTTCTTCAGATTCCCACAGGTGAAACTGAATACAAAATGTGATCAGCCTTGTAGAGCTGTGAATATAAATTCAACAAATCCTACTCCAACACACAGTCTTTTAGATCAACTTCATGCTAATAACCACTGCATCCAGTCTGGTGTTCCTAAACATGATTTTTCAATAAGGCAATACAAGTTTTTTAAAATAGAGCCATCACATAGCAGCAGACAGATCGAGCTCATACAAGCAAATCCCTAGGTACAGATGACATCACCAAGCTTTTTAAATTATAAACTTTCACCTTTCTGAGTCAATACAAAAGAAGCCTGTCTTCTTCTAAAACTACAATGTACCAGCAAATTGCATACACTCAAGCCACACATTAAAATGCAGAGAGAGCCTTCTGGGATTTGAGGACAAATGTGGTCTTATGTCAGTGCTGACTGATTTAAAGCTGTTAAAGTGATGCTCTTAAACAATTAAAAATATCCTCCAGTCCTGTCAAGATGTTCTGCTAGGCTCTTCCAGCTCCCCCTATGTTAGAGCAATTCCACAGTGATGGGATGATGGTGATGCACAGTGACATATGAGAGTGGAGGTCTGAGCTCTTATATTGCCAGTCCCCAGCACTCCAGATAAAAGACAAGAAGAGAGGTGGTTGCCATCAATCAGAGTCCTTGCCCAGCACAAAGCCTGGAAATGTCAACACATCAAGAAAGATAAAAAGAACTGAAATTCACAGTAAGGATTCAAAACTCATGCCACATTTTCAGAAGGTAGATCTTTCAGTTTAAGTATTGAGGATGAGTATTGTGTTCTCCTGGGACAGAGCATCAACATAAATTGGCTTGGATTTATAAGCTCCTTCTTTCAGAAGATTATCCCAGATAAATTCCCAGTGAACAGGGACTCTATCCAGGCCTACCCTGTAAAAATGGTCCGGCACAGGAACAGGGAGGTGAGGTGCTGTGATATTGTCTATCAAAAGCATTCAGTCTAGGCCATGGCTGCCAGATATCATGAATTTTGTACCCGAAATAGCTGGGTGAAGGTGCTGTGGGGATCCTGAAAAGCCCAGCTTTCCCTTTTGCCTGGTTGCATTTCCAAAGAAACTAATTCCCCAAAGACTGTGAGATCAGAGACTTTGCTGGGCAAGAAGCTTTCCCAGCAACAGCCATCTGAGAAATGGGAGATTTTTGTGTTCAGGATTCATTCCCTAGGAACTCTGTCCAGTTGTGCATGACCTTAGCCTTGCCTTACATGGAAATGGAGCAAATTCAGTCCTTTAGTGGAGTGGCTGTCAGAGGCACGAATAACATGACCTCTTACTTACATGACAATGCCCTAGTCTGATATGGCTTTCTTTACTTCATATACATGTATAGATAAAGAAATTAATTCTTTTTCCCCTGTCCCTAACCTTTCAGTGTTTGCATCAGGGGCAAGATTCACAGGACTCTGTCCACAAAGAGCAGCACAAATCTCCAGAGTTCCCCACTGAGAGCAGAAAGGGGAACCTGACCAACACCTTGGAAATTCCCAACAAGCTGAAATGTGTCCATGGCTGAGCTCCTTTGGCTGCCTTTTTGGGACTATTCATGTCTATCTCAGAGTTCCTGAAACAACAGCAGCACAACTGGACTGAACTTGGGGGTCAGGTGCAAGGAAAAGGGGCTGCACAGGCAAGTGAATCCCACTTGTAAAGGTTGCTACTTTAAATATTAAGCAGCTGTAAGGGTTATGGCTTTACTGCTTGTGATCTTGCCTGTGGGGGAAACCAGAGTTAGCTGCATCAGCCATCACCAGGTGCAGCCAATATGAGAGCTGCTAACATCATTCTGGAGGGTGAAAACTTATTCTTTATTGTATTAGTGATGGATTTTTTTAATAGGCCATTAGCTGGGAAAGTACCCAGGTGAATAAAGACTCTTCATTAGAAAATTAAGTGATCAGGGAGGAGAAATGCATTGTTACTTCCACTTTTAGGGTAATTTTGTTCTTGTGCTTTCAGCCATATACAAAGGAACTTTGCAAGGAAGATATACAGCTTAAATGTATAAGGCAATGAATTATTGATTATCACAGACAAATCCCATTACTTGCAGAATACAGTCCTGGAGGGAGGAGGAGCAGAAGGACTGTGTTAGGAAATGGAGTTTAAGGAAATATCCTCAGCTGGTCATATGTCACTCCTGTTACCCCTCTCACAGTCTGAGGACTTTGAAGATTCTCATGGGTGCTTCACAGCTGGAACCTCTTGTAAAAGATGATCCAGCATTTGAGCCCCACTAATGGAGGATGATAAGGGATGAAGGAGGTATCTGAGGACCTGCTACAGCTGGTACCTACATCCCAGAAACTTTCAGAGCTGCCAAAAGCCAAGGACCCAGGAGATTTATTGATGGTATTTCCCAGCAGCCCCTTTGGGGATAAGTTTTTGGGTTTTTTTCCCTGACTGTGCTGCTGCCATCATCTCTGTTTCTCACCAGGAGCTCAGCCAAGTAAGTGCTTGCTGTCATCTGTAATTTTACTCTGCTTCATTGTCAAAACAAAATTAAATGACCGTGTCATCAACCTCTCCTTTTCCTGCACTAACTTCTGAATGTACAAGCGAGTTTTGACCCCATTTGACAGTGGAGGGGTGAAGGGTTTCAGAAATAAGTCTTCATATTAAAGGCATATATGTTTTGTAATGGTATTGAGTAGATGAAAGACACCCAGATTCACTGCCCCACAGAGCAAAAGGCTGCAGCAGAGGCTGAGTGGTAACTTGTCCTGCCAGCTAGTCCATTGACATTCTATTATAGAAAGGGACACAAAAGGATTTGGGATTTTTGCTCTGAAAATGGGAATCTGTAGGTCCCGTGGCGAAAAAACCCTCAGAGTTTCAGTGTTTCTTCATATTGCAAAGCATCTTGTTTTCCCACAGTACAAGGAAAAGTGATTTTCTGGTAAAGAACTAGTAGATGTAAAGTCAGAACATTTTCCTGTTTGGGATGCTACTGGATTTGGTAGATAGAGGAAGCCTGGAAGGGTTTCTCCATAGGGAGAGTGTGGTAAGGTCTCAAGTCCTACCCTTGTTCCCCAGCACACACACACAGATAAAAATTCATAAGTGCACACACACAGAACTAAGGTCTTATGAGTGACAGTTCAAAATGTTTTTCTCATGAGACAAAACTGGCATATCAGAAACTTTTCACTGGTAGGAGGATAGTCTCTTAGACATGAGTCCATTTCCATACAAGCCTGATAGTGTTCATCTACTGGTCATGGAGCTGTCATTGGGTTTACCAGACCTCAGGGTGCAGGGAAACCCCTTTCTCAACAGGCCCACACAGCTGGGATAGAATGCAGTTTAGTAACACGACCAGATAAGTACGTCTCCACGTCAGTGAGATGTCTAAATTTTCAACAATTTAGCCACTCACAGGTAGTGCCACTTAGAGGTCTTTCAACACTGACACAGGGCTGAGACATGACAATGGGTCTTGGGATACACAAGGGCATTCTGGGGTATAATGGATGTTAAGAGAGACTCCTCTCTCATAAGTGGTAAGCTCAGAGACTCATTAGGTTCCTCTGGCTGCAACTCAGTTGTCCAAATATCCCTTCAAAATGGAGTCTTTTGAGATGTCAGCTTGGTGTTGATTTAAATGGTGTAGGACATCCTGTCTGGCTTACCAAGGCATGGGCCTATTGTAATTACTGTGTCTGGTCTGCCAGCTCTGAGGTGTGATGATAGGGCATCTCAGAGGGCATCAGGTGATGTGATCAGCACCTGGCTGAAGCTGGTAGAACAGACACCTGGGTGGAGGAATCTAAGCTGAACTTGGATCCCATCCCAAATATCTAAATCACAAAGAAATTTGCAGTTGCAACTTCTGCCTCTGAGTTTTCAGTACCATTTGATCAATATCAGCCTCAAATCAACCCAGAAGACACTCTGTCTAGCGCTGCTTATTTGTCTTCTTCCCAAATTGAAATCCACCAAATCAGATTGGTAAATTGAGCTATTATCTCCTAAGACAAAGACTGAACAGAGGATTTTGGCAGCTGACCATCCAGGATTCTTCCCTAGTCATTTGACAAGATGAGCATACAATTGCAATATAGTAACACTTTATATTTCAGTTGCTGTAACAAATCACTGGTATTACATCTGTACAGGTAATTGCTTTAATATTGATGAGTACAACCTACACTGCTCTGCTTGCACACAGCTCCTACTGCTTTTACCCATACTGTATTCCACGTAATCAAATAAACAAATCTGAAATAACTTTTGCCACTCTAATCCTGTCTTCCTCTCCTGCTAACTCTGCAGTATTTGTTATTAATAATTGTGATATTGGCTGTGCATTAATATCAAGTTTTATGCTCTTATAAGCCATAGGCTTTGTACTGAAGTGTTGGTCCCAGTACAGTCAGGGTTAGTTCAGTATTTCAGCACAGTCAAAACCCAATGGGAGATCTTTATGTGCACCTCTTTTTGCTGAAGTATCTTGACTTTCTGTGTGGCTGAGTTATGACTCTGACAATCTCACACAGTAAATCCATTCATGTCTCATTTGAGACCTCCATAAGGTCTTAGAAGCTGCCAAAAACATGCACTGGGGCAGGCTACAGTGGACATGCAGAGCTCTCTAAGGATGTCTTTAATATGGGATATGACTGAAATGTACATAGGAAAAAAGTACCACAGTCTGGCCTGCATAAGGACAATCTTGTGTCTAGCTGCCTCCATCACCATGCCTAAAAGTCTTTCTAGGTCAGAAAGGATGGGCCAAAGAATTTCTATAGGAATTTTAAGTAGTGGGGGATTAAAGTAGTGGGGGCATCTGAGGGAATGCCCTTTCTCTCAGATGACTAAAAAATAATTGAAAACATATAAAGATGTTTAACTGTAGCTTGGGTTTAGAAGAGACCATATCCTGCCACCTGAGTGTAGATTCATGTTACCCACCAAGTGGAGGAAGTGGGAGGGTCACAGCATCTGGATGGACACTGCAACTGGGATGGACAAGATGGCAACCTACAGGTGGCTGTTGTTTGTCAAAGGCTGAGCTACTCAAAAAAAACCCCAAACATATAGCCTGAAGGAAGCGGAAATAGCTTGCTGCCTTTTCTGACCACGTAGCACAAAGAGTGTGGTTTTCTTTTTTGCATGTGGGACTTGCCACAGTTGACTTTTCTGCCACCTCCCAGCTGGAGGATGCTGAACAGCTTTGTGTGGGTATTTGAAGGTCACATGGAAATTTTTGTTAGCACAGGATGGATCTCCATGGCTAATTAGTTGTGTTTAGCAGCTAGTGCCTCCATTATTATCTGACTGAAAATGGAACTAGCTGCTGCAGTTCGAGGTACAGTCCAACCACCTTTTTTCAATTCTGGCCCTTTCTTGTTGGTGTCCTCTATTTCTAACAACTTCTCTCCATATTTAAGAGACAACGTAGGTGAAGATATTGACAGATCATCTGAATGGCTAGAACAGAAAAAATATTTCTCCCCATATACTTAAAATACTTTCCTCCCTCTGAATTCCACCTTTCATTTCTTCATTTTCTGACACTGTATGTTCCTTAGTGGCCACTGTAACCTCTCCCAAAGTTTTCTTCTCTCTGTCTTGTAATCTGGACTCTTCTTCTAAATTTTGGCTCATTAAGTCTTGTCATTTCTTTTTATAATATAATCAAGATCAGTCTTTTCATTGCTATCTCCAATCTTAACACCTGATTCATCTTCTGTCTTTGTGACAATAAATTCCTGTAATAGATAGGTAGCTGGAATGCTGCTAGAATATTTCAATAAGGGAATAAATCCTGGTCTTCTACATTTTTTTTGTTCGATCTGAATGATATGTTCCTCTATCATAAACTAACTTTGCTTTTCTGGACAAAACAGACCACAGATACAGTCCTATTCTGTGTGCTGTTCATTGTATGGCCAGTACCACTTTCAGCCTGAACTATTATTGAACAAAATTTCATGTTATCTTGAATTTCCTTTGCTACTCCATTGCAGGGTCATCTGATCTGTTTTCTGCTCTACAGTAATTATTTCATGCCACTCATTATAAGCGAAAAAATTAATTCAGTTTATAACCTCTGACTTTTCTTGTTGAAATACTTTCTCCAGTGGGCTGCTTCCAGCTTGTTTTTCCCTGAACCACCGACCAAACATGCCTACCCTGGATGTCATGGAGAAAAAGATCTTTTTTCTTTACTTGAAAAGTGATTCCATACTAGCCCTACTTGAAGTGGAAAGATGCTGATTCCTCTATGATACCTCTTTATCTGAGCTCTTTTGTTTGAACAATCTGTCTCTCTTCTCCATGTGTTTTGTACATTGCCATTACATTGTACATTATTTAATTGAAACTATATTGTTCACGTTCGGTGCATTTGCCATGTATTCATTAGGAGCAACCTGGAAGATGTGCTAGTCATCACAAACTTTTCAGTCATATCGGTTACAGGCCAGGCCATCCTCACACTTTACCTCTTAGGAACAAAAACCTCCATGAATCTTGTATGTTTGTATGTGTATGATGTTATAGCCTAGAGAAAAATGACATGGATTCTTCTCTTTAGGATGTCTAAGTCTTCCTCACTGCAGAAACAATTTCTTTGTGCAAGTCCACGAAGGATTTTACTGCTTTGCACCACTTGGCAACCTGGAAAATTGCACTGACAGCAAGGATGGAAGGTGTATATTGCTGCACATAGGTGTGCATATCATATATATATATATATATATGTATACATACATGTCTGCCCCTGCAAGATGAATTTCTACCACATCTGAGCAGCACAGGGCCCATGGCAGAAGCTGAACGTATCTGATTACTCCCAGCAGAAGTCAGTGGTACCTTAGTTGCCAAAATTGCTCCCTGTGTCCAGTCCACCACACGCACACAACCCTGTGCCAGGAAAAGGCACCCTGCAGAGGGGTGGCTTAGGCAAATATTTACAACCAATATTGGGAAATTTGATATAGATTTCTTAGTTTGGGGCCATAGGCACTTCACATATACAATACTGCCTTAGCTTTGTCCTGAGAGGTGTATTGGGCTTTTCATTTTAGCAAATGACACTTCTGGGTCATAGCAGCTTTCCTTTCTCATTAGTTCCATTTCCCCTTCAAATCATGTTGTAAACATCACTTTGTCCATTGTGGTCAATTTAATGTAAAGGCAAGAATTCTCAGAAGGTTTTTATTTGCTATTGAGAATGCATAATCTATTAATAAACTGTTTCATTTCATGTTTTCTTGTCTCTTTTTCTGAAAGTGAGAGCTATGTAAAATACACTCTTTTGTTTTTTCCCCCATCTTTATGCCTTGCTCCTCCTCCAAGATTGTTGTGGCCTATATAAAGTGTATCTCAGATAGAAGAGAGTAGAGACCTTGTTTAATAAACAGCATTGCAGAAGATAATTTTTTATTTTATTTTCCAGTATCTCTTTTTAGTTCTTTCTGCAAAGCATTGCAGATTTTATTTCACATTAATTTTCAGTACAATCCAACCACCAGCTCCACAACAGAAAGTACAGGTGCATGGCAACAAACTTCTAACTAGAGCTAGTTTGCATCTGTTAGTGTATTTCAGATTTACCAAGCTTAAATCACTTGATATATGGCAATGACACTCTTGTAATTCACAGTTACCCATCATTTAAACAGCAATAAAAGAAATGTAGAGCATTTCATAGAGATTAATGACCTCCTAGAGACCTGTTGACCTAAGGCCAAGGCCCAATAACCTCAATTGATCATAAATTCCTAAAAAACTGCTTTGACCAGAGTTCATCATTGGTATTGATGAAATCAATATTGATGAAATCTGAAAGGCAGGGAATGAAATGTAAGATGTCTGTTTCCTCCCCGCTGCCACGTTCTGCAATGTGTGTGCCCTAAACTGACCTGGAAATGCTGGGAACTGACTGTTCTTGTGTTAGCTCACCATGTTACATTTTTGTATCCTAACTACCCCATTTTTCTAATTTAGAGACTAAGTTGCAGTAGCCTATATTATTATTTTGTCCACAGCCTTTAACACACCTTTCTAGTGGTGACATAATATACATGGTATTGAAATGTGCTACAGTCTCAATGTTAAAACCAAAGATGTTGAAGTCTGATCACCTATGGGTCTTTCAGCTTTCCCTCTGACATATGTTTGTCAATAGCTTTGATGGATGAGCTATCCTCTGTAAAATAATAAGGATACCCAAGGCAGAGCAGCCCTGGGCAGGGCACAACCCTTGGGGACCAGCAGAAACAATGCTCACAGCTGAAGCAACCTCTAAATTATTGATGGTATCAGAGCCATAAGGGAATCTAAACACTTCTTTAGGATGGAGATATCAGTAAGTCAATGGCTTTGGAGTATAAGGAATAAAATCATACACAAATCATACAAACACAGAATCATAGAATCATCCAGGATGGAAGAGACCTTTAAGAGCAAGTCCAACCTTCACCCCAGCACTACCACTGTAACCCCTAAACCACTAAACCATATCAGCCAGTGCCAGACCCAGATGCCTCTTAAACACCTCCAGGTATGGTGACCCCACCACCTCCCTGAGCAACCTATTCCAATGCCTGACCACCCTAACAGTGATTTTTAAAAAAATAATATCTACTCTGAATCTCCCCTGTCTCATCTTAAGGCCATTTCCTGTCATCCTCTCAGTACAGGCACAGTAGAAGAGACCAGCCACACCTCAGTACAACCTCTTGTCAGGGAGTTGTAAAGAGCAATGAGGTCTCCCCTGAGCCTCTTATTGAGACTAAACAAACCCAGCTCCCTCAGCCATAGGACATGTTCCCTAGACTTTTCATGAGCATTGATTGCCCTTCTCTGGACACAATCCAGCACTTCAATGTCCTTTTTAATGTGAGGGGCCCAGAACTGAACTCAGTACTGAGGAACACTGAATGACAGTTCTTATCGTTCACATACTCTCTTCTCTCATGCAGCCCACAGTTTCTTCTTCATTGTTACAAGTTTGGGCTATGATAAAAATTCAATAATGATGTTTAAAAACTCAATAAATTTCAGTAATAATAGAAGACTATTGGAGAGAGACATCTCCATTCCAATCCCTGAATTCTGCAAGGCAGTCCAGCAGCACTAAGGAAGGTAATAGAAGGTAACACGGACACTAGCTGGATGGAAAAGAGAAGGACTTTGAAAGGCAAAGTTTATGTCTTCCCCATATACTGAGTTAGGGTTGCAATCATACATGTATGAACCTGGAAAATGCTTCCTGGGGTTATTTCAGCCCCTTTTGATTGCAGCCACTGAATTGTAAGAGCAGCAAATGGATTACTCTTTTATTTATGATCAAAACTTCATCCTAAAACATTTGCATTTCTTACCTACACAGTTTCTGTCAGAAAGCAGAACTCTCTTCCTATTACTTAACACATCTGCTTAAAAAACCTACACCAGATGAAAGATTTCAGCAGAATTTCTCTCCAAGTTATCTTTTCTGTTTCCTAATATTTCAAAAGGTGAACAGCAGCAGTAAAACTGAGTTTTAAAAATTGCCCAGGCAACAGCTAGTTGTTTTTTTTCCACCTACTTTTCCCATCATAAATATACTGGTAGTGCAGCATAAGTCAGAAAGGGATGGGTTGTCAAAAAAAAAATCTAAAAATAGGATTGTCTATTACCTACAGTTTATTACTGCTGAAACTGTACCCCTTTTTTTTGCTTTTCTAAAATATTTTTATGGGGTTTTCTGCTTGTGTGGATGGATTAGTATTTGGATGGATGGCTAAACAGATGTCTGGAGATTGAATTTTATTCAAGCCAATGGAGATTCAGCATGCAAACAAGTATATTCCTGCCAGAATTGCTTTCTTGCCTTTGATGAATAGAGACATGAAACTAAATATAAGTATGTATATGATTATTGGCCAAAATGTGAGATAAAAATGAGAGGAATATCTTTCAGACTGATAGAATTTCTGCTTTGTCAGGTGGTAAAACAGCTATTTAAAATCTGGGACCAACATACCAGGAAAGCATAACACCCTTTGTTGAGCAAAAAAACCCCTGATGAAATAGTTGTTAAATGCTTTGATATTTCCTAGGCTTATATTTCAGCTATCTGTATCTGAAGCAGTAAGCTTAAGCACCACCATGATGACTAATTTTCCAAGAACTAGGGAGAGGGGAGTGGAAGGTTCCCACCTATAGTGATCCCAAAGGGAAGAATTGGTGATCCCCACATACCAACTGGCTCCAGGGCTGTGACACACTGCACATCTCCCTTGATACAGGACAGATTGAGCTGGGTCATTGGAGTGGAGAAATCTGTAGGCAGCTCCCACTCATTACCACAATTACATCACCGTGACCAAAACAGGATAACCCTTTCCAAAGGCAAAGTGTGCATATTGTGCTGTGCCTGATGGGAGGCCAGCAGGATGCTGCTCAATTTCAGGTTCACAGTCTCTAGAGGTATGTTAGGTTATCTGTACTATTATCTCTTTCTATATACTATTAGGTTTAATAAATAGTATTTTAAGTGATTATAGAGTCTGACTCCCTTTCTTGCTGGGATTGTAACAAATCAGCTAACATGCCAGACAGGCAGCTGTACAAAGAAGCCAATATACATGCACTTTAACAAATGCACCATGCCAGGGTAAAAGGGGCAGGGGATGGGGGCAGCTGCCTTTGCTGGGAGCTGAGCTTTGTTGCATGGTCATGGTTATGGAGAGAGGGGAAACCTGAGTCTGGGCTGAGACGATAGCTTTGCTGATGGTTGTCATGTCACGTCCCAGTGGCCATCCTCCCTGCACTGTCCACCCGATGTTCTGAGCAAGAATCCTCCATCCTTTCACGTATGTGTAAAATACATATTGGCATTGCCCTCTGCTGGTTAGTCTGGCCCCATCGCGAGGGACTGCTCTGGTGAGCACCCATGGACCCACAAAATGCCCTTTGCTCCCAGTCCCTGCCTCTGTCTGCTGCAAACCTAGGCAGGGCAGGTGAGGGCAGCTACCACGGCAGACACCAGGAGCTCTGTGGAGAATATTGCTCTCTGCATTTTATTCCTGTATTTACTTTTATATACATATTCTTATTTATTCTAAGGGACATATTTTTTAGTTTATTCATGGTTCATATTTGCTTAATCTGTCTGGGGTGGCTCCTCAAACTTGATGACCTATGGAGAATCTGGGCTGTGTCAGTAAGTTCACTCAAGGCTGTTTTTCCTGTTCCCTGTTGTGATAAGCACAGTCCTGCTCATCAGGAAAATGGCTAGAGCATTGGTAGAGGGATGATTGTCCCACTAGGAAGAAAAAGAACAAGAAGATCAGGGAGATTTAGAAAAAGGATTTAATTGAATGAGTGTCGGTTTAAACTACAATCTTATCCAGTCCTGTTCTCATACAACATGTATGCAGACATGTATCAGAAACATCAGAGAAATGGTCAAAGCTTGTTATTGTTTATACTGTATTAATCTATATAATGTCATTTATAGTTACAGTTATGATATAGTTATATCTATTTATATTATCAATATAATTTCAGTTATATTTATGTTCTTTATATTATTATCTTATTAATTTTTTGCTATTTTTTTTTGTTATGTCTTGTAGGAAGTATTCTGAGAACCCTCTCTTGACTGTCCCACATCAAAGTCTGAGGTGGTCAACAAAGTCAGAACTGGTATTTCAATACATACACTTCCACTCTGTCATTTGAAATGCTCATGGACACAATACGTAATGATTGAAAACTCATTTTGAGTGAAGAAAAAAAAAAGAAAAAAAGAAGGGGTAAACCCCTGTGTTATTCTGCCAGCTTCCACACACAAACTGAACAGGATGAAGCACAGAACAGCACCTCAATGCACAGATTTCATGAACAGAATCTGCCTGACAATGCAGCAAAGCCAAAATCTAAGTGCTCCAGGCCAGACTTGTGATGCAAATGCAAGAGTAGCTGTGATGTGTTTTAAGCAAGTTGTACCAGCCTGCAGGACTCTGTGATGTCATAAAACCAACAAATGCAAAAGATTGTCAGCAAATAAGGAAAGTGGGGACGAATGAAGGGGTAGGTGCCTTCTGGGCTGTTTTCAGGGCTTTGCACCTGCACAGATGGGCATCTCAGTGCAGGTCTCCTCTGTACTCATGTACTGAGAACACGTCTATTATAGGAGTACACTTACACAGGAGTACACATTTGTGCACCAGGATAACTGCCTACCTTGGCTTGTGCCAGTTCACCTGCATCCTAAGGGGGGGGATCCTTTGAGGGCTAAAGTGAAACAGAGGTTCAGTTTCCTTAACCTGACAAGATTTTCCTCATGCTCAGGCAGAGGTCATCGAGGAAGTTCCTGAAAAGGTAAAACTGCACCTGCTGGTGAAAAATCTGTATCAGTCTGTTACATCTGTTTGTTTTGACCACAGGGTTTAAACACTGGGTATTAGGGCAAGCTGAGATCTGAGAGGTGCTTGAATTATTCTTTTTTTCCTAGTATGCCATGAAGCTCAGCTAGGAGGTGCATTCAGATTAGGGGGTGCTGTGAAAAACATGCTGCAATGAAGTGCCATGATGCAATTATTGCTAACAACACCATGGGCTTTGAAGGGGTTTCCGTTGGATTTTGGAGCTGATGTTCAACTCTACAGTCACAGGGGGTGGGGTGGCAGCAAGGCTAATTCCAGGTATCCCCTAGGGCACCTTTAGTAAAAAAAATTCCAATAATAACAGAAATTAACCATGAGACATAGTATTCTAGATACTGATCTTAAATCTTTTTCTAGAAGATAAGGTTTGCTCACAGATGTGCCGCATTTGCCTTAGAAGCACCAATTTCTGAGCTCACAGGATCACATACTTCACTTAGTGCTACACAAAAGGTTTCGGAGCAGTTTACTGGGGGAAATATGTGGTGCAGAGGCCATGCCCTTGTCTTATAAAGTCTTTCAGGTACACTGGCCTTTTCCTGCAGGGATAGCCCCCATTTAAAGCCTTTATCTCTTTACAGGGACCTACCATGTGAAAGGCCTGCTAAGCCTAGGGTAGCAGGCTGTCATGTTTGGTGTAATTTCCTTTACCACTGATGGAAAAGCCAAAGGGAGATTCATAAAGCAAGCTAATGCCCAAAGGACTATGGTTTACAAGGTATTTTGATACTGAGGCACTGAGACTGCTGAGGTACATTGCTTCAGTGAGATATGTTATTTTGAGTCCATGTGCTCCTTCAGTGTACCCTAGTGTTTTCCAAACATAGGAGTACAATACCCAACCATTTCCCTGCCAGGAAAGGTCTTCTTTTCATCTCTGTTTTGAAACATGGAGTGCAGTAAGTGAGCATTTGAGATGCCCCCATGAACCAGACTAGCCCCTAGCTGCTGCCCCGTGACCTGGGCCACTGCTGCTGTTCCAAGTAGACATCTCAGACAAACTGGGGCATTGAAAACAGGATCAGGTGCCTGTGCACAGTGCAGGTGAGCTGAGAAGGGTGTTCAGCCTGGCAGCTGAGTCAACAAGCACTGGACACCTTGAGAAGCAGAGCTCCCCAGCCTGCTGTTCCCAAAGGGCCAGGGGTTTTGCTGGGACACCAGCAGAGACAACTTCTCCTAGCGCAGGGCAGATAGGGCAGCAAACCTGCCTCCCCAGGCAAACTCATTTCATCTGCCTCCTCTGGGCAGAGAAATTCACAGTGCTGAAAAGCCTGGAGCCAGTTCTGAAAGACAACCCCAGATGTACCATGTGAAGGCACATGAGCTTACAGCAATCACCATCTTTTGCCTTCCATCTGCTCTGATTAAACATGTTTGTGACAAACTGGCTGTACATTCCTTCAGGAGAATAGTCTTTTTTAAAAAATCTGATATTGAAATGAAAACAAAAATGACAAGGCAAACCTGTTTCAGAACTGGAAGTCCTAAACCATGCCTTTTTGAGGATTAAGTCCTTTTCCTTTTCAGCTTCCCCTCTCTCCCTTCTGTTATTTTTATACAAGGAGGAAATTACCTTAAGAATCAAAATTGTCCAGTTCCTTTTCAAATGGACACGGAGTATAGTGCTGTTTTAATCTTTCAAGGTGTGCATTGTGAGCAGAAGGGAGGCAGATCCTGGCCACCACCTTGACTGGTCCAGCAGAGCCCTGGCCTCCAGCTGGCTTAGCAGCCACTCTGCTCATTAGGGCAAAGACCTCTCTGACTTCAGCACAGCTTACCCCACTGGCACCTGGGGTACACTGTGGCCCGCATTTTAAGGAAGATGCCAGAAGGGGCTATGGAGTGGGTGGGCAGCCATCCCCTAATCTGTCTTCCACTGCTAATATCAGTCTTGACAAGAACTCAGACTTGAGGGTGTTTGAAGAGGAGGAGTGTTATACATGATGAGCCCCATGTGCTTTAGTTAAGGATGTTGTATCTGTGCTGTATATTAGATAGAAAATAGACCCAATCCATTCTTTCTAAATCAGGCCTCCTCTGGGAGTGCTGTTTGCTGGTTGTGATATAGGAGCTCTGATGCAGCATGATGGTTTTCACCAGCCCCTCTCTACCCCAGGGACTGCTGAATGCCACCAGACTTTGTGATGAGATCTGGACCTTCATCTCCTCCTTCTTCCTCTAGCCCATTAGCCCATCCACTGGTAATTGAAAGCTACCTGGAAATCACTGAAAAAAGTTTCTGCAGCAGAGCAGAGGCTGCGCTTGTAGATTTCCTCCATGGTTTCCAGCAGCCTCTTGTTATGAATGTCAAGCCCTTCCATTTCCCATGAAAAGACAACAAAGCCTTCACATGGGCTGTTAGTTGTTCCACTACCTTTTTACATCCTTTTCTCTTGCCTCTTTGAACGGATTAAGAAACTCTCAGATATTAGTACCTAAGGGAAAACTTAGCAGCTCAGCTTATATGCAAATTCTTCATGTTTATAATTCAAACTGTGTTGATTAGGTACAGTAAATAAGTATTGATTCCAACTAGATGGTTTATGTAACTAAGCAGCGCAGCAGGAATGAAGCATTACAACTATTACAGCTGCATGTGCAAATTACAGAGCTCTCATTTATTGGAATAGTTGAAATGAACTGTTCCTGCTGTGCTGATTAGTTAAATAAGCCATCAAATCAGGGAACATAACCGTGTGCCACAACACCGCACTCAGTCTGGAATTACGTATTGGACTGTAACATTTATGATTCATACCGACTAGTCACCCATTTAACCAACTCAAGGCAAAGAGAGATTTTTCTTATCCAAAACATATAATGTGATATTTATTCTCCCCTAATATTTAAATGCAGAATTAGACTGCAGTGACTGGTAGGGCTTTAGAGTGTTTGTGAGCATGAAATGCACAGATATTAAATGTTAGCAGAGAGCAAGCAGGAAAGATTTTGGGAACGGGAGCCACATCTAAATTCTAGGCAGGACTAGCCATGACTCTCATCTCTGCCAGATCTGAGTGCTGTCTATTGGTGCCCTGGCAGAGTGACTTGCATCTGTCAGGTGTGGCTGGTCCCCTCACCCAGCTGGTCCTGCAGGAGAGCATTGCATTAGCAGCTCCATGGTGATTTTTGTGGAGAGTTTACTTTTAGCATTTTTATTGGTTTTTGTTGTCACACCCACATGACATGTTGGGAAAAATAGGCAGCAATGCAGTTTGCCTGCAGGGATGAGAGGATTTGTGATTATTCCTGCTTTTATGGTCTTAGATGGTTGTTGGCTGCAGTAGGCTTGCTATGGCCTGCAGCTGGGAAGCTGCATATGGGGTCCTCCCACACCATTTTTTCACTCTTTCTTATATATCAACTTCTTCCTCCAGTCAGAAACCATCAGAATCCTGCTTAGATGGACTTTTGGTCTGGCCAGCTAAGGCTTTCCTCATTTTCTTGCGTCTTGGACTGTCCCATCTTGAAACTGTCCTCTGCTTCCTGCAAAATTTGCAAATAGCATAACGTTGAGAAGAGATACTGTAGAGCTCTGCATGGTTGGGTGACATCAGACTGAGGACTGTGGGTTACATGGAGGACCAGGAATGGATGTGAGTTGGTAATTTAGGCAAAGCTGATGCAGAGAGCAAAAAAACGACCCTGTGGTCTGTGTGGCAGCCCTAAGGGGTGCACTGAGAAACTCACTACCATGCACACAGCCTTATACTGGCGTTTCAAATCAGCGAGCTCCTCCTTTGAGCGCATCCTCCCTGTTTATCCTTCACCTTGGCTGTATATTTCTCCCATCAGCAGAGGATGGAGGGGAGAGCTGGGGTACTGCCAGCCAGCACTGGTCCTGCAGCAGGCTCAGCAGTACACTAAGCTACTCCACCAAAGCTCAGTAACTCGTTTCATCACCTGGTTAGATGTGCTTCTCTCAGACATTCAGCTGGATAGCCCACTACACTAAGATTGGCAGGACACTTTAGTAGGCTTTTGGGGTGATGCCTGATGGCCCTTGCACAGCCCATGTGAATGAGGCATGGTGTCTCAGAGACGGGGAGCAGCACACACTAAGCCACAGCAACAAAAACATGAGGCACCCTTTAGCAGGCTGGATCTGATTTTGCAAAATCTGCCCAGATCTTTGGCTTAAGCCTTACAGAGATGTGATGCAAGCTGAATATCAAGTAGAGTGGAGTTATATAATGTTTTACAGGGACTAGTAAGATTGATGACCTGGAAAATAAGATTTGGCACTGCTGGCAGCGATTGATGAGCGTGCTGCTGCCGCGTGCAGGTAACAGTGGGTCTCTCAGCCAGGCTGCACCTACCTCAGATCCTGGCTTGAATTTGCTCCTTCCCTACACTGACGTACCTCCTGACTTCAGACTGACCTCATGCTCAGCTGTTTTCCCAGTTTCTGTAAGAATTTTGTTGGATGCCTCCCAGTGGCCTGGGACAGACTGTACCCCACACCAAGTTTGTGAATGGCAAGGAACTCAGTGGAGTGGATGTGCTTCAGTGGTCTATCCAGCCTGAGTGCTTCTCTGGCTCTCTAAGTCAATAATACTGCACTTGCTGTGTAAAATGAGAGTTTGTATTTTACAAGGCAAATAAAGCTTTACTTCTGAAATCCTTTGGGAAATTCTGGAGTTTGCCTCCCATTCCAAGCACGTTGCCAAAACAAATCATCTCAGGCTTAACCATGGGTTAACTCCTGTTAACTCTTGATTTACATTGCCACAGGTAAGAACAGGATCCCACTTTTGGTCTATTAGCCAGGCTTCATGGACTACAAGATGACCTGCAGACATCCCTTCCATCCTCAACCATTCTGATACTGCATTTGAATTGAAGGGTCTGGGGCACCAGTCTTATGAGGAGCAGCTGAGAAATCAGCTGGCTGATTGTTTAGCCTGGAGAAAAGGAGACTGAAGAAAGACTTTATGGATCAGTACAACTACCTGAAAAGAGGTTATAGCAAGGTGAAAGTCAACCTCTTCCCACAAGTAATAAGTGAAAGTACGACAGGAAATGGCCTTAGGTTGTGTTTAAAGAGGCTTAGATTGGATATTAGGAAAACTTTCTTCAATGAAAGGGTGCTCAGGTATTAGCATGGGCTGCACAGGGAAGTGGTTGAGTCCCCATCCCTGGAGCTGTTTGAAAGATATGTAGATGTGACACTCAGGAACACCATTTAGTGATGGACTTGGCAGTGCTGGGTTAATGGTTGGATTTAGAGGTCTTTTCCAACATTAACGATTGTATGATTCTGAGATTGTATTTGTTTAGTACTTTCTCATAGAAAGCAGTCATGATATTGTACAGTACTCTGTTACAAAAGCCCACTGCAAATACCAACTCCTGGATTAAAAACCAGAGGGACAAACAAAGGTGGGCAGGAGGGTTTGTCAAGGGTTCAGCACTGGCAGATATTTCAGTGACAGTGAATTTCTATTAATCACCCTCAGTTCAGATCTGACTGCAGTATAAAAATGGTCATCAAAAATCCTATAACTGTACATTTTGGCAGTACTCTTTAGAATGAGCTTCAGTATGGCTCCACGCACATAAGGAAGTTGTTACAGAAGTTGTTACAGGAGCATAAAAAGTTGAAAGCAGACAGACCTTCATAATTAGCCACTAATTATTGCCAATAAAAACAGTGCTTTCTATCTAAAAGCATCCTCCAATTCCTTTTGCTATAAAGTATATTACAATCCGGAAAATAAATATGCAAAGGCAGAAAACCTATGGCGAGCTCCATCTCTTTGGAGTGCTCTGCTGAGGCACTGCAGAGCCCTTCTGAGCTGAACCAGAGGTCATGTTTCCCAGAAATGCAAAAAGGTTGAATCACCTTTGCCTCTAGGAAGAAAAAAAGTGGCTTTAGGAGTGAACTGTTCACTGCAGCTAAAGCTTAAGGGAGCAACTTGCTAAGAAGGGCTGTGTGGGTGCAGGAGCTTCAAGCTGGACTGAGAAAAGGAGGAAGTTCCTGACATCATTCGCCCTTTTGGAGACCTGAATTAAACTGGTTCTATTCCTGGGTTTTCCTGTGGTCTATGGGTGGAAGTGGTCCCCTGAGCTGTGCTGGGAGCCTGTGGTTCAAGTGGCGTGGTGCTTCCTCTCCTCAACAATACATGGTGCTTAAAGCACAGTTGGGAACTGGGAGTCTCAGTGTCTATCCCCACTGCCCATGAGGCCACGAGCAGATGTGCACATCTGGAGCACTCCAGTGAGCCTCTCTCCCCGCCGCTCTGACTCCCAGGACAGTTGGGATGGGAAACATTGTGGTAGGGTCGTGGTCTGGCACCCTCTTTGCTCTGGCACAGAGCACTCAGTAGAACACCATGGGTGGTAAGTGAAGACAGCAGGCTTGTTTCAGGTAGCTAAAAACAAACCTTGTTTTTGCCTCTAGGCCTGAACTGCTTCCTACTTTGGGGAGCAGAGAGGAAAGACATGACTCAGCTGCTCTCATCTTATATGTTGTGAAGTCTATATAATTCAACAGGGTTGTCACCAGAGGAAAGCCATTTCAGATACACAGCCCAAGTAAATCTTAGGCAGGGGGTTAGAGGTGTGGAGATTTTGAGAAGCAGAGGTGTTAAGGGGCTTACATCTGAATACTTCTTATGGGAGCCCAGGGCCTGGCTGGACAGAAACAAAATGAAGGAGGCTGCCCACACGGGACCACTTCCCCCAGACACCCTCATTCCTTCCCCAGCCACTTTTTCACCTTCTTTTCACTTTCCACTGGGTTTTTTTTTCTTCTACTTCTCTCCGTGGGATCTTACTGTGACCCTTCCTGCTATATTGGATTTCAGCACCTAGGTACTGACTGGCTGTGGTCAAGCTGCCATCTCTTGTAAAACTATGGTCCCTAAGCTCTACTGTAAAAAGGTGATACAATATACTGTATTTATTTATTTAAAAAAAAGAAATAAGAGAAAAGGAAAAAAGATTAGAGTGTATTGCAATCAGGAAAATAAATTCAGAAGTGTATGAATTTCTCAAGAGGAAGATGCTGATCATTCTGGTTTTACTAGCGTTGCATATGCTTTCTGGGTNAAGGAGACTGAAGAAAGACTTTATGGATCAGTACAACTACCTGAAAAGAGGTTATAGCAAGGTGAAAGTCAACCTCTTCCCACAAGTAATAAGTGAAAGTACGACAGGAAATGGCCTTAGGTTGTGTTTAAAGAGGCTTAGATTGGATATTAGGAAAACTTTCTTCAATGAAAGGGTGCTCAGGTATTAGCATGGGCTGCACAGGGAAGTGGTTGAGTCCCCATCCCTGGAGCTGTTTGAAAGATATGTAGATGTGACACTCAGGAACACCATTTAGTGATGGACTTGGCAGTGCTGGGTTAATGGTTGGATTTAGAGGTCTTTTCCAACATTAACGATTGTATGATTCTGAGATTGTATTTGTTTAGCACTTTCTCATAGAAAGCAGTCATGATATTGTACAGTACTCTGTTACAAAAGCCCACTGCAAATACCAACTCCTGGATTAAAAACCAGAGGGACAAACAAAGGTGGGCAGGAGGGTTTGTCAAGGGTTCAGCACTGGCAGATATTTCAGTGACAGTGAATTTCTATTAATCACCCTCAGTTCAGATCTGACTGCAGTATAAAAATGGTCATCAAAAATCCTATAACTGTACATTTTGGCAGTACTCTTTAGAATGAGCTTCAGTATGGCTCCACGCACATAAGGAAGTTGTTACAGAAGTTGTTACAGGAGCATAAAAAGTTGAAAGCAGACAGACCTTCATAATTAGCCACTAATTATTGCCAATAAAAACAGTGCTTTCTATCTAAAAGCATCCTCCAATTCCTTTTGCTATAAAGTATATTACAATCCGGAAAATAAATATGCAAAGGCAGAAAACCTATGGCGAGCTCCATCTCTTTGGAGTGCTCTGCTGAGGCACTGCAGAGCCCTTCTGAGCTGAACCAGAGGTCATGTTTCCCAGAAATGCAAAAAGGTTGAATCACCTTTGCCTCTAGGAAGAAAAAAAGTGGCTTTAGGAGTGAACTGTTCACTGCAGCTAAAGCTTAAGGGAGCAACTTGCTAAGAAGGGCTGTGTGGGTGCAGGAGCTTCAAGCTGGACTGAGAAAAGGAGGAAGTTCCTGACATCATTCGCCCTTTTGGAGACCTGAATTAAACTGGTTCTATTCCTGGGTTTTCCTGTGGTCTATGGGTGGAAGTGGTCCCCTGAGCTGTGCTGGGAGCCTGTGGTTCAAGTGGCGTGGTGCTTCCTCTCCCCAACAATACATGGTGCTTAAAGCACAGTTGGGAACTGGGAGTCTCAGTGTCTATCCCCACTGCCCATGAGGCCACGAGCAGATGTGCACATCTGGAGCACTCCAGTGAGCCTCTCTCCCCGCCGCTCTGACTCCCAGGACAGTTGGGATGGGAAACATTGTGGTAGGGTCGTGGTCTGGCACCCTCTTTGCTCTGGCACAGAGCACTCAGTAGAACACCATGGGTGGTAAGTGAAGACAGCAGGCTTGTTTCAGGTAGCTAAAAACAAACCTTGTTTTTGCCTCTAGGCCTGAACTGCTTCCTACTTTGGGGAGCAGAGAGGAAAGACATGACTCAGCTGCTCTCATCTTATATGTTGTGAAGTCTATATAATTCAACAGGGTTGTCACCAGAGGAAAGCCATTTCAGATACACAGCCCAAGTAAATCTTAGGCAGGGGGTTAGAGGTGTGGAGATTTTGAGAAGCAGAGGTGTTAAGGGGCTTACATCTGAATACTTCTTATGGGAGCCCAGGGCCTGGCTGGACAGAAACAAAATGAAGGAGGCTGCCCACACGGGACCACTTCCCCCAGACACCCTCATTCCTTCCCCAGCCACTTTTTCACCTTCTTTTCACTTTCCACTGGGTTTTTTTTTCTTCTACTTCTCTCCGTGGGATCTTACTGTGACCCTTCCTGCTATATTGGATTTCAGCACCTAGGTACTGACTGGCTGTGGTCAAGCTGCCATCTCTTGTAAAACTATGGTCCCTAAGCTCTACTGTAAAAAGGTGATACAATATACTGTATTTATTTATTTAAAAAAAAGAAATAAGAGAAAAGGAAAAAAGATTAGAGTGTATTGCAATCAGGAAAATAAATTCAGAAGTGTATGAATTTCTCAAGAGGAAGATGCTGATCATTCTGGTTTTACTAGCGTTGCATATGCTTTCTGGGTCCATTTAGAAAGTAGTAGGGGGTTGCCTCATCTCCATTGCTATTCATATTACCTGACCATTTCCCACAGAGCAGACAGAGTTTTACAATTTCATTTTACTTTTCATTTTTCCTTCCTGGTCTGCTGGGAAATCACTGCCAAAAGCACACAGCTGTGCACACACACACCCTAGCACTGTGCATGGTAGGTGGTCAATTCCAGCCCTGACCGTGGGCCAGGGAGGAGAGTGTCCCCAAAACAGGTGCCTGCTGCATCATGCAAGGAGTCTGCATGCAGGGGGATTCCCACCAGAGGCTTTGCCTTCCCACTCGAAGAAGATGATTCAGTGGCAAATTAAATTCTGGAGATGGTGGGTTTAGCCAAATACAGGCTCCATTTCAAATGGCTGATAGAGGATCATGCAGTAGCTCTCCTTTGCTGTATAAGCCATGGCATATTGTGTAAGACCTCAGGCTGTATCCAGCTCTCTTGACCTCTGGTCTGTGCTTTTTGGGGAGTTTTATGGGGCACCTGCCCAAGAGAGAAGCAGCAGGAGTGTCTTTTGGATTCTCAGGTCAGTCACTGTCCCTGGGAAGAGCAGCTCATCATGGACCAGGGCACCACTTGCAAGATTAACTGTCCTACAGACTCAACATGCCAGTTTTTTCTGGCCCATGTGTGGTGGCAGGTCTGGCATAGTTATCACCCCACCTGGAAGAGAAGAGGTGACTATGTGATCAAGGAACAGGAGCAGAGGGAAGTAGACAGAGAGGCAAAGTTGACTTTTGTGGAGATCAATGGCACAGTCACTGTTATGACATCCTCTGAACTCCAGCCTGGCTCTGGAAAGCTGCTGGGCAGCAAAGCAGTGCAATCAAGTCCCAGCAGCAGGTCTTCTGCACCTCTTCCTCTCTGGTCAGTCAGAAGGTATTCCTTCACAGTTATTTCAGACACTACCACCTCCAAGTGCTCTGGCAGGGAACACAATGCACAGGTTTCCTAGCCTGACTGATACCATGCACACCTCTCAGGACTTACGTGGTGCTGTGTGATACCAGACTCACTGTGCAAGCCCTGACTCAGCTGGGCTTTTGCAGGTATTCAAAACAATTACTTCAAATGCCACCTGTGCACCTGCAGAAGGGCAGCAACCTTGGCTAAATAGCTAATGTTGAGTCCAGGACAACAGGTCAACATCTCCTGCTCCTTTGCCTTTTGGTCCAAGGCTCCTGGTGTCTTGGACCAAAAGCAGCAGGCTTGCTTTCTCCCCCATCTTTTTTTCCTTCAGCATGCACTCTCCAATGACATAGAGTCCCTGCCTCTGGCTACCCCAGCAGCCCTCAGGGAGCGGCAACAGCCACAGCTGTCATCTCCTGACAACACCTACCACTCCAGATCCATATCTGATGATTTTTTATTGATTCTTCCAGCACCTTTTCTGGGTTCCCGAAAACTAAAACTGTGGCTTGTTTGTGAGCAAATGAGCAGTATGAGAACTTACTAAGGAAAACATTGAAGACAGAGACAAAAAAAAAAGCCCAGAATGTGTCTCCTGGCATGCAAGAAGGAACTAGATCTGTGTGGAGAAACATGGAAATTCACAGTGGGAGCTGGCAGAGGCAGCCAAGCTGCATGCGTCAATGGATTGAGTGGGGTCCCAGAGCCATCAGCAGACCTGGCAGGACTCGTTGAGGGAGGAAGGTCTGCTTGAAGCGTGGGCAGCAGATACCTGGACTGAAAATCCCGAGGTGTCAGACAGTGAAAAGACTAAATGTACTGAGTTTAGGCATGGAAGAAGAGGCAAGAGATACCACCCTCCCTGGGGTCTGACTGGGTCTCCTTCATCTGTGTTGGATCCTGGCCCTTCCTCCCCCCACTCAATGTGTGTGCTGAGGTCAAAGGCAAGGGTCAGATGCAGAGACCTAGTCTTTGGGTACCATTCAAGTGAAAGAAATGCTGCATGGGCCAAGATTGCATAGAGTGGGATTCAAGGGTGGGAGAAAGCATGTGTGACATGTGTGAAGACACACCACAAAGCAGGAAGAAAAATGCAGAAGGGAAGCCTGTGGTAGAGCTGCAGGAGGTCAGACCAGGGAAAGGCAGGGTCTGCAACAGCAGAACTTGTTCAGGCTCAATTACATTGGTGGATCGATGCGCTGAGAACAATAGTATGAGGTTCAACGAGACAAAGTGCCAGGTCCTGCACCTGGGTCACTACAACACCATGCATCACAACAGGCCGGGGGCAGAGTGGCTGGAAAGCTGCCTGGCAGAAAAGGGCCTACGTGAGGCTGGTTGACAGCAGCTGAGAATGAGCCAGCAGTGTGCCCAGGTGGCCAAGAAGGCCAATGACATCCTGGCCTATATCAGAAATACTGTGACCAGGAGACATGGGCAAGCAATTGTCTATCTGTACTCAGCACTGATGAAGCCACACCTCAAATTCTGTGTTCGGTTTTGGGCCACTCTGCAAGCAAGACATTTTGGTACTGGAGTACAACGTCATCTGTATAATTGCATTTTGGTACAACATCAGGGTTCAAAAACCTGAATCTTTGGACCTATGATTTCTTTTCTTTGTAATTAAATGTAATTATATGTGGATGTCTTGGTAATTGCTCACTTCACAGGAGTGCTTTTTCCCATGGACTGCTTGACATCTGCTGAAAGTGAGTTACCCCCTCCGTGATCCTGTTGGCATTGAAGAAAGGAGGAGATTTTGCCTTGACTCCAGTTACAGTTAAGGCAGATAGATTTTGCTGACTTCTGGTACTCTTTGTGTATTCTCAAGGCAAGTAATTTTTAGGGCCATACTGCATTTGAGTGCATAAGTATTATGAAAACTTTCATTCTCCCCTTTGGTTGGAGTTTATTGCAACACTCTGACTTTCAAATAACAAGGTAATTGCATCATCACCTAATCAGTTGCCTTAGTAACAGATTTCCTAAATTTCCCTGCTGCATTTGCATGTTCATAACTATGAAAATCAGACATGGGAGAAAGAAAGGAAACAAAAGAAAATATGAGGTTTTGTAGGATATGCTCTGTGATGGGAAGACACCTGTAAGGCAGTTTGCTGATGGCCTGCACTTTGTTTACTCATCTTTGTGGTGGCTGTGGCCTTTCAGGGAAGAGGCAGCAGCTGGTGTTAGATAAACAGTGGATTGGGGGGAGACAAGTCTGGAAAATCACTGGCATCATGCCTGCAAGCTTTGGAGGCACAGAGAGAAATAGATTATCAACAAACCTTTGTATTTGTAACTTTCAAGGAAGAGTTAAGGCAGGGCTGGAAACCCAGCATTCATAGAATCATTCAAGTTGAAAACGACCTTTAAAATTGAGTCCAACCATTAATTTACAAATTTAAGAAAGCCTGGGATAAAAGTCTTGGGTGTCAGAGTGCTGCTTATTCATTGATGCTTGATTCAGGAAAGGTTACCACAGCAGAGGTCATTTTCCTGGAATTTGTGAGAAGCCTTCCAGATCACTTCCTACTCAACCGAGACTCATATGGCCCCACTTGCAGAAGGAAGAGGAGGCCCTGGAGATGATGCTGCTTGCTATTTCAAGGTCATTTCTCTAGGCATTTCCACTGCAGCACAGTAATGAGCAGCCTCTTGAATCTAACACTGAGCTTTAACAGGCAGCTTCAGCCTTTCTTGAACCAACAGCAGATGAGGGGCTGTGCAGCCTGGACTCAGATAGGCTGCTCTCCTTCTCCCTTCTGGCAAGCTTCACAGTATACATGTGAGTACGGACTGACCTGGAAAAAATGGTAGAGGAGAAGGTGAAGGTGAAGGTGAAGGTTGCCTGAGTCAGCACTGGGTGCACACAGAACCAAAATCTGGGCCAGTTGTAATAATCTGAGAGCAGCAATCCTCAGGGTACTGTGGGAAAATGTTTCTTTTAGTACTCCTCACAATTTTTGATGTATCTGTCTTTTAGGAGGGAGCTAAGGGCACCAGTGAGGTGCCCAGACTCCCCAGCTTGCTCAGCATTGCCAGCACTTAGCTTTGAGACCTCCCCCACCAAAAACAAGACAACAGCAACAGAGATATTTTTCACCAGGTACACACACCCCAGTTGATAAGGTTGAGCTCCAGTCACACATAAAATACAGCTGAAAGAAGTCATGTTGCTGCACCTATCCTGTAGCTACCCAGTGCTGCTCATACGTGGGAGGGAGCAAAGGCTACAGTGGGGAGTTGGCAAACACAGCAGATACATGGCCAGTGTGATGTGGCTGTTATATCAGGAGTCTTGTTTTTAATTCCCATGTTTAGTCTCGAACTGAGTCATGTGCACTTGAAAATTAAAGCATGCCTTGCTAAAAGGTGAGTGTTGAATACAATGAATTAAAAAAGCACAGTATATAGTGAGCTCTGTAATTATATCATCAAGGAATATCATGTACGCTGTGCAATACTGTGATTCATGATGTTAAAAGTAAATAACAGATTAAAAACGTTCTTGTGTTCTCATCTGTAATGTAGCCCAGTTTAAGGTTATACTTATCAAAATTATCAGTGGAAAAACACTATTTCAGAGCTGAGTCACAGACAGTCACACCAAGTCAGAGATGAAGGTCTTGCTGGGAGATCAGGGCTTTGATACCACAAACAAGGTCCTTAGGTAATTCCAGAAACATATTGAAACCACTAGGGAAAACATCAGATCTTTCGGGCATGGTTAGGGGAGGTGTGTTTTTCTGCATTTTACAGACCAGTACTTGAAAAGCAGTTCCTTATGGGAAAGTGATAAGATATTCCCCGAGCTAGGAGAGCAGTGGGGCGAATCCCTGCCCCTACTCAGTCTGGCAGAGCTTGCTGCCTTTGGTGGGTACTGGCTCCCTTCACCGGAATGTGCAGCCCCTCCTCTCTCAGCAGCACTTCTCTTTTCATGCCAAACCAGTCAGGAAAGAGTTTTCTTTCTGTGTTGTTAAGAAAGGCTTCAGCAAATACTCAGTGACAAGTGGCAGGAATCGTCATTCCTGGGAGTTGCTTTGGTAACTCAGGCATGTATGTGAGAAAGTCACCTTACAGAAGGGCAGGAGGTAGAAAGCAGAGTCCTGAACCTACTTACTGATTTCATCTCCCAGTTGGAACTTGTAAGAAATCATTTCAGTAATCCAGGCACAAACTCGACATAGAAAAAAGACTTAGTGCAAATACAAGAAACCTTGATGGTATGGGACAGGATTTCCCTGCATATTAAGCTGAATAAGGATGCTATACATGCAACAGCTGATTGCTGAAATTAGCTCAGAAATGGATTTGAGTGTAAACAAAGGAAATACTAGTACAGGATGTTTAAGGAACTTAATGTTCATATGAATTTTCATGGCTAATGTAAGAGTTATTAACCCCCAACCCTCTGCTTTCGTCCCTGAGAGCAAGGCGAGATACTGAGCAGGAGAGGCAGAGAGCTGAATGGAGGTGGACTGATGACCTGTGTAGCATCTGTACGAAGTCTCATGAAGAGCAGTACTGTCAGTGAGCCAAGTATCAATGAGTTCTTTGTAGCAACACCTATGGGAGAGCCAGAGATCCCTGCCTGCGCTGCAGCACCTTTCCTCTGGTCACTGCAGGGTGGCAGAGAGCCCTGCTGGTGCTCTACCATCCCACATGGCAGGGGAAGCATCGTGAAAGAGGGTCCTGTCTCCACAGTTTAGACACCGGATTACAACTTTTTTTACTGTCAGAGATGCTCACTACTCACCAATCCCTTCCAGATCTCTCAGTAGTAAGTACCTGTAATAGATCCAAGCCCTTGCACAGATTCAAGGTGCTGAGTGCCACCATTGGTCCAGTGAAATGATGCCCTATCATGGTAAAGCTGTGGATCACTGGATCCCTGCACCCTTGCTCTGAGGTCAACCAGTTGATTGAGAAATTCAGAGGCACTTCAGCCAAGCCCCATCATTGCTATTGCCAACACAAGTGATGGGTATTAAACCAGTGAGGGGACACACTTCCAGCCTGCTTACAGCCATGGGTGATGTGTTCATCCAAATAGGTCATAACAATTTTGTATGTTCTAAATCCATGAGGAAAAATGCCAGCACAATTGGGCATGTTTGAAGTAACAACTGAAACTGTGCCCTTCCACACAGAAGTTGGATGGAAGGTCTGGGGCCAGGCAAGCATGGAGGGAGCTAAAGTTCTTTAGCTCCTAGAACTGTAGGGGGAACCATAGCATTCCTGGTAGCTTCATGAACTAATAGGATCTGACAATGCTGCTCCAGCCCATATAACATGCTGCTGAAGGCACACAGTTGTGGCCAGTGAGCTCTGTGATACGCTCCAAGGAAAACCTTCCTGCCTTTGTGTTTGCTCCCAAAGTAACCTGCATGTGGAATCATGCCAGTATCAGAAATCAGAGCTCAACAAGAGCCCGCAGAGATTGCCAAAGATATCTTCCCAAAGGCAGCACCAGAATCAGATAGCCAAGACAAGGGTGTTCCAGGTACAAGTGTCTTTATGGGCTTTCAACTCCATGCAAAAGCTGTATTTGACTTCTCTTGACCTGAAAACAACAAAAGGAACAAAACAGCATCTGGGGTGAAAGCTGCAGCAGAGCTTTACTGATGGAAGTTAATGGTGCTACAGAGAGGTCAGCTGTGCTGGCTTTTGTTTCACCTCCAAGTTTTGATTTCAGACAGTGTTCAGTGTTGCTACAGCTCTCTCTGTTGATAAGAAAGGACTCAGGGCCAGCCAGTGCTGTGAAGCAAACACCGAAGGACATTGATATTTGGCTGCTGCTGGCCCAAGGCTCTGCCCTAGCTCTGTATTATCTCACTACAACCCAGTGGTAACTCTGAGGGAAATTCTGCTCACTAGATAATACCAAATAGTGCACTGGAAACATTAAAGTGTTTGCCCTTCATGCAATTAAACAATTAGGGGAAAATCTATTTTTGTAGACAAGGTAATGAATAGTTGCTACATTAAACCATAAAATAAAATAAAATAAGAGCTGGATCACTAAAGTAATTTACCAAAGGTTGCTATAGTTTCATATAAAATAGATTATTATAGGAAAAATGCCAGTTTGGAAGAAAAAAACAGAAGAGGATGGTTCCCCCTTGCTTGTCCTTTGAGGAATGGCAGGGGTGAATTGATTGCTTGGAGGTGCCTGAATCTTCCACCATCACTCAGATTTGGTTGCTTTTGGGAAAAAATGCCACAAACTACACAGCTCTGAGACAGAACACAAAAGCTACTTAGTTCTGGGACAGTGCTGGGAATGGTGCACAAAGGCTTGTGTAAAGAAAAGATGGCTTCAAGGTATTTTTAAAACCTTTCCCAGTGAAATAAAAATGACCCTTGGAAAGGGAAGAGAGGATTCAGTATCCTTTATGTCAGCCATAATGTCCAAAGCAGTTTTTATTAACCCAAGAATCTCACATTTGATGAAAAAGTCACATGCACTAGCACACAAATTCCTTGCAAAAGCCCAGTAATTTGGGGTGACTTCTGGTGAGTCAGATCCTGCTGTGCTCCACCCAAGCTCACTGCCAGAGCCTTCAGCCCTCTCAAGAGACCCTGGAGACACAGCAGCAGCTGGGAGAGCCTGGAAGCAAGGAGAAACAAAAGGTGGGAGAGGCACAATCAGTAGCCATGAGTGAGTGCAGCATCTGGAATGGGAGCAGGGTCAGGGGGATGTATGTCTAGGGTGACACCACGGGAGAGACCAGAGCTGCAGCCCGGGAATTCATATGCCTGCATGCCAGATATTGGACAGACCAGGATCTAGAGGCAGCTACTGGGCAGGCTGAGCACCTGAGCCAGCTGCTGCAGGGATTCACTCCCTCCGTATGTATATGTATAATTCCCACTGTCATCCAGGACTGTCATCCTGCTCAGCCAGCGAGGGGAGCAGGGAGAGGCTGCCAGTGCTGTTTGTGTTTACGTGAGTGCTGGCCACATCTGTCTGTGTACATCAGAGTGTCCGTCCATGCGTATGCATGTGCTGTATGTGTGTGCTCTGTACATGCGCTTGTGTTTGCTCCTATGGGGAATACACACTCAGCCTTGTTACTAAGACCTGGAGACCTTGGAGCTGTGGCAGTCGTCTGTGTCAGTTTGCTCCCTAACAACTTACATGCTTCTCGTCAGCCTTTAAAAAATAAAAGAGGATATTTCTGTGACCCATGGATGCCACATGGGGTTGCTACGTATCCTCTAGCAGTGGCAGGAAGAAAATTGAAGATTTCCTCAGCAACGGGGAATCCTTGGCTGCATTGCAGGGGAGTGCCTTCCAATGCCTGCCCCCTCTTCGTGCAGGGAGGGCCCAAGGGGAAGAGAACAGCAGAGTCCCCAGCCAGCCCTCTGCTTGCCCTTGCCTCGGTGCAACAGGTTCTCCACACTCCTCCAAGCATCTCCTTTCTGACATCCAGCAAAACCCACGTTTGGGAATGGAGCTTTAGCGAGGTCAGACAGTGGTGAAACTGCTTTTCTGCTGCACACCACATAGATGCAAACTGACACTTCTGCTGCAAAGCATCCTTCCACTTTTCCCCTGACTTTTCAGTGTTTTCTCCTCGTTTTTATCACCTAAAATAAAACTTTCATGGCAGGAGAGGGAAGTATCAGTCCTATGCCTCATAAACCAGGCCTTCAATGCCATTTGGAGACATTCTGTTCCATGATTAGAGCTGGGCTGGGTATTTTATTCATAACAAGAACATTAGGCTTTTTCTGTGATGTTTGTCCTACTCCTTCTTCAGACCCTCTCCTTTTGGGGCATTGACGTGGGTAATGATTTCCTCTCTACTGGAGCAGAGTTCATAGTATGAGTTAGAAATAAATATGCATTTTAGCCAAGGGTGAATTCCTGACTGTAATTCATATTTTAAAACAGTGCAAGTCTTTCACTTACAGACAAGTAGATCACGTGTTTGCACTTGAAATTTAGACATCAGAACACTACGCATGAGATTTGCAGATCAGGATCCTAATGGAAGTAGCAGAAAGGGAGCAGGGCAAAAGCTGTCCCACTCTGGCAGCTACCTGTCCAGACCCTGCCATTCCCATCAGTGTCCTTGCCAGGCCATAAACCTACACTGCTTTCCTTGTTAAGTGCATGGAATTAATTGTGGTAAGTTTGAAAAGGCATGGAAAGGAGATGCACTCCATTTGGCAGGGAAGTTGAGGATCTGCAGTGGCTGTTGAGTCACTTTGTTTGAAGAAAAAAAGAATGAAAATGAAAGACAGGGTTTTTTATTGTCTACCAGTCAGATGGGGATCCTGGAAGTACCTGAGTGGGATTACATCCTTCATACCTGAAAAAAGGCAAGGCAAGACCTGAGAAGGAAAGAAATGCCCTGCAGGAAAAGAAATGTAGCTTTGAAAAAAATGAAGAATAAGAGACTGGTAAAGGGAGGAGACTACAAGCAATCTTGAAAGCTTTCAGAGCCATGAGACTGTTACACAGAGCAGCCTCATTCCTGCAAAGACACACAGCATTAGAGGTTGAGCAGCCCCAGCAGACAAACCTAAACACAGATTTATATTCCTGCCAGACTACAACATCTGTTTGTGGGATTAAATGCTGCCTCAGCTGTGTGAGAAGGTAGACAACAGATCAAGTTGGCATCTCTGGAAATGTGGGATTGGGACTGATCACTCAGTGCTCCTGCACAGACAGCAAAGTTGTCTGTGAGATTTTACATTCCTCTCACACTCAGATAGGTGTGTAGTGTAAACACAGGCATGCACAGCTTCAGGTGTCACATCAAATAGATGTCTGAAGCACCTCATACAAAGCAGCATGCAAACTCGCAAAATCAGATACATCCTGAGAGCTGAATCCTTTACTTTTAGTTACCCAGGGTTACAGATGCAGGGGTTGCTCAGTAAGCTGCAGACACGCAGACGTCTTGTTTATCCAGAGAAATGTGTCCTTCATCCCTTTGCCTTTGCATATCAGTAGCCCAGCTGCCCTGTGTCCTTTAGGACATCAACCTTCAGGCAAGAGATACCACATGTTGTTTTAGGTTTCAAGTGTCCTGTGTCCCAGTTGTCTGATAAGTAAGCACATGTCCAGCACCTACCAGATGCTATCACAGACAGGGTACCAACAACTGGATTCCCCCTGCCCTTCCCTTCAGCAAGAGCTGCATTGGTCGTTCCCTGAGGAGCAGCCAATTCTCATGGCACATGTAGTGTAATTCACCTGAGACCTCTATCCCACCATCAGGCTGGACTGAACGAGGTTCACAGGGTTTTGGGGAGAATGGACAGATGGGAGCAATAGACAGCCAGACAGATGGGCAGCCTCATCACATCAGCCTTGTTTCTCTAGCAAGTCAAGCTAAAATAATAACAGCAGGAGACATATATTTGAGTAGCTGAGAATAAGGCACAAATGTCATGTGAATCATAGGGCCTTAAAGGATGCCTGGGCTATCTCAGGCAACTGGATTGTGTTATTCCTTTCACACACCATCCTCAAGGATCATTTGATCTTTCATTCCACCTACTCAATGGAAAGCTTGAGTTACCCTTTATTTGTCTGGTCACTGAACACATCCTCCAAACTTCCAGCTGAATTTGTCTTACTTTCTTGGACAACTTAATTGAAACAAGAACTTAGACCGCACCCAGCAAATTTTAAGTTGAAAGAAAAAGTATGAAGTCGGGAAAAACATAAAGTCAGGAAAAATAAGGTCAGATATAGGAGAGTCGAGACAAATGTTAGGGAAACACAGACTGCAAATGGCCTGTTGGTCTGCATATGTATGAATGATGCTTCTCTGTGTTTGTCAGATATGTTCAGGAAATTAAGGCTGGACTACCACCCATGCCGCTGAAGCCCAGTCTCACAAATTGTTTTGGGGGTTTGTACCCTTTCATTATCCCTAATACTGATGCTGTTTTCTAGAGTTCACAAAAACTTTGTGCTGCAGCAAGATCCCATTTTGAATGGTGCTGGGGTTAGAAAAAGACCACATTACTGTTCAAAAATCCTTGATTGTTGCAACATGTCTTAAATGGAAAGTGAGACTGAGGGTGAAATAGCCATGAAAAGACAACCAGAAAACATTTCTTATATGCTAGGAAGGATTAGCTTGTGCAATGACTTTTCTCATCAGCCTTCACTTGATTCCTGAAGCAGCAATTTTTCATACAACCACCACCATCTCACCTGAAATCCTTAGCAGGAGCAACAAGGTTCATGTGTTAGTGTTAGTTTGTCACTTGGTCTCTTCAGCTTGGAGAAGAGAAGACTGAGATTAGACCTCATCACGGTCTACAACCTCCCCATGAGGGGAAGAGGGGCATTCACTGATCTCTTTTCTGTGGTGACCAGTGGCAGGACCTGAAGGAATGGCCTGAAGTTGTGTCAGGAGAGGTTTAGGTTGGATGTTAGAAAAATAGAAAAAAAAAAACCTTCATCCAGGAGGTGGTTGGGCACTGGAACGGGCTCCCCAGGGAAGTGGTCACAGCACTAAACCTGACAGAGTTCAAGAAGCATTTGGATGATTCAGCATACAGTGTGACTCTTGTGGATGGTCCTGTGCAGGGTTAAGGGTGGGACTTGGTGATCCTTGTGAGTCACTTCCACCTCAGCATATTCTNATTAGACCTCATCACGGTCTACAACCTCCCCATGAGGGGAAGAGGGGCATTCACTGATCTCTTTTCTGTGGTGACCAGTGGCAGGACCTGAAGGAATGGCCTGAAGTTGTGTCAGGAGAGGTTTAGGTTGGATGTTAGAAAAATAGGAAAAAAAAACCCTTCATCCAGGGGGTGGTTGGGCACTGGAACGGGCTCCCCAGGGAAGTGGTCACAGCACTAAACCTGACAGAGTTCAAGAAGCATTTGGATGATTCAGCATACAGTGTGACTCTTGTGGATGGTCCTGTGCAGGGTTAAGGGTGGGACTTGGTGATCCTTGTGAGTCACTTCCACCTCAGCATATTCTGTGATTCTGTGCAGTGGTTCTGACATTACTGCCTGGAGGAGACAGACCCAGGATCAGACTGCAGGCTGTCAGAAAACAGCTATTACTGCATGTCAGAATCATACTGTATGCTGCTCCTCCATCCTGTATTTTGGTGTGGATCAAGTAAGGCACCTTTGGTCCACCTACAGCAGCAGCTGGACCTTGCTTTTCCTCTTACACTCCGCACCAGTTTGTTTTGTAGCAGCCTCTGGAGAAAACCGTCAGGCTAAAGGAGCTTCTCTAGAGGGTGATGCAAAAACACAAATATAGTCTGTGCTGTGAAAAGCTCACCAGTTAACACATTAGGAACTGCAGATGGATGAAATACTGTGAATGGAAAAAGAAAATAATGAAGAGACGGCATAAGAGCAGGAGCAGAGGGATTAATTTGCTCTAATTAAGGCAGTTGGACAAGGAAAAATAGAAAACTCCACAGTAGTCCTCACTTCCTAAGGACTTGAGGATGGATTATTTAAAAAAAAAGGTAAGAACAAAGGATTACTGAGTCAGTGTTTAGGTATGACAAGTAAGTGCTGTGTTAGTCAAGGACCTTCTCAGGATGGAGCAGTCACCTGAGGATACGGAAGAGGATGTGTCATGAAGGAGAACATGGTGGGGGAAGACCTGAAGGGGCCTCTTGAGCCCAAGACCACATCAGCCACACTGGTCTGGACCTGCTACAGTGGATACAGTGGATATCTGGCAGTGGGTACGAACCCAGATTTGCTCACAGACTGTCATGTTCATACAAATTCTCTTTTGATTAATAAAATACCTAGGACTAAGGCAACAGTCCCTTCCCATGTCCCGATGACTGCTTCTGATCAGGAAGGGCACTCTATGCATTTCCCAAAAACTGGCAGTTCCCATTAGAAATAAAAGACCCACTTCTTCATTTCAGTGTCCCAGCACCATAAGCATACGAAGCAATGGCAGCACTGGCAGCAGGCAGTGGGGTGGAGGGAGCAGTTGAGCACAGATCCTGGGGAGACTGATTTTTGTTTGCTTGACAGGACAGAGGTGATGGGGACAGGCTGAAGTGATGTGTCAGTTTATTATCTCTCAGAGGGGCCAACAAGGTGCTTTGCCAGCAAGGACACATCAGTGTCTGGGTTTGCCCATGTTTGTAGCCTGTTGGCATCATTGCCCTTGTCCAGCTGTAAACGCCAAGCTGGCTAGGCCATATGCAAGGAAAAGCCTGCCCAAATCAGGGCATGTTGCATCTGTCTCCAGCACACAACATGCCAAGCAGAACTGCACACTCCTTGAACTCCTTGCTTATAGCAGGGCATGAGATGTTTGACTTCAGCTCTTCTGCAAGTCAAGCAGTGCTTTTGAGGAGGAACAGGTCCAAATACATTTAGACAGTTACCTTAGGAAGAGAGGACTTGAAGCCTACAATTGCATTTATGCCTAGTGAGAAGGGAGCTGTTGGTCAAATCCTGCTTAGGAAAGGTGCAAGCAGAGAGGTAGGTCTCCTCTACAATCACCACCGTGTCCCCCACCACCATCCACTCTTGCAGCACCATCCCCATTGGTGTCTCACAGCACTGACACATGAGAAGATGGGCTGGCACAGAGATGCACATGTGCCACTTCGCTGCAGAACCTTATGTCTAGGGCACCCAGAAACCTTACACCTGGGATCTTCCTCTAACTAATGCATTGTCCGGTTGAGGGATGAGAATGGGACTGACCAACACTGTACAGTTTAGCAAGACAAAGGATAGAAACAGTCTCAATATTCACAAGAATCTGTTCTTCTGTAAACAGAAAAATGAAACTACCCCTGAAGACCTTTCTTTAGTCAAAGTGCAATAATTCCAAAAAATAATTAGCTGCTGTGAATTTATAAGTTTCTCCTTTTTTTTTCTTTTAATAAGAAATACAGCTGATTCACTTAAATGTAAATTGGATTTACAGAGGTCCAAGAGCAAGTTTTTCCTTAATGATTCCTGCATATTTTTGTGTCTCATTGTGAGGATGTCTTCTGCTTCAGCAGTAGCTATCAAAGGACATAAAGCCAGAGACACAGCAGTTCAGTGCTTTGTCAATTCTATATCTCTAGTTAACCTCGGATGAGGACACTATCGCAGAAATATAATAACAAGCTACTGGGCAACATGATCTCCTATTTCTCAAGTGATCAAACAAATTGCTCATCATTCTAGACTGAACCTAAACTGACAGCAACCTTTTCATTTAAAGCAAATTAAGGATCTCAGGCTACCTAACATGAATGATGATATTTTTTTTGGTTGGTTTTGTTTCGCCCTTAATTAAATGAAAGTGGGTCTGTAATTTAAACATTCCCACACACTGTTGAATGAATGCAAATTTTTTTCTGTGATTATTCATGTAGCACAGCAGCAGGCTGAAAACAGCAGTGTTAATTCCCCAGTGATTCCTTCAGAATGTATAGGGTGCCTACAGAGAATTACAGTAGCTCCTGGAGACCCGCCACAGAGGGCTTTATTGTGCCAAGTCATGCACAGAATAATAGGAAATGGCAGAGTGTGCTCCAGCATTTCCACTCTAAATCTGAAGCTTAATGTGATGGAGAGGTTGGGTGCAACAAGGGGATGGCCTCCTTCCCCCATTGCACAACTCTGCACAACATATGCCTGGTGATGCGTGACAAAGCACAGCCTGGACCATTGCACAGCTCCTTTGCCAGTTATGTCCATCCCTGCTTAGCTGCGGGATAAGGCAGAGCAGAGGCAGAAGGGAAGTGGAGGATATGGATAAACAGGTGAATAGTCCAAAGGCTGGCTAGGCTGGGCCACAAGGGCTGGTCACACTGCAGGGTACAGCTGTCTGTAGGGTAAGTCATGAACAGAGTGTACCTTGTGCCAGTGCCATTGAGTGGGTTTGCAGAGGAGGTGAGGCTGGAAGGACAGGGCAGGTCCTGACACTACTTGTACTGGTCTTCATTACAGGTCTCCACAGTCAGAGACCTGTATGGTGAGACACCCCTGACTATACCAGTGCTGGTCACCTGAGTGGGATGGGGTGTTGAATGCCCTCAGATGCAGATAACTTAATTGTTCCCCAGTGCCATACAAATTGATACAAGCTCCCTTTAAGGGCAGTGGGGTACAAAGGTCAGTATGGGTGTGTGGCTATGGTGTCCCACAACACCTGCAAGGCTGACTATATAGAGAGTGTCCTAATGAGCCTTGACTCCCTGTGGTCCTTCCTTTGGCATTTTCTACCCTCAACAAGACTCTCCACAATGCCATGTTTGCCCCAGGGTGCAGCCACAGCCCTGGCAGGCATGGCCACTGCTCAGGTAGCCATGTGGCATCCCCCAGCCAGCAGCAGCCTCTGCTCCTCTCCATCACACCACCACGCTGCCCTGGTCTTTCACATCCCAGCGCTCCCAATTCTGCTCCAGCAGAGACACTCAGTTTTGCCTTCACTCATGGCTTTGGAGCACCTGTCCAAGTCAGAAAAGCATACACTCACAAAAGCTGTGTATGTTGTGGTTGAAACGAGTTCATTCTTATGGACAGCAAGGATCCCAAACATTGCTTTACGTCCTTTCTTGAAGCATGTGGTTCACTAAGAAAACAATCCTGGTGAGATTGTCCAGACATTTCCCTTTTCACTAATCAAACCAAGGTTGCATGTGACAACCTGAACCAGCTACCTGAGGGATATTGTACCTGTCATTTCTTTCATTTTCTATGCAAGATATTGTTCTCTACCCCCTGCACAAGGGCAAACTTGTGCAGACAGGAGAAGGTGCTCTCTACAGCTGTCCTGTGAGCACAGAAATACCCATCAAAGGGATCAGGATAAGAAGAAATACAAGGATGCCCAAAAAAATTGCATAACTGCCTTCCTCAAAAGCAGCTCCCCTATGAATGATGGTGGGAAGTGGGAAAAACATATGAGGAACAGCAGAAATGAGGGCTAAAATTAGACAAGTAATCTGTCTTCTTGGTTACTCCCACCAAAAAAGAGTTTGCATGACAAGGTTTTGGTAGTGTGGGGGGTGACCACAGGGAATGCTCCTATGAGAATCTTCCAGAATCTTCTCCTGTGTCTAACAGAGCTAATGCCAGTTGATTCCAAGACAGACACACAACTGGTCAAGGTTGAATCCACCAGCAACAGTGGTAGCACCTCTGAAATAACAGATTTAAAAAGGAGAAGGAAAACCTGTGTCATTGCAGATGGAAAGAGGAATGAGAATATGTGAGAGAAAGAGGTCTGCAGACACCAAGGTCAGTAAGAAGGAGGAAGTGCTCTGGGTACCAAAGCAGAGATTCCCCTGAAGCCTGTGGTGCAGGTCATGGTGAGGCAGCTGTGCCCCTGTAGCCCATGGAGGTCCCTGGTAGTAAAGAGAATCACCTGCAGCCTGTGGAAGATCCCACGATGGAGCAAGTGGATGTTGTGACCTTGTGGGAAGACTGCACTGGAGAGGCTTCTGGCAGGACCTGTGTCTCTGTGGAGGGAGGAGCCTGCTCTGGAGAAGGTTTGCCAGCAGGACTTGTGGTCCTGTGGGGACCTATGCTGGAGCAGTCTGTTCCTGAGGGACCTCACCCTATGGAAGAGACCCCTGAGTTTGTAAAGAACTGCAGCCCATGAAAGGACTCGTGTTGGAGAATTCATGGGGGACTGTCTCCTGTGGGAGGGACCACATGCTGGAGCAGGGGAAGAATGTGAGAAGTCTTCCCCTTGAGGAGAGGTGTCAGAGATGTNCATAGAGGTGTGATGAATTGACCACAGGCTCCACTTCCCATCCCCCTGAAACTCTGGGGTGGAGGAGGTAGAGAAAACTGGCCATGAAGTTGAGCCTGGGAAGAATGGAGGCATGGGCAGAAGTTTTTCTAAGATTTGCTTTTGTTTCTCATCACCCTGCTCTCATTTGGTTGGCAATAAATTAAATTCCCTCATGTCGAATCTGTTTTATCCATGACGGTAATTGGTGACTGATCTCTCCCCATCNAAGGACTCGTGTTGGAGAATTCATGGGGGACTGTCTCCTGTGGGAGGGACCACATGCTGGAGCAGGGGAAGAATGTGAGAAGTCTTCCCCTTGAGGAGAGGTGTCAGAGATGTGTGATGAATTGACCACAGGCTCCACTTCCCATCCCCCTGAAACTCTGGGGTGGAGGAGGTAGAGAAAACTGGCCATGAAGTTGAGCCTGGGAAGAATGGAAGCATGAGCAGAAGTTTTTCTAAGATTTGCTTTTGTTTCTCATCACCCTGCTCTCATTTGGTTGGCAATAAATTAAATTCCCTCATGTCGAATCTGTTTTATCCATGACGGTAATTGGTGACTGATCTCTCCCCATCCTTATCTTGACCCATGACCCTTCCCTGCCCAGCCCCCTGCCACTTTCAGAGGAGTGTAGTGATGGAGCTGTTTTGGTGGACACCTGTCATCCCACTGCAAGGGACTGGGGACTTCATGAGCAGGAGATTGTATCTGCAATGTCATTCTTGATAATCACAGTCAGAGGTAATTTGTTCAGCCTGTCATGAATGTTTGTGAATGTTCTCACCTTCACAATTACTACAGCAATCAGTTCCACCATTTTATAGGTACTCTGTGAAAAATACTTCCTTTTATCTGTGCCAAACCTGCTGATTGCTGGAGACCCTCTAGTTCTTACAATGTGAGAAATAGTGAATGACCTTTACTTTATTCACCTTCTCTATGACATCCCAAATTCAATGGATTCTAATGCGCTATATGGGTCCCTATAGAATCTCAGCTGTCTGTATCCCAAGGTGAGGACTCCTGGTCCAGTTTGCTTCTTTTAATCAGGAAACCACTTTGCACTCATGTCCTTCTCTCAACATTTTCTAGCTCTGAGGTGGAGGGAACAAAACTGCATCTTGTGTTCACAGTTATACCACTCATTACATAGTAACATAATAACATTTTTTGACCTATTCCTGATTTATTTCCTACAATTACCTAACAATTACCCTACAAAATCTTCAAGTCTATTGCAATAGCACTGTCTTACCTCTTGGCTAACAGTTTCAGACTAAATTGCCTAATATTACACTTAACAGGAAACTGTGACCTGACTTTTCAATGTTTCCCACAATTCCCATTGAAGTTGTTCTGCCCAAATTTACCCTGAAGTGCAATCAGGTAAAGATATATACATTCCTTTAGGGAATTAACCTACATATTTCTAGTGAGCAAACAACCATCTGTCTTTATCTGAGATATGCACACTCCAGAACATGCGTGACTAAGCCCTGGTGGTGCCTAACTCTCCCCTGTGACAGTCCTGAACACTGGAGACCACTACACTAAGGATGGAACACAATTTTACTCCACAGACACCTGTATGCTTCAACAAATTTTAGCCAGACTTTAAAAGACATCCAATCCACTGGAAATTATTAGATAAATTAAATAAATCTATCTATTTATTAGGAAAATCTAACGTCTAAGCAAATGCATAACGAATTGGAATTAGACTTAACTGTAGTGTTAGCCTTAGTGACTGACATCTGACTTATCTCAGTACACTGCAGAGCCAGATCGATTTTGCTGTGTCCACATTCATGCCTGTATTTTCTTGTGTACTCTGCTAAGCCATCAGAAGAGATAAATACATGTTTTTCTGGGCTTCAGCATCTGAGCACCTCTGGTTCTTCCTCATTCAACTGCAGGAAAATGCTGTTGCACATTGCTGAGTAGAGAAGGGGGTCATGGGGAGGCACGGGGAAAATGAATGCCCAGTGAAGCCACAGCACCACACCAATTTTTGATCCCTCCATATATTTCTTATCTGGGCCACCCATGGTTCAGGAACCTCAGTCTCTGTCCAAAGACACCATTGGGGTTAGGGTTCAGGTTCAGAATACCACAAAGGCTACAGCTCCATGGATACTGGGCCTGGAAAATGCATGCAAGTAAAACATGACATTGCACCAACATTGATCACATCTTTCTCACCTGAGCCACCCATGATACCTAGGACCTCAGTCTCAAACACAAGCTACCGTTCAGGGCCACAGTTAGGGTTGGGGTTCAGAGAACCACAAAGCCTAAAGCTCCAGGGACTATGGGGCTGGAAAACGTGTGCCAAGGGAAGTGCAGCCCTGCACCAACATTGATTTGTCCACATGTTTCTTGTCTGGGTAACCCATGGTATGTAGGACCTGAGTCTCAACCACAAGTGAGGGCTCTCAGTGGTCTGTGGTGAAATATTTCAGTCTCTCAGTACTGGAAATCTTGGACCTTCCTGGTCTGATGTCAATGTCCTGGCCCTGAGAAGGGCTATGAGGGACTTCAGTGGAAGAAGCACAAAATTGCATCAGAACATTGTGGAAATACTCTAACAGAAACAGCTTTTTTGCTCCTATTTATTCAGAGCACAAACATGCCTTGTACTAAGGATCCTCAAGCTTTCCAGAACTCACAGAGGTTTTACTTATTTTGTAATCTTTGTTAATCAAACTGGGTATTCCCATTGTCCACAAAAATATCCAGTTTTCTTTTGATTCATACTAAACTCTTGGCCACAGTGTTATAGTAAAGTCCCTAGAATAATGGAGCACAAATTGTGAAATTTACTCTGGAGTTAAATTTTATAGCAGGGATGTACTTCACACAAACATTCACAAAAAGCCTATGCAAAATGACATCTAGCTCTTACACGGCACTTTTTCATAGACCTCAAAACTGTTTGCAAAAAGGGTCTACATCATTTCAGTTTTCTTTAAAACTGAAATGACTCATTTTTTTCTAATAAATCAGAAAATTAATCATGCCAAACTTCTGGTCTTACTCCAGGGATCTACCAAATAGTCTACACAGTCTTCCATGAAGGAGACAAAATCATGGACAGTGTGACCATAATTCAATCTCAAAACATATGTACATCTTATGTGTGCCATATGTACGTCTCCTGTATTTGTGTTGCACACCCACACGATGTGCTTGCACTGACCCACACCATGTCACTGCTGAGTACTCTTGAGCAGCATGGGTCTTTATGGCAAAGGCAAGCAAATGCTGGGCTGTGCTAGCGAAAGTATAACCCACAGGTCAAGGGAAGAGGTCATTGCCCTTTGCTCAGCTCCTGTGGGACCACATCTGGACCAAACACTCTCTTTGACTGTGGGTTCTCCCATACTGAAAGGCATGGATATAGTGGAACAAGCCAGTGGAGGGGCATCAAGCTGGCCAGGTGACTAGTCCACATGGTACATGAGGGGACGCTGAGAGACCTGGTCTTATTTAGCCTGGAAAAGAATCAAACTTATGTTTCCATGATCTCTAGTTCTGAAGACCCTAGAAATTGTACCAGTTAAGCAGTGGGTAATAAATCCCTGCATATGCTCTGCATTTGAGAACATTTGAGAAGCCTTTGGGATGAAAATCACAACATAAAAATTAAGATAGTTATCAAGAGCTTTAGAAGTCAGTTCTGATGTGAGTTTTGCAATTTTCCCAGCTTCTCCCTGTTAAAGATAATAACTTCCATGTTGAACTGAGGAGCATTCAAAATACTTAATAATCTAGGCAATATGTCTGATGCCTTATTTAGCACATCAATTTAAAGAAAGCTTGAGCCTAATCTGTCTTTTATATAACTCATTGTGCTAAATCCCAAAAGGTGGAATAAGGCTACTAGAATCAGCTGATACTAAGTGAAAATGTGAGTAATGCTTGAATGTTTTAGAAAATATTTTTTTTTCTCCATAGTTAGCAATGTATGAGTCACTCAGGCTCCCTAGCTACTGCACTGCATGAATGACTCAAAACTCCACCGAGAACAGAGGCACAAGCAGTTCTTTCTTTGTGCCAGATTTTCTCCTTTTAAATCACCCCTGTTGTATCTCACCCACTTCAAAAAAAGAAGAAACTTTCCCTATTACTTCCTTCTGCCGTCCCCATGTAAGCCCTGATAAAACATTGTGCACAAGGATGGTCAGTGCTGATTGTGACTGAAAAAGCACAGGATGATGCGTTAAGGGGAACTCAGTTAACCTTTTTTAAGTGAAAATTTACATAAACTAGTTGCTTTGCTGTGCTCCTCTGAAGTTCTTGGATGAGCATGGACACTGCAGTTTTAATCATGTTGGACCCAAAAAGCCTCTGTGGAGTTTTTCTGTGTAGCAGAGCTCATTCTGGAAATTGGAAATTTTAGCCCTTCATTTGTTTGGGAGAATGTTTCAAATTCAGTTCATGGTGGACCTTGAAACACTGCAGTCCCTGGAAACCTGTACAGTTTTACAAACCAGTAATCCTTGTTTAGTCTAAATGGGATAAATTGCTGCTGAGGAGATCCATTCTAATTTGTACTAGTTGCCTCCATAAGAACAACTGACACAACCCCATCTTTAGTGATTGCTGGCCATATGCCTGAACCCAGGTTCTCTCTGCAGAGCTCTGAGAAGCTTTTCAGAGTCACAGGCAAATCTGTTTTTGCTGTCACGTTCCCACTGCCTCATCACTTGATGCATCACATGAGTCATTTTCCAGGGACTGAAAGATGGAGAGGGAAAAATCATGCTGGTCTATATATAAATTTTAACTCGAAAAAAATATGCTGCATAATCTGTTGTCTAACCCCATCACCTCACCTCTAGGCTGATCACCAGCCTCTTATTCTCTCACCACAGCTATGTTGCAATGACTATGGGGTATTCTGGACAGTGGTCATTTCCTCTTCTCAAAATCCTTCCTCTGTAAGACCAGTCTGACCTTTTGGTCACATAATGGGAAGAAGTGTACCGAGTCATTTGTCAGAGCAAATCTCAGTAAGACAAGCCACTGGTTTCAGTTCTGCAGTCTATTTCCTATTTATGAGAAAGTTACCAACTTCAGAAGGAATTACTGTGAATTGTTTTCCTAAGTCTTTCTTCCCATTACACATTTATAATTCAGCTTTTTCAGAAGTTATTTAAGTTTAATTCTCTTTGATTCTTCAGCCTTCTGGATACGACATCATTATACAGACAAAAGCAACAGCTGCTGAAGAGTCCTGAACTCTTAATGCTGTTAACACAAAGTCTGTTGGCTTGAATTTCTGTTTCAAAGTTAATCATTTCACTGGCGGCCACATTAACCATCTGAAGTCAACAAAATGATCCAGGAATGGGGAACTTTGCTAATTAGGCAAAAGCCTTCACTTCCAGACAAACTTAGTTTGACTGAGTCCCGCCAGCTTGTGCAGAGTCTCTTCTGTTGTCACCTCGAAATGCAGTATTCTTCTGAGTCAGTCATTCATTCTTTTACCCTGATGCTTCTGAAACAGTTTTTGAATCACAAGTCTCAAATTATTGTCAAAGACCACTCACTTTGCCCTCTGTCTTGGCTGTCAAAGATTCATTCTGCTGGTGTTTAGACAGTTAATTCAGGAGTCCAAGTTATGCTCTAGGTGACTGATGAAGGAGATATCCAGAAGAAGTATCTGGATGGAATATGAGGAACAGCAGATGGAGATGAGCTTGTCCAGCCTAAGGAAGAGAGAGGTTGGAGTGTCTTCTTATTGACCACAGCTACATTATGGTATGATGCAGAGAAAGCAGAGAGACTCTTCTTAGGGCTGTAGAGGAACAGGACAAGAGGTAGTAGACATAAACTGCAAGACCAGAAGTTCCAGTCAGATTTTAGGAAACATCTTTTTTTCTATGGCTCAGTAGTTCTGTGGGTTTGCAGGACATCTCAGATGTGGAACAAGAGTCAAAGTCACCATGTTAAGTTGCCTTTCACTGTGTATCTTAAGAAATTTCACACTGGTAACTTCCACACCACTAATAATGAGTTTTCTCTTCTGACTGGTTCACTGAAGTTTAATTTTGTTTCAGGTGAGGACGCATGTATTTTGTATTAAAAGTATTTTAGCCATAATGCTACCTGAAACGTTTTGGATGTAGTCTAAAAGCACTCATTTCTTTCTTTTATCCTTTTTTGCCCTGTTTAGTGGATCTCATTTTTCCCTTGCTCATCGTTTTACCAGCTGAATTATTCCTATACATAATCTCTTCCTTCCATTTACTTTTGCTTTCCTGTTGGCTGAAAAACTATTTGGCATTGAAAATTGACAGAATATCAGTATTTGTGGCCTTTTAACATGATTAGTTACTATTTGGAAAGCACTATGTAATCAGTCAAGGAAAAACTGCAAGGCTGTGAGGGTTAACAGAGAGTTCTTTTGCCTTACTTTTTGCTTGATTCGTTTTATAAATAGTGACACCAGCAAATACATAAGGACTCAAACTGGAAAGCCAATTCTTACTATGTTGGATTAAAGGAATAGAAGATGAGTGCAATGATTTTGCTTGCTTTTTGAAAGATATGGCAGCTCTGGCTTGTTCTATACATTTACAGGCAGCTCAGTTCTCATCAAGCCTGCATTTTGTCAGTTAAATGCTTATCTGAAGCCCTTGCCCACCAATCTTAACAAATGATGCCTTTCTCACTACTCTTGTTTTCAGAGCAAAAACTCACACAACCTTTTTTGGCGTGTTATCTCCTATCAGCTCTTATTCAATTGAGAAAAATGTCTTCAAAAACAACGGGAAACCCAAGACGATGTGATAACAAACAACAGCATGTCAGGGTTTAGGAAAGTGCGATTACCAGCACCATGGAGACCATTGTAAGGTCAGATCTGCCTTTTTTGATTAACTGAAATAGAGAGAAAATAGCAAGTTAACAAATTAAATTACCAAAATGTAGGTGTTAATATTACTAAGTATCATTCCCTGTATTAAATCAGAAGACAACAGCCCTGAAAATAATTTTCTTTTAATTTTTTAATATGTTTCTCACTTCTGTTTTTTTCTTTCTATTTTTCTCCATCTCACAGAGATTTGAAAGTGTTATGTGAGATCCTCCTGAGGCCTACACTGGAATTGGCCTTCTAGTGCTTTAGTTCAGAGATCAAACTCTTTTACAGGGAAGGAAAACCATGCTTTTGGTTTTCTCCTTTTCCTAACATACCAACTTAAAGATGTCCATACTGATTTTATCTAGATCCATTGGGAAAAATTCGTGGCTACAATATGAAGCTTCTCTATTTCCTTTTGACATTTTCAGAATCAGATCCCAGAAAAATTAATTTAGGGACAGGAATATTAAGGATGTTTTCATGCCATTTCAAAGCTTCTTAGGATCTTCCCTTGGAAAGATGGAAAAGAAGTATCTTGGAGAGAGAGCACAGATACACATTTCTGTGCGAAATAATGGGGGGTTTATTGCAGAATCTTTATCAGTGATCTGTACATATCTAAAGTAACTATTGGCAAAAGTCATAACTAAGGCAGTCACTGATTAACAGGTAAGTAATGAGAAAGACAAGTAATGAAGAAGACAAAGCTTGCCATAGAGACCAATTTGGGTTGATCAGCACATCTGTACCATTAAAACATAGTTTGTAACACACTGTAGTGAATTAAAAGGTAAGTGCATGTCATTCAGGAAGAAGATATATAAACCTTTTTTCCATATTAAGAAGTTCTCTAGTCACTACACATTTACTGGTAGTATTCATGCTTATAATGAAAAAATATGCCACTGCTAGCACTGTCAAAGACTGCAGTTCTGCCAACATTTGTTATGAGACAGTGTGCAAACATTGAAAACTACAGAGAAGGAAAGGACTCCCACCCCTCTGATGTCTGCGCAGCCTTGGCCACTTCCTTAACCATGTACTTTGGTGCGGCTTTGTAGTCAAGAGCAACAATTCTATTTCAGTCTCATTCACCCTTTCTATTTCTTTATCCCAGATGGAAATGACTGGCATTTCATAACGTCTTAGAAAACCTTGGCAACGCCCATACAGATGCTAGTAACTGCTCCTTCCACACATACAGTCTTGTTCCCAACACACTCTAGCAAAAATTGACTTTCCCAATGTTTTTTATAGTGCACTTCACAAGGGCTTACACAAAGAAAAAGTGAACAGCTGCAACTATAAATCATACAATTCCTCTAAAACAGAGTTCTTTTCTTCTAACTGGTTTCCTAAAGGAAAGGTATGAAGCAGGTTGTTCTCAATATAGAAAGCTGAATACCATCCTCCATCATGCCACGCTCCTGGTTCTCAGTATAAGAGAGACACATGACAAATAAAAATACAGCGTGGAGAATGTGTCACTATGGACATAAGGGGCACATAACCCCTCAGAGTTTCAATAGAACTCAGAGTTTTTGTAAACACTACAGCAAGAGCAATGCCAAACCAATGCCAAAAGCTTACACAAGGGTTCTCATAGCTGAAAAGTTAATAAAGGCTGTCTCCTTCAAACAGATTCAGTGGTCAGCAAAAGCAATACCAAGCCTTTTCCAAGAACTAAACCTCAGTATAAACAATGAAAAATCCATTTTCACACTGTTTTCTACTACACAAATGGGTTTGAAGTAGACATCCCATGCCAGCAAAAAGATCTAGACGCATTCACCCACTACCTCCCTGGGGCTCAGTTTAAGGATATCTCCAAGAAACTTCCCAGACTGGTACAGCCCTTGGACTATTATCTGTTAGTACTCCTTCACGTGGGTGGCAATGAAGCTGCAACACATAGTCTTTTGATCACACAGGTGATCAAAAGAGACTTCAGGGCCTTAGGAGAGTTGGCAAGGGAATCAGGAGCACAAGTTACTTTTTCCTCTCTCCTTCAATTTGTGGGCACCAACATGGAAAGAAACAGAAAAGCCCAGTCTATTGGGCTCTATGGCTCTGCGGCTGATGTCTCCAGCCACAATTTTGGGTTGGCCTACTTACCATCAGACAGTACAATGAGTGTATGGGGACTTCAAGAGCAGTGCATACCAATTATGCCAATTAATATGACCACAATCACCATCACAGTGGTGACCCAGGACACACACCTGCCCCCAGGGTGAGGAAGACACAACACTCAAGGTCACAAATCCCTTTTCCCAGGAGAGAAGCTTTCTGAAATGATCTCTCCTTCATTCCTTTCATGAGCGATCCTCTTCTGTGGCTGCAAGAAGCTTAACCTGGGATTCACAGTGAAGTCATCAGGGCAATGTGCTCAGCTCCACACTGCAAGTCCTTGGGTACTTGTTTTTGGGCACATGAAAGGCATTTGAATGAGCTAAGCAAACCCTCCCACCAAAGTTTACAAGCTCAAGCTCACAGCATCCCAGGGAATGGCAGAGGAGGAGGAGGACATGTCCCAGAGGTCCAGCTTCACAAACAGCAAGTGGGTTTTCATGGGTAGATGACTTCAAGACAACAAATGAAGTTTACCATTCTATCTTTTTTTGCATGTGAGTCTTTAGTGATATTTAATCTGTCTCCTCACAGACTCACACAGCATTTCTACTTTAAAGTGATTCATTATGAGTTTATCAGCATGACATTTTTTCTTGATTTGATTCCATCCTCTTCATCTTCTCAGTTACTGTTGCCCTGGGACTCTGTCACTGGCTTAGCTCTCCTATAGTGATACAAAGCCACCAACTCCAGTCATAGCTCTATGGAAAGGGAAAAAGACTGTCAGCTGCTTCCTTGGAGGCATTTTTGTTTTATGCAGGGTGGGAAAAATTTCTGAGAGAAACACTCATTTCTTTAGTACTAAAGTCAGCCAATAAGTTAAGTGCTTCTGACAGTAACTTATTTCAGAAAAGAAAATTTTTAACTTTGAGAATAAAATGCCATGAGCAAAGCACTTTTTTGGAAGCCTTGTCTGGAGGCAGTCTTCTCAAAGTAAAGCTTCTTTTATAGATCTCTCTATATATATAGTATCAAATTTTTCTCAGTTCCATAATTGCCAGCTGCCATTAAAACCAATGGGAATTATGCATTTATACCTGAGGAAACATGTGTCTGGTAGTTCTTAGAAATAAGAGATGAATGAATTAAAAATGGATATTGGATTATAAATATCAGAGGGATCAGCTGACTATGTGCTGTAGAAAGGAGAAGAGCTGACTTAGAAAGCCTTAGGAATCTGGGTTACCACAGAATTCTGCTGAGGCACCTATCTATAGTGGTAAATACTGCTATTTTGACTTGCACGCTGCTAGAAAAATATAAACTGCTTTATTCCCTTGTCCCAGATAGATTAGTCAAGTACTTAAGAACTTTATCTTTTAATTACTTGTATCATCTAAGTGTGTTTAAAAACTGAATTTCTGTAAAGAAATCCTCAAAATATTCACCACTTCTAGTACACCTCTCTTCTACACAGCCTGCCAAGCACTGAGTCATAGTTCCATTTAATTCTATTCTTTCCATTGCTGCACAACAATTACACAGTCTATGAAAAAATTGTGTCTGTTGTTTAATCATCAGGGGTATCAGCCATTCACAAGAGAAGGAGATAGCAGCCTGTGCAGAAAGAGAATGATTTAAGGGCAAGTTGCACAACATGATCTGGTTAAAAGTCAGCTAAACTCAGTAAATGGAAGGTTTGGAAGCTGTGGTGGAAGGTCATCTCTTCCGGCAGTCTATTTTAAAAGAAAAATTGTAAAGGAATTATACAGCTGATGGTCTCCTGTTCACTGTGCCAGCCTACAAACTTTGTATTTTCTAAAACTTTACTAACCTGGAAGAAACAGAAACTGCATGTGACTGTTGTTGAGGGTTTGGATTGTAAAACAAAATTCAGAGCAAGGCTTTCCTAACCATATATTGTCCTATTTACCCTTTGTGGACGAAGCAGTATCCGTGGCTTGACACAGGGATGATTCCAGTCAAATGGCTTCTCAATATCATCCATGCCAACATGGGTTTGTAGCACCTCTGCTTCCCCAGGCAGCTTCCCCAGAAACATAATCCTGAATCTACCCCTAGTTAGCAATGCAGGGCAATCTCTGCCTCCCAAACACTTGAACAGAAAGAGGAAAAAGGACACAGGAAAGTTTGGCCACACAATGTTCATTTTAACAAATGTTAAATATATAAAATATGGTTTTAAGAGCTCCAAGGTTGGACACAGTGATCCTCTACTTCAGGAGAAGTCAGATTGCCTTGATGAAAACACAGGGGTTTATGCTGTGTTTCACAGATATGAACTTCAATTCATCCTGAAACTGTTCCTGAGGAGACAAATTAAATGCCCACAGAAAATGGCCCAAAGCAATATGCCCAAGTCACTCTGCAGGGCTGTGCAGGAGAGTAGTATGTCTTGTAGGGTTGTGCTCAGGGTGTAATTGCTAAGTTACAAAGCACAGTGGAGGACTGTACATGACAAATTAATAAGCTGTCTGTAAATTTCAGTGGAGTCATATCCAGGATGTGACTGCTCTCTTCAAGCCAGACCTTGCAGTTGGGACTGAGTTTGCCAGACCTGCCTGGACCCAGTGCCAGATGGTACACCCACCACTCCTGTCCCATGGTGAGGGTGCGTGCTGCATACAGCAGTGAGGGGCACTGGCTCACCTTCACTCCCTGTGAGCTGGACTGTGCTGATGAAACAATGGAGAATGGGCTGTCAGTGCATGCTGGGTGGACACCCTGCCTGGGTGAAACCCCTGTTCCTGGGAAGTCTGCTGAGGATCAACAGTTTCTTCAGCCACTGGAACTGTGCAGGTTTAAGATATTAGAGGTTACACTACTCTTGCAGGTTTCTGAAAGCATTGTTAGGACCAGGATCAAGCCAAACCAAAAAGGAGAACTCAGGTGAGAGACTAAAGCTCTGGCAGCCAGGGGTTTGCAGTTACAGCTTTAAGCCAAACTACTGACTCATGCTGGATGTGTGAACATGAGCAATGCTGTTGGCTTCTTGCTACCTAAATCAGCTAAGCTGGACAATTGAGTCATGGCTCGACCTCCCAGAATCCAGATGCAACATCTGAAGTGACCTTTCTAGAATAAATAAGAACAAGCTTGCCCACTGCCTTCAAACTCAGCATATAAGTGTTAGTCTGTGTTAGAGAGCTACAGTGAGGAGGATGGGGGAGAGGATGACATAAGCTCCCCCTTCCTCAGCACAGAGGGGAGCTTCTTGTAGAAATGAACGGGGTATTTTCTCTCTTAAACTGTGGGAATGCTGCTCTCCAAAGGGTTTGAACTCAGCTTGCCTAAATATACACTGGTCCATAACACAGCACACATCAGTGCATCCAGGACATCAGAAAGAGAAAAACACCATAGAATCATGCAAGAATGGAGGCTGAAGTGGCATCTGGAAGTCACCCAGGCTAAAGTCTTCTCTCTTCACTCCCTAAGGACTATCTTCAAAGTTAAATCAGCTGTCTCACAGCCTCATTGAGTCAAGTTTTTAATACCTCTATAGACAAAAGATTTTGTGGGTTTTTTGGGAAACCTGCTTTACTGTTCGACCACCTTCACTGAAGAAGTTTTCCATATGTCTAATCAGAATTTCCTTTGCTGCAACTTGATTTTCATCTTTCTGTGCATACCCAGAGAGCTGTCTGACCACATCTTCTGTGTAATTCCCTTCTAGGTTAGGAAAACAGTCATTAACTTTGTCTTCTCCAGTCTAATCTCAGTCCTCTGGGTATCTTAGTGGCACTCAGCTGAAATTGCTCCAGCTTTTCAGTATCTTTCTTTCACTGGTGTCCCTAAACTGGACACTGCAATTGATATGCAATCTCACCAGTGACAAGTAGAGGGGACTAGTCTCTTCCCATAATCTGTTGGCTATGCTTTTCTCTTCCTATGTATTCCAGTATGCATCCATCTCTGCAAGGGCACACTGATGACATATTCAAATTGAGGTTCACTAGAACCCCAGTTCCTATTCTGAAGAGCTGCTGTCTAGCCAGTCAGTCCTCATTTGAGAAGTCACACAGGTTTTTCTTTCCCAGGTGCAAAACATCAGGAGTAAATCCATGCTAATCAATATACCTGTTGCATTGGTCAAAGCAGTTCATAGTCAGAACAAGCTTTTGGCAGTCAAGGCAAGGTATTGTCCAGGACAGCAGATTGCATGGAGTAGCAAAGGGTCATGATCCTGCTGCCTGCTTTGCTGTTACTAGAAAAACTTGGGAAACCCAGCCTTACTGCTGCTGATGTTAGAGACATACATGTGTGTGTAGATGTATGACTATTGCTGGGCAAGATGGGACTCCTATAAAGCTATCACTGTTACCTTGTTTCCCATATGCCTGGTGGCAGAAGGAAGAGCAAGCCTGACTCTCTGGGACTCTGTTATTTGGACTCCATCCCAGCTCAACTCGTCCCCCCTAACAGGGGGAGACATTCTACCCTTACACAAACCTGAGCAAGTTCTGACAGTGTTTTTCAGTTACATTACTGAGATTCTTCTCCTCTATAAAACTATTCAGCAAACAATAGTGCATTAAATTATTATCATCCAACAATATGATAATGATATACAAATGCAGTGACAAAATATATTCCAGATTTAAAGTTTGTTCTTCTGAATATGCACTAAACAACCATCTCAGATGCTGAACAACACTGTAAGCCCACTAACCTTGAAAACTGGTGCATATGCTCAGCTCTCTAGATGAGCTGTGATATTCACTGAACAAAGCAAGGCATGTTGATGAGTTGCATGATGAGCTGCATGTGGAAGGTATGGGGAGTTAAAGATGCTCCTCTCTGCTTTGCTAGGCAGGGTGCAGGGGAACTGGAGTTCAAGGCTCTGTGCAGCAAGCAGGCAGAGACATATTTGAATCGTGATCACAAGAGAGGGGACAATAGGTCAGCTGGATCAAAGATTTCACCTTTTACTGGTCTGGCTCACTCCTCACTCTAGGTTGGCTCCTGAGAAAGTCCCTGGCTGAAGAGACCTGTGGCTGAAAACGGGAGGAAAAGTCCAAGTATAACTATATATATATATATTCCCCTGGAAGCTGAAATCCCTGTTTTGCTCCTCCTCAAATGAAACAGAGAGTGTGTTAGGAGTGGAAGGAATCTCTGATTACTGATGTAACCTATTACAAACTTCTGTCTCTGTGTCCTGCCATGTTACAGCTGTAGAGATGGTGCAGAGGCAAGCAGGATTTTGACACCTATCATGTGGGCATCCTAGGTGGATACAGATCTGAGGAAAAGGCCTCTGACAAGGGATAGGCAGTGAGCAAGTGGGTATTCAAAGTCAAGAGGCTACAACTCATTTCTCAGCTTTCATCATCCTGGTGACCTGTAAGACAAAGGGGGGGACTTGTGATAGGCTCTTCTGAACAAACATGGGAATTAATTCCTGCTGCATAAGCTGGTGAGCATGTCCTGCCAGCACCTGGTCAGAGAAGACTTGAGGAAAGGACTCAGTGCTGCCTGCAAATCATGAGATAATATGAAGACTCTGCCTTTCCCAGCTGAGCACTGTGAAAGTGCCTCCCTTCATGTCCTCCACTTTTTTTCCCCAGAGTGTCTCATGCAAGTCAGTGTTATGTTCCTGCCACATCCTTTAAGTGTCACAGTGGTGACACCCAAGTTAGACTACAAATGCCTGAAGCAAATTCACATGAGCCCTGTTCTTAATGTGAAGTCAATTAAAATCAAATAATGAAAGGAACACATCTGGTCCTAGATGTTCATGATAAAAAAGAAATCCCATTACGCTACTTATGCAATATAATTACTAAATAGCAATTCTTAAGAACACCATGTCAGGAAGTAGCATGAGCCACAAAACTGAGACATTTGTTTTTAAGGTGGATTTCAAGCCACCCTAGGGTCTGTAGATACATAGACTCCATTTTCTCTTCAAATTATTAAAAAGCTAGCATAGCTTAAACACAGCATCGAATTGTACAATTAGTTCTGCATTTTGAACACCTACTCCCCAGCAACTGTACCAGATATGTTTACAAAGAAGACACCTGTGGTTCTGGTTCGGGGGAAGGACAAAAGTAGGAGTATGTGGAAGGTTTAAAGCAGTAAAATGAGAAACATATCAACATCTTAGTGATCTGAAGCAGCTAGCTCAGCCTGATTCTTGTGAATTTCACTTAATTTTCTCACTTTGAGCTTTTTTCTTTCTTATAATGTCTATGAATCATTGCACCATCCAGAATGAATAAGGACTGAATGCTTCCCTGGCTCAGAGATAACAGAGCCCCTTGCTTAGTCAGGAAAATGATTTTAGAAAATCAATGGCTTTGCTTTGATTAGGAAATAAATTTAAAAAAATAAAAGAGTAAGAGCTAAACAGTTAGGATGTCAGCAGAGGGATGTTTCATTTGACTGCCCTTTCATACCAAGAGTTTGCCTGAATGCAATTAGATAAACATGTTTCTCAGCAACATCAAATCTTAGGCAAAGTCCTGGAGTTATTACTCCATCACTAAAACATTATGACCAGACACATTAGGGACTTTCCTTGCTCTCTAAGAGAGCCCCATGCACCCTTGCCATCGCCACCCTAACACGGGGCTGTAGCTAGGACTATTCAAGCCAGATGATCTTTATAGACTGAAACCGTTAACTTCCAAGATGCTTCCAAGATCTAGAGAGTTGAATGTGGGTGTTGATAATTTTTTAGGCTGAAGCACAATTCGGTCCTGCCCATAGATGTTGGCCTTGAGCAGGACATGCACTAATTCTGGGTTTCCCAGCTCTTTGTTTTATGGGGTGCCATGGAGTGGTGTTGGCAACACAGCAGAACTTCCTATCCTCCCTGTGCTCCTCCTCTTGATTTCAACTGCCAATATACCACAAGAACATATAAGTGCAACACACTTTCCCCTCCTCCCTTCTGCAGTAGGACCCTGCTAGCATTTGTTTCTGCCTACACTGCTATCAACAGAGAAGCCTGGTGGATTGTCTCTGACCCCTTATTCTCTCTTCAGGATAAAATAGTGCTAGGAAGTTGTTCTACTCCCTCAGTGTATGTTGATTACATACATTGTTCACAAGAGCTTTCTCCATTCTCTGTGAAACACCTGTGGAAGCATCCATGACAAAGTAGACCAAACCATAGACCATTCAATAAAGATATCAGCTGTACCATAGGTTAAAATCTATCACTTAAGTGGACTATTTTCTAAGCAAAGACAAACTTTAAATTTGCACAGCAAAATAAATCCTTCTGTATTCCTATCCTTCTGTAATCTTTTCTGGCATGCAGTTGGTACAGAAGCTGAGAAAGGTTTGTTTCCCACAGCTCCACCTTTCCGATGGAAGAGTGCCAACAGCCTGCATGAGCAGCCTCCACAAACTCGAACAGGGCTGAAGCAGAACTAGATTCAACCTTTGCCTTGCACTACCCAGCACAAGCCATTCCTAAGTGTCTCTATTTCCTCATCATTTTTCCTGGACACAACACACAGAGCAGGCACTGGATTACCACCATCTCCTGGACCACACAAGTGATCTTGCTCCAGAAGGTACATCCACCCCTACTGTAATTCACTTAACTGAGGCCCACCGTGGCATAACCTTTCACCATGAGGTCACTGGCACTTCAACTGAATCACCTACGCTCTTTTAACATAAGTCACTGAGCAACCGTGGCTTGGTGAAATGTTCAGTCACAACAGATGTGGGCAGAGTTTGGATTAGTCATGGAGGATGAAAAGGCTTCATCAGCCACTCACCCTTAGAAATGACATTTCCATACAAAATAAATTCAATTTAAAAAGCAATTGATTTCTTATACATGAAGGAAAGCCTCCTCCAAACTGAACTTTTGTTCATTGTAAGCATCAGTGAAAACCAGATTGCTCCATGCCCAGGGCAGCACGCACCTGTCTTTGAAAAGGTTTCTGATACCCTGTAGTCATCATCTGCCTCCAGTGGGTCTGCACAGGAGAGACAAAAGTGAAGGAAGTGCTTGGTTCCCTGACAGTAACCCAGAAAGAGCTGCCATCTGAGGGAAGTGTCAGCCGAGTTAGTGGAGAGCAGTCCCAGGGAGTGGTTATGTCTCCATGATTTTACACGTACATTCCCTCGAGGAAGCCCAGAAAAATCCCTTAGGGTTCACAAGGGTGACAGACTTTTTGGATGAATGGTAAAACTGAAGGGAAACAAACAAATGAGCCTGAACATGCAAACACCCTTAAACCTTGATATTCGGGTTGATGTATAGCTGAAAGTGGACATCTGCAATGCTGTGCCCAAAAACGGAGCAAATTATAGAAAAAACAAACAAGAAGGCCCAGTTAGAATCTTGACTAAAGTATTTGACAGTTGCCTACTCAATGTTGGAATAATTGCTCCTTGCATGCCTCGGGCACAAATCCTGACAGGGGCTGCAGAGCAGGGGCTGCCAGTGTGACAAGGTATTAACCTCCAGCAAGTGTGGCCACCCAACCGTGGGGCCCTGCCATTTCAACACCTCTGTTGCTCCCTGACAAACACAAAAGCCATGACACAGGGCTGTCATTTTCATCTCCAAGCACTTCTACATCACAGTGACTCCCACGGCAGTGTGATCCCAGCTCATGCCTCAGGTAAAAGCAGACTGACAGTTTCCACACAGCCCACGTCGACAGTCATGGTGTGGACCATGGAGGAATTTCATCTGAGCAGCAGCTTTTGCTCCAGAGGTGTCTAAAACTCAGCTTAAAGTGGAATGTAACCGTCTCTCCTGCCATTAACAAACAAAACCAAAAGGGACCGCATGAGCTTTCCAGGTGACCACTGCAAGCTGGGTCCTGTGAAGAATTCAACAGAGGCAGGTGGACATCTGTAAAGCAAAATCATGGCTGGAATCTCATTCTTTGTGACCCAAATATTCAGCTAAAATACTTTAAATTAAAAAAGTCAGTTCAGCCATCAGTCCACTGTGGATTCAGGAGAATCTCCAGTGGGAAAAAGAAGCTTATTAAACAGATGTTACAGAATACAGCAATATGGGGCAGAAAGGAAAACAATATTATGAAATTACTTCTGTCTCAGATACCCAATACAGTTTTTATTAAAGTCAACAAGAATTGCACAGAAGGCTCCAGGAGCAGGCACAGATCTTCAACAGAGTGTTAAAGCACAAGCTATGGGGAAAATTGAAAGGTTTGAACTCTATGATGGCTAAATCATAGCAACCCTTGCTGCTTTTTACAAACAATAAGACTTGCAAATTTTATGTGTGCAAAAGCCCAAGTCTGACGTCTCAGAAGAGGAATTTTGCACCATTTCCTATGCAGACAGGTGGAGGAGACACCCCACAGGCTGTGCCAGGTGGAGGAAGCAGTTTGGCACTTCCTCTCACTATGGAGAAGCAGGAGCAACTTTGGAGATGCAAGCAACAATAAATAAAACTTGCTGAGATTTTTTGTACATCAAACAGGGAAGATTCATATTTTATGCAGTGATATTAAATTGTGTTTTGCACTCTCTTTTGTTTTTCCCCCCAGCCAGACCACTCAAAGTATTTAGGGAACTTTTGAATTCAAAGACCCATGGACTATGCTGAGTGACTGCTCTGCATTAGGTAGCAATTAAGCATCATGACAAACTCCAAAGCACTTTGTAGGATTAGCTACACAAAGAGATCCTTTCACTTACCACTGACACCCAGACCACTTGCCTTGCAGCTGCTTAAGAGTGAAAGCAGTATTTCCACACCACACCAAACCACACCACAACCACAGACAACAAATGAAACACACTTCTGTAAATGCACCGGTAGATTCTGTAAATCTGCCAGCACCTCCAATAGAGAAACCAGCATCTCCAGTAGAGATACCAGCACCAGCCCCCACCACAGGACAGCAAGAGAGCTGTGACATCACAGCATGCTCCTAGCCCACCCCCACGGCAAGTAATGCCACCCAGTGTTAGCTCCCATTAGATCCCATCGCCGGATGGCTGAAGATGACAACATCATGCATATATGCATATATATAGAAGACAGCAGCTCAGATGATACATGGAAAATAATGAAGTTATTGAGAGAGCTTAGATTCAGGGTCCTGGTTAGATACCTGTCTGAAGAACCAACCTTTGCCCAGTGAAATATCTGAGACAGAGAGTCAGGTGTCTCTCTCTCTCTGTCCCCTGCAACAGAAACTGCAACAGCCCTAAGCTTTCCACACTGCACAAGGTGACTTCCTGAGTCATTCCGTGCTCCCTTCCGAGGACTCCCACGTATTTATGCAAGGAAAAGCAAAGAAAAGCTCTCAGTATGGTTTAATGATGCTATTGCACAATTGAGTTTTTTGCTAGAAATACTTGCAGGCATGGATTTTGTCATCTAAGTTCATACCAGGTTTGTAATTCACACTGTTGAAAGGCAACAGCAACTCATACGAGTCAGCTGAGTGTGTCCCAAATGGAGGACTCCATACAGGTGATAAAGGAAAGAATCCCCTTAACAAAGAAAACTTCTATTGCTACGGGATTTCTTGCCTCTGGCATAAAGAGCTTCTTCCTTGGGACGGTAGTGCAGTTTTGGAACAAAAAGCCAGATATACAGTGGCATCTCCAGCCTTGAATGTTTTCAGGACTTGGCTGTACAAAGTTACTTCTGCTATGATCCATCTCTGATGATATTCCTGCTTCAAGTGGGTGCTCAGACTTGGGCCCTTTGCAACCACAGCATCTATGATCCTACAAGCTCTTCCTCCAAGCTCAGCATATTTCTGATGCAAAGAATTTTCCACATTAAAAATGAAAGGGAATGCAGAATTGCACGGGATTAAAGTATACTTGATCTTTAAATGATCTTTAAAGGGAAGTGATGGGCATTTGAAAGGGATGTGTTAATGGACTCATGCAACTGTGCTCAATAGTGAGGGCTATTTAGGGGCAGAGCCCAGGAAGAACATGACTGCTCCCCCATGCAGTGATTCCAGTTCTCTTACTACAGAAGGGAACGCCAGAGAGGGACAGTTGACCTTTAAGACGCCAGCACAGTTGTGTTAAATTTCCCTTCACAGTGAGAAGCCTGTCAAATGTCACCATTCATTGTAGAACTGGTCAAAGTACAGGGCAAAGCTGCTGCATTTTTCACACTAGAAACAAGTGATTTTTATTTTTCATCTCTCATTCAGGCCAGCAGTTTTAGCATGAAGTCTTCCTCTGCAAAGCAAATCGAGTTGTAAGGACTTTTATTCATCTTTCCCAATTTCATGTGCTTTAAGATTTCCATGAAGCAGAGAACATCTGTATGGAGACTCTGTCCATAATGGAGTTAACTGCCAACACCAAGTCACATGTTATTTCACATGATGATGGCCACTGTCATCTTAATTCAATTTCATATACCACAAATTGATTTCTCTGCAGCAGAAGAACAGTTGTTAAGTGTTTGCAAACTCTTTCATGTTAGAGCTGCCCCTTTTACCTTCTCATTGAAAAGTATCCTCTGTTAATCCAGGTTATGAATCAAGCCTCATATTAGTCTCACCACACTGCTCTGCACCAGAATGACTAATACTTGCCCTTAAAATTTCCTGTGACACTTCTAAAAAACTTGTCTCATACTGATCCTATTCAGCTGGGGAAAGGCAAGACTGAATAGCCCCTGCATCACAAAGCTCTTGATTACTAGTTCAGTTCCCTTCTCTTTCAAATCTAAGGTTATTTAGGTTTGGCAGCTCCCAAAAACTGGCAGAGTGGGCATTCCTGCCATTCTGTCAGCAGAGTGGCAGCAGGGAGCCAGAGGCAGCCTACCCTGGGGTTGTACAAGCCAGGGCACAGGGAGAGGGATGCCATAACTGTGAATCTCTTGAGGCTGCACCGACACACACAGGCAGCTCCTACCAGGCTGAAACATTAGTTTGCTCAGTGTGGTGCATGGCTTTCAGGAACCACAACACAACCTCTATTTCCCAAGGGAAACAGAACAGTACCTGGATGCAGGTAAGTCCTATAGAGATTCTCCAGACTCTGCCTTTTTATTTCATTAGCAAACAAACAATATTCTTTAAAAAACCTTTGCATTATATTCTTTTTTGAAAAGAAAACTCTCTCTTTGTGGTAGCTTTGGAATGACCTCAAAACATGAGATGTGGATGCCTGATGCAGAAATAGATGGAGTTTGTAAAGCACCTGAAAGTTCAGGTTTTGAGTTTTAGTTTCAGTGGTTCCCAGTCAGACGCCTGCCATATTGATTTATTGGCAAGAGTTGTTAACAATTTCACAGCTCAGAGAGGGGATAAGAATTAGAACATTGAATTTCACTCCTAGTCCTCAAAATGTGTGTGTGTTTGTGTGTGTGCATGCATGCGTATATGAACGTGTGAGTAGGAATAGGAAAAGAGAGGAAAATTAGATAAACAGTATAGGCCACCAGCATACATACCCAGAGTTCAGAGGGTGATTGCTTTAATTTTCTGTAAGGAATTTCCTGTAAAGAAGGGGCTCAACTTTTAAGAAGATGACTTTTAGGCAGCTTTGTCATTCACAAAATCTGGCATGAATTAAAGAGTCTCAGCAAAGGTTATGAACAAACAATTTCAGAGTGTGTGGTAAAATTAGACAAAATCAACCTTTCCATCCCTCAGCGCAAACACAGCAGCAGGTGTGGGTGAGGGACTAAGGGGCACCACAAGGGAACACAAATAGCCCCAAAAAAAAAATCTTCCAAGAAACAGTGATATCATATATTGTTGCCAACACTGACATAATGTTCATGATGTCTGTAAAATTGTTATGTTTCAAGCAACCCCTCTTGAAGACTAGAAAAGAATAGGCCCTGAGAAAAGAGACAAACTTTTCTTTTCAATTTTCTTCTGTGTGGAACTGCTTCAGTTCTAAAGTAAGCACTATGGAAATAGCCAGGCCTCACTGAAAATTTCTATAAAGGATAAGCGTCACCTCCAATTATTTTGCCATGTACTGAAAATATCCTGATCTTAAAATATCTTGAGAAAGACCCTGAGACTGAAAAAGTAATGCCTTTGCTCTCTCCATGTGCCAGTGGTTCTTCTCATCCTTCACTTTGTGAAGTTAAAATTCAAAGAAAAATCTGTAAGAAAAGAAGAATGATGACAAAGACCTCAATACCCTGAAAATCATCTCCCTGCTTCTCAAGGAATATCACTGTGAAAATGGCCATGCTGGTGCCAGCTCAGGAGAAGGTAACAATTGTGCCCTGTATTTTGGTGCCAGTAGATACCACAGTGAGAAAATGTAAGCTCATTTGTTTCTGCTATACTGCTGGTGTGAGATAGTATCTTATCCTTCATATGCATTAGTGAAGGTGGTTAAAAAACAGTGTATTTCACAGCATCCTTTCTGTAGCACAGGTTATTATTCAGTTCCTACAGGGCCAAGAGCAAATCATACTAACACAACCAGATTACAAAGAGAAATCTTTCCTGTGATGTAGCAGCTCATCCACAGGTACACATGCCAGCAGCACACCTACTGATCTGCCTGTAGTAAATGTGATCTTTTTCATTGGTTAAAAAAGGTCTTTCAGGTGCACTGAATTATGCAAAAAAAATTGCATGCAACCTCATACCTATCGTACACTGCACCTAACTTGCAATATCTCTATTGTGAGTATTTTATAGTGCTCAGAAATTTATTGAATGGACCATAGGAGACATAGAAAGTGGATAGTTCTATAACTTTTTAAGAAATAGCCTGGTAAATCACAGTATCATAGAATGGTTTGGGTTAGAAGTGACCTTGAAGATCGCCTAGTTGCAACCCCCCTCCATGGGCAGGTACACTTTTCACTAGACCAGGTTGCTGTAAGTATGTAAGTGTTAATGCATGTCAGTTTTTTTGTAGGGAAAAGGATACTTTTTCTCATTGCTTGGTGGGTATGTGTGTGCCTGCTGTAGGGGACAATCCCAGTCAGAGAGGGCTGTGTCTGGCCTTACACAATATGTCAGCCCTTTAATCTAACAAATTTCAGGTCTTCCTAAATCCTCTGGATACAACCACTTACCTGGATGTGCAAGATCCTCATAAGGGTTAATAGCTTTTTCTTTGGCCAGCAAGAGCCCTGGCTCCTGTTTTTTGAGTTGTGAGCTGAAGTACAGAGAAGCTTCATTAACGGTCAAAAGTCACGGGAGAAGTCATAGGGAAGTGGAACCAAACACAGTCAAATGAACCCAGTGTCCAGATCACGAGGCACAGCCCTAAAGGGCTTACACAGCTCATAGCAAAACAAGCGAGGATGACAAATATTTATGTAATGGGTATTTGGAATGCAAATGGTATGCATTGGGTAATGCAATGCAAAAGTTCCCTGTGATAACAGTAGGGTTTGCTTAAGGGTATAGGGATACTCATGCTATAAGGTAGCACCTACCACTGTTTTATTTCATGTGTGTTCTCCCACCCCCTGAAGTGTCCCCCCCCAGGCACCTCTGTCACTACAGAGTTAGTAGGCAAAATAAAAACTCAGTCTTCCACTGACAGTCCATTGAAGGAAATTGTTTGGATTTGGTCGTTGGGTTTGCTTGTTTTCAAAGGGATGATGTGACTGTTATTGGAAAGATGAGTCAGTGAAATGAGTTTTGCCATTCTGGAGGCGAGGGTTATTGGCTGCTTTTTAAAAAAATGCAATCCTAAGAGGCCTCAGGACAGCCTCTGAACAAAGTTTTGGCTCCACATTCTAACATTATCCTAGAAAAAGACAAATATCCCAAGTAATTTTGTCTGCGTCTGTGTTTAATAGACCTTCCTCTTGCCTCAAGTAAGAGGGCATTTTTTGATCAAAAGCAGGTGAACCATAAATACATGACACTAAACTGTATTATTTCATAGTAAAAGGGTAGGTAAGCAGCAGCATAGTTGAATGTAAGGTAACAGTAACTTTAGCTGATGCATTTTGCTACTTTCAATCTCCATAATACCAGCCATGTGATATGTCAAAACTTACTTTCCCTCCAAACAGCCTTCTGGAATCTGAGAAAAGAAAGCAGTTAAATAGCAAATGAGAGAAATTACTTCTTAAGTGGACATCATTTTTAAACTGCATGCTTTTAGGCTGTTAGGAGAGTGTTTTTCTTGGATCAGAGTTACAACACTGAATGCAGTCATGCTAAAATGGAAATGCCTAGATTTGAAAGTTTAATAACAGAGTAGCTACAGATATTTTCCAACATTTGTGCTCTCTTAATAACCTTACAGGGTTCTTTTTCGCACCTAAGCTCCAAAGTCTCTTCCTCTGCTGGAGAGCCTCATATGGAATGCTGTGTGTGATTTCAGGCTCCTGAGTCCAAAACATACACTGGTACACTGGAGTGAGTTCTGCAGAGCACCACCAAGGTGCCTCAGGTTGCAGTACCAGTTGTATTTTGGAGGTGTGCAGAGGCCCTTTTCATTTACATTATTTTATTATTCTATTCTTTCCCCCTTTTTTTTCCTTCTCTGTTGTCAGTCCATACCATTCTCGTAAGCCTATTCACTTCATCCCACTTTGGCTAATAGGATGTATAGCCCAGGCAGTAATTTGATTTCACCAGATTTCCAGGTGTGGTTTGAAACACTGGTTTTGTACCTTAAAAACTGAGACCTGACCCCTGTGTTGGCAGAAGAGGCCTGGTAAAAGGCCTACAGAAGTTTGCAAAGGTCACTGAGGCTTACTTACTTGGGTTAGCAATTCAGAACCACTTTTTCCTCTCCCCATTACAAACCTTCAGCCAGCATCACTGTCTCCGAGGATCAGCCAAATTGGCTTCCCCAACCCTCCCAAAGTTCCCTTGGTACTGTCTGTCCAATATATTAAAGACACTTTATATAAAAATAGGTCAGAATCAACTTTCTAGAGCATAGAAATTCTCTCCCTTGCCTTTGTTCTCCTTTTCTCGTTCACTCTCCTTAAGAATTCTGCCGCATGCAACTTTCTTTTTCACTCTTACATTTTTCTTTCTAATACTTTACTAAGTTTACTTACTGCTTGATCTCCAAGAACATTTATTTGATCCCACTTTTCATACAAAATCCCTTTTCTTCTAACTATTTCTGGTTTCAGCCTCTTTCTTCACTGCTACCATTAACACTCTTACTCTTTCTTATCTTCTCCTTCTCTGGAAATAAATAACCATCTCTAAAGTCCATTTGCCTACCTTCTCCATCCTCTCATATTTTCTCACCTGTGTCTTCTCTCTTTTGTGCTGCAAACCTTTTTTTTCTTTTACCCAGCTTCTCATCACTCTTATATTCCAGGCTGTTTCTCCACTATCACTTCCCAGTTTGTTTTCCCTGTCATTCACTGTGTCCCTAAATAAATGGCCAAGAGTTTGAGCTTTTTCCTCTTTCATGGAAAAGCATGCAGAGAAAAACATATCTTTTGTCCCACCTATTGGTATTGGTCATTTGACTTAATTCTTTTGCCACCAAAATGCTTCTAAATTGTGAGTGAAGTTGACAAATACTCCTGAAGTTTTTCCTGTTCAGGGAATTCCATTGTGTCTTCACTCCAACTTTATTTCTCCCTTTCTGCCTGCACTGGCCTTCTCAGATAACCAAATGGTATCTGTATCTGTGTCCATAATTTAGAAGCTACTTCTCACCATGTTGTAGGTGGCCAACTTTAAATAGTAATTAATATTATTCAAAGCCTTCCCAAAGGCTCCTGAGTAAACTACACAGTACCCCCCTTGCAAAAATACAGTAACAACATCTTGAGAAGTGCTCTCTCTAGACAGAAGATGCAAACACCTATCTCCCTGTTCCACTCCAAGACAAGACAAACATGGCACTTCAGCACACCACGCTTTGAGGGAGGGACTGGAACCATCCTCTCTATATAAATCACATTTTTTTTAAACTAGTCAGCTAAATATATTTCCAGAAAACCTCCTCAGAAAATGAAAGGACACCAGGAAAATAAGGATTTAAAATCTGTGCCTTGTTTCCCATTCCAAGGTTAATTTTTTGATTCTCTAAAACCACAGACAGATGACAAGAAACACAGAATATTGAGAGAGTGCACTAATCTTGTGCAAACCTCTCACACCCACATACTCTCCCTTTTCTGGGTCTGGCTGACTCATACAAGTCAACTTCAGGGAAAAAAATTACTTAAAAAAGTATACCACCCCAGCAACTAATATCCCCTGGATGTAGAGAAAGTGCTTCTCTGATCTCACCTTGCTAGGACAGCCAAAACAGCACTTGCAGGTACAAATGCAGAACCAGGGACAGAAAGCCTTGGTCAATAGCTGATCTCTTTTCCTCAGATGTATTTGTTGTAAGATAGCACTCAGGGTTCAGTGATCACAGTAGAATTAGAAGGTGACTCAAGTAAAAGTTCAGGGCAGTTTGTAGACAATCTGCTGTGTACTGTTTTAAGCCAGCTGTCTCTTTCTGGCAAGATCTATGAGAGGTTCCCTCATGCAAGTCTGAATAATTCAGCTGCTGGGTAACTCCATCCAAATTTCTTTCATTCTCTGAAGAAACAAGGCATACCTTTGAACCTGAGGAGTCACTTCCTGTTAGCTTCTACTCAATGGCATAAAAGTCTTGAGATAATATATCTGCACAATAGGGATATAATATATCTGCACAATAGGGATATGTGCACAGAGAGTTCTGGTGGATCACCAAATCCACCCTGAACGCACCAGATCTGGAGCCAGGAACAAGGTATTTGCACCTGCAACATTGCTTCCAAAAGATGGACAAGGCACACTGCAGGTGCTCTGCTTCTGGCACTCAAACTATCACCTCCCCTTGGCATCATGTTGGTCGCTGTGCTCATGTCCAGCTACACAGACCTACGGCAAAGATTGTTAACACAAACAAACAACCAAAACAGCACAGCCCAAACATGCCCTCAGATATACCCCTTGGCAAGCTCTCTTTCTCTGAGTTGAACATTCTGGTAAATCCATTTGTGTGACCTCTGATCTCAAGGAAAATATGAGGATATGTCCAGTAATAGCTAATAGTAATCAGCTACTCAGAGTACCATTTAATTACATTGTGAGAGATTCAGGGGAAACTCTCAGTAAAAGCAGACTTCAATAATATTTAAAGTCTCTTCAAAGACTTTTCTCTAGCAACCAAAATAAACTTTGCAGGGTAGAAAAGACAAACTTTCTTTTTCTTTTGCAGAAAAACACAGTTTTCAATTAAGAGAGTACCACTGTCATACAGACTTGGACATGAAAACAACAAATTGCTTTCCATGTTCATTTCTTAGTAACATCTCCTATTCACCTCTGTGTTTCCCTGCAATAAAGGAGGTAATCAAGTTCCTTCTGTGCAAGAGGGATAAACTGAAATTGTGGATCAGACCATCTTTCCCCTACACGTTCCAAAGTGCTTGCAGAGAACACCAATCAAGAAGGCTAAGACAGGAGGAGTGTATGTCTTGCTGCATTGCACAGCAATGGGTGAAATTCCAGTTCCAGTGAACTCAGTGTTCCAGAGTTTGATGGTACCAAGATGTCAGTTCCAATTTTCTGCTCAAAACTCAATGAGTCCTCATCAACACCACTGTCAGTAAGTATTTACTGGCCAGCACATCTTACAGGCAAATTCATAATAACAAACCCATTACTATGTCACCATTCCTGTCTTACAAATTGTCAGTACCTGACTTAGGCACCTAAATTAGAAAACCAGCCTCCCTAACTCCCTTGGCAGTCAGTGGAAAGGGGAAAGTCATTCCCAAGGACAACTCAGAGTAAGGCACTAATACTCAAGTGTGTTCTCATCCATGAATTGTATAGGAAGATGAAGCTCTTATTTAGATGTCCACATCTGTACCTTTCTTCCCTCTGCTTCTGGTCTGCTGTCTCAAGAAGCCTCTACAATGCCAATAAACCTGACAACCTGTCTGCTCTAAACCACCAGCGCTGAAAAACTATTTTAAAGAGGAAAGACTATTTCACAGTTCAAATCAAGACTGTTGTCAGTACTGGTGCTACCAGTCATGTCTTCAGCAGCTCTCCTGCAGACCCAGCAAAGCTTAAGGTCTGATATATCCCCAAACCTTTCTCTCTGCAGTAAGAGAATCACTGGAGAGCCTTGACCATGCTCTATGTAATCAACATGGTGTGGCTGAGCTTAATGTGGACTCATGCATTCCTGCTAACTCATCTCCCATTTATACCCCAAATGGATTGCTTTCCTTAAACATTCACACAGGACAAGAAAAAGACATATTAGAAAAAACAGAGTTTATATTAAAATCATGTATGACTTAGCTAGTGGACAACTGTATGCAATTAATTATTTGTTAAATCTTAAGAACAACATTTGCTATATTTTAGGCAAATAACTCTATCAAGTAGACTTATCACTGGGAGAGTCTGGACTACAAAATCAATATGGGAGATTATGAACAGAAGCATTGCTTGAAAAAATATAAAGGGGGCATAGAAATTTTGGTGGCCTTTTTTTTTTTCTCCAGTTGGGAGAAATTTTCCTTCATAAAAGCTCTGAAGGAGAAAAAACCGCAATGCTGCCCCATTTTAGAAATTCCTGGGAACCAAATCCACTATTTTACCTATGATTCCGTAGAATAATTAAGAAAAAGCTAGAAGGACTGTAAACTACATTTGCTCTAAAGCAACTGGAGAGTATCTATTTTGTCTGCAAGACAGAAGATAGTTCTCTGTTTAGGAGACAGTTTTCTAGAGAGGTAAAGCATCATTTTCCTGATACTTTCCTGAAAGGAAAATTGGAGAACAGGATTTATGTGTGAAATAAGAATGATAAAATGTTGTGAAATTCAGGTTGGGAGTATATCAGATAGTCAAGGCAAAACAAAAAAACAATCAGAACTATTTTACAAACCACAAGAATAGAAATCAAAGGAACTCAGGTAAAGTTAAAATGAGGAAGCACATTAAAATACTCTGTGATAGTCTTCCAGCAAACATGATGAAGGAAACAAAATTTCAGCTGCAACTTAATTTGCCACAACCAACCTTATCAATACATCACTGACCACAAGAGAAGAGAACATTTTCCTTTTAATTATACGGTCATCATAAACAACTTTGCATTTCATCAAATCTCTAGAAGAAGATACACTTGGCAAGTCTGCATTAAATGGCACTCTGCAAATCAGCATTCTTCATTACTTCGTTATTTCTTATTCTTCAGATAGTGAGGCTGCTTGCAGTTTTGTAGGAATGACTAAACTCAGAGTAAGAGTTTTTACATATGTAAATCTCCAAAGTCCAGGAGATCACATAATAGCACTGATGCAAAAAAGAAGAGGCAGGTGGGATAAAAAAACACTGTATTTCCAACCAGTGTAATGCATGTAAGCATTTAAAAATATTCGAAGGGCAGGACCATCTCTGCATTTGAGCATTCCCATGGTGCAAAGCTTGGGGTGAAGGAGGAATCCATAAACTCAGGGAATGCAGCCCCATAAAGTGAATAATACCTATTCCCACCAAGTAGGATGTCTTGGCATTGCACCCCAAACACTTCTGGATGCTGTACCAAAGTTGTAGGTAGGTACTGCAGCTCTGAGAAGCTTTGAGCTATACCTGAAACCAGGCAGAGATTGACCTCAGGGCCGCAGAATGAGAGAAACTCAGAGGCAGAGGACTCTGAACATTCCCTTTACAGTTAGAGAACAACCCATCCATATCTTTAACATGTCTGTCTTCAGTGTCGATAAAATGCACCCAAGAAGTGCCCCTTCCTCCACACTGACCATAAGGAAACTTAGAGTTCTTGCCTGGTGAATAGAATATGCACAGCATTGCCACAGGAACCCCTATCGAATGCCCATGGAGCTATGACCTTCACAGGCATCAGCTGTTCCTATTCATTATTCAAAGGAACTGCCCACTGTCTGCCAGATTCAGGAGCTATGTTAGTTTTTAGAGAGGCTTTTGGGCAGAGAATCTACAAGAAACAGAACTTTTTTCAGGAAGAGTGGGAGGATAAGTATACATTTAAAATAGTAACAAATGAGGAAATGAGTCTCATATGTCATGCTAGCTGTGAACTCAGGCATTGAAGAAGTCTAAAAAAAGCAACCTCTCTTCCTAACAATGAAAATAGTCTCAAAAGCACTTTGAAATCACAAATCCAGATATAACAAACACTAAGAAGTATGGAGTTGTCTTATACACTCAATTGAATGGATCAGAACTTGTTTAGACCTTTTGCAGTACAGGAATTAATCTAAAAACTTCAGAAATGAAACAGAGCTTTTACGTGTTTTCTTACAGAATTCCAACAGAAAATAAAATAATTATTCTATTTTATAATTTTTAAAGGACAAAGTATGGACAAAGTAACAAAGCATAGAAAGATATAAAAATGCTATGGACAGATGTATTACATCATCTCAGAATATTGTCTGAGGGTGACAGAATGGACCCATAAATAATGTTTCAAAACCTTCCATGGCAAATGACTTCAGTCAGTTGTTGTAAAGTGAAGAAAATGTTACAGCTGAAAGATGATACAGTGGAGATGGAAACCATATAAAGAGATATTAAGCTGAAAGCCAGGTTAAATAGTTTAGCCCATTAATTTATATATATATATATATATATATATATATATATAAAATAAGGACTGCCTAACATATGAAACTAAAAGCTTTATTTTGCTCTCCAGCCATATTTATGCATGCTTCCATCCTCCAAAGAAGAAGACCACCAAGTACAGGAAGGCCTTGTGGACTCCTCATAGGGTCCAGTTATGCACCCATTGCCCTCTCAGTTGTAATTTATCTTACTGCAAATCATCTGACTGCTGTTCCACAAATCAGCTAGTCATTTTAAGTCCCCTTTAAAGTTAGTGAGAAAACAGACATTTTTTGGGTGTATCCTGTTATACAAACAGTCGGGTGGCAAATGTTGGGATACAAATAGGAAGCAGTTCATGAAAGATTTGATAACATGTGGGTAAATTACTTAAAAATGCTTATTAATATTATTAACGCCCTTCTCAGAACTTGTTCATCTGAAGTATCAGGTGAGTAGGCATCAGAAGTAAAGGGTGAAAACTCCTGCTCAAGGGGGTTGCAAGTTAGAGGCATCTCAGTTATGGCTGGAGCAGTGAACAACCTCAACGAGAAATGAAAACTGCTGTTACAGCTAATGACCTGGCTCGATATGTTTTGGAGAAGTGCTCCTTCACACTAAGGAGATATTGCTTTGAAATGCATGGGAACCCAGTGCATACAAACCAGGCACACACATTTCTCTGAGTGGGAAAAAAGGTAACTGCACTCAAGTGATGAAGTAATACAAATGCACATATACTTATGAAATCATGACATAGTCAGACCCTGAAAAAAAAGGTAGTAACATGAAGCTGAGACAATATTAGGAATGTAAAGAAATTCACATGGTACTACCAGGAGAAACCAGCTGAAATATTTAATCAAAGGCTCCACAGAGCATGGGTGGGATACACATGGTGCCCCCAGGAAAGGATCACAGGGCTCTGCTTCGATCAAGCCAGAAGATGGGTTACACTCTGTAGGAAGTCTGAGTCAGACAATGCTGTGAAAGTCTCACGCCTCAGTGCTTGAGACCAGGAGGTCTGTGCAATGTCATCAGCAACCACTGTAACTCTTCTTGGCATAGCCATGCAAACAATGACCAGACCCTTTGATTTCAAAATTGGTATTTTTCAAATGTAACAAAGACCCTCTGTGGGAATAACTATGTCCATGATTGCTGTGCTGTGGCACACTGTTTTGAGTTATTGACTGCATAAACCCATAGGAATATATATATTTATGTGTGTGTGTGTGTATTTTTAAAGAGATGCTACTTCTCAAAGTAGCATAATGGTTCCGCAGAGTTCATTTTAGTGTTCCACATGGAAAATAAATTCACTTTTCAGGGTATGGAAAAGACTAAGCAAAAGAGTGAAAAATAAAAAAGACTCCAGTGATTTAACTGTGGGGTGATAGCTACAACCCTGAAATTAGTCTACCTAAAAAGGTAAGGGATATAATCCCATACAGTTTTACCACAGTTCTATTGGTGTACCAAAGCCTTTGTCTGCACCACAACTTTCATGACTGGAGTTTTGCCATACAGACCAAAATATGTGTGCCATTGCCAACATAGTGATGGAGAAATCATAGAGACCATCTGGTGTAGAGGAGCAAGGAAAAGATGCTTACCTTGTGAACAAGATTTTTCCTTCCAAGTATTTCAGGGAAGGTGCCGTACATAGCCTTCATATTTGCCTTTTAAAGCAGATCAGAAATCAGTATCTCCGAAAGACTGCTCTTACTTAATATTTTTCTACTTAAAAAACTCGCTGAAATAATTTTCAGTTGATTGATGCTGTTTTGTGGAAAATGACAGTAGATTTTCTCATACTTAGAGGATTAATTTAGTTTTCCTGCTTTCTGCACTGACGACTGCTTGATGTCCCGTTAGCAGGTTATCAGAAAACATTCACTTGCTGTTGTCCATTCTGACAATGTGCTGTCCACTTCTATCTCGTCAAGTCAGGGCGGACACAAAGGTGAGTCAGTAACACCATTAACTGGTAGTTTGCCCACCCATGGTAAGTACCAGAACAAAAATGTAGGAGTGTTTTATTTCTCTCAAATATATGAATACACTGGTACTAAATTAGGGACCTATGCTTCAATTTGGCTTTTGTTACCCAGGGTGGATGGAATTTAACCTATGGTATTTTAGGGAAAAGAAATCACAAAACTGTCTCTACACACACAGCTCCAAATAAACAAGTTAGTAGATATGTATTCACATCAGCAGGGAAATTATTCCCTCTTCTTTTTTATGCTTGTGTATGACAAAATAAAAATAAGAGTTTTAGGGCAGCAGGGTCTGAGACATTTGAAAAGGGTGTATAAACGGTGTTTAAATTTAGAACAGGGCAGACTAGCCATTACCAAACAGTGGTTAATCTAGTGAAACTCTGCCACTGACAGTATTTGGCTTGAGATAGAAAGCTGAAAAGTCATGTAATGGACAAGTCTTAATAGTGTATCTCCAGAGGAAGTGTCTTCCTGACCCTAAATAGGAAGTGGCTGACTTTCATCCTGGAACATGAAGTTTTATAACCTTTTGCATGTTATTTCTATTTAAGGTAGCAGCAGAAATTCTTATTCAACTCCTGCTAAAACATTTTCTTGAGTAATGAGTTCTGAAAGTCTGTGTGCTTTTTGGAGAGACAACATTTAATCAGTTTGAGGGGTATTGCCATTTTAACCTCGCCGGGAACTCCCTTGAGCTCATTCTTTTGCAGAACCTAAGGAAAATTTTGCTTATACCTACTGTATCATTCCTTGTTTGTTCCTTCACAGCATCTAATAGCCTGACCTTTCTGTCTCTGCCTCACACGGCAGCCTATTTTTGTTGCTTCCTCTAAACTTTTTTCTGCTGTATTCTTATTTCAGAGAGGATCAGAGTTCAACACAGTGACTGCAGCTATACTACCTTCCAACATGGTTTTCTAAAATGCCTCTGGACATAGTCTCGCTTTCCACTAATGTAAGACTCTTTGGCAGGCTGTCTAAAAGCAATAAAAATGTGCCTGGAAAAGTGAAAAAGTGCTCTAAAAGGTGCGTGCAACAGTTCACAACCTTAGCCTTGCAGGTATTTGAGGGTTACTCTCATGGTATGCACAAATCTATCCCACAAGAGGCACCAATTGATTCTGCAGCAACGTAGTATATCTTAAAAGGGTCCACACTAGCCTTTAGCATTCCCAACATAGTCCCACATCTTTTAGACACATAACTTGCATCAAATGACCCTGCGGTATGAAATGTTAAAAGACCTAATACTAGAATAAACATAAATTCTTGAGCTATTGCACATTAAAATTCTTTATCAGGAATATGGAAATTCTTCCTCCACTGAAAGCAAATTCCTTTAGCGAGGCTCACAACCCTGAGCACAGGACCTAAAATCTCAACCATGCAATGATTTGTAGGAGGATGTGAGGCTAGAGAAGCCTGATTACTTCTCATAAAAATCCTTGAAGAAATAAAATGTCATTGCTGAAAATATAAATATGCACTAAAAATTTGGAACAAAACTTTAGATAGGCAAAATAATCTTATCCTTTGTGCTGAGACAGATCAGTCTAGACTGCTTTTCTTATGCTGCAGCCAAAGTGTTCTCCCTATAGCAGTCAGTTACACCCTTCAGTGGGCTCTCTGTCCAGGCACCCAAAAACATCTAAGGGAAGAGCTCTGTAAAAGCATATGTTCTGTTGGGCAAAAGCTGTTGGAACTGTGTCACCAGAAAAAGGTAATTTTTTTCAGGTACCTTGGGTTGTAGCAGTTAACAAACATGTCATTGTGCTAGCAGCAGAAATAAATTAAAAACAGTAATCTTAAGTGGAACTAGTGAAAGTCCCAGAGGAGCTGAATCCCTACAGACATACAGGACACAACAAAAGAAGATTTATACATTTCATCATTCTTTATCTTCAGTCAGTAAGTGCCAAGTGGAAAGGGAGATTGTAAGAGACTTTTATGTCTACACCAGACAATTTGAGCAGATTTGTCTGCTACCTGTTTTCACTTAAAAGTCAGAAGGAAGTCAAAAACAGAATTGAAAAAAAAATGAGGTGGGTTGTACCACACTGAAAATAAAAAAATAAGAGTATTTCCTAAACCAAAGGTATGAAAAATCATACAAAATTGGAAGGATCTGTGACTGATCTAAAAAAAAAAGACTCAATATCTTGGGAAAAGAAGAGAAAGAGTTAACTAAATCTTTAATGACCGGCCACACTGTGACTAGAATCTAAAACTGGGAAAAAATCACATAAATCACATGCTTTTTACCAGGAAACCCCAAGTTAGCATTTCCCCAGACATCTCAAATTTTGCCTCAAACAAATTGCTCACACTAGAATAAATGTTTCTGTAGTAAGGACAAGGCTTTACTACCCTCAGCAAGATGAAAATCCAAAACACTACATGAAAAGAGGTCTGAAGCAAACTTTTTTCATTTTGAGAGTAACATTCATGCTTCATTCACTTCAGTTACTGGGATGAAGAACAGACATATACTTAAAAGATGATGAAAGATGAAGAAGGGGAAGAGAATCACCTAAGAAGCATTGTAATATGAAGTTCCTATACTTTTGAAATGTCCCTATTTTAATAAATGGCCAGAATACTGAAGTATTTAGCAGAGAAAGAAAATATTCATAATGAAAATGTGCACAAGATAATTGCTGTTTATTATGAATTTGACACCTATTTCCCAGACAAAACTGTCAAATCATGGCTTTGCCCACAAGAGAGCTCCACTTCATCCTGGGTTTCATCTTTCTGAGGGAGAATCTGATCTGCAAACACAGACAGCTATTTTTTGCACAATCCATGGTGAGACAGTGGTGGAACTTCCCAGCACACCCAGCACAGAGCTTAAATGATGTCCACTGAGGCATGCTGGCTAGTCCAAGTCCCTGGAACTCTTCTCACTTGCTAGGGCCTTTGGAGTGGTGCTCATCTATCCTGGAACAAATGGGGAGTGATTCCTACAAGACCAAAGATGATGAAGAAAAAATATATTTTGCTCTTTCTACACCATCAGCAAAATTTCAGGCTGTGTGACCCTTGTTTTCAAAGACAGGTCCTTCCAAGAATTGCAAGGCTGCTATCATTTGGAAGGTGAACATACAAGAAATCTGCTTGAGTTACCATCTCTGAACATGCCCATTGCTTGGATTCAAAGAACACTAGAATGAAAAACCATCACATACAAGCTCAGACTATTTATTTATATTTCTTTTTGTTTATTATTCTTAATACTTTATTTGTAAGCACTTGTCAGCTGTTTGTTTGTAGGAACATGCAAAAATAAAGAGAAGCTGCTCACTTCTACAGTCAGTAGACTCTTCTAGTTTGCAAAGTATCTGCAGTAGTATTTAGAATCAGCCACATATAAGGTTTAACTACCTACTGTCTCTACTTGAAGTGCATGGAAAGATTACAGTCTGCTTGGGAGAAAATTAAAGCAGAATGAAATAGTTTTCAGCGTTAAAACAAAATCAGCTAGAACCAAAGAGATGCTTCAAGGTAAACAAAAGGATTTCACTTCATTAAGCAATTTTTCCTAGCAGGAACTTAAGACCATATCAGGTACTTATGTTTTCTGCGCATGCCTCACATACCTTAGTGTTCATCATCAACTGTATCAACATACAGAACAGGACAAAACCCTGGCTAGGCCCTTTGATTTCAAGGGGTAGTTTTTCCCTACAAACTAACACAACACAATTTCATTTCTTTGTAGCCTATTCTTTGTTACAATTCTTTTGCACAGACAAAATATAAAAGCACACGTAGATGAAAAGACATGGTAGGTCAGGCTAAAGAGCACAAAAAAAGCCTGGTACTCTGTCTCCAGCAATGGCCAACAGCAATGCAATGGGCAGCTGCACAGTAATGCTTCCTAACAATATTTTCACATCCTTTAGCAATTTGTGTCTCCAAGACTCTTAAGTCAAAGGTGGTGTCTCTGTTTTGAATAGCCTTCCATGGCATATGTTATTTCTGTTTTTCATCCTGCCCTGTTCCAAACTTTTCTCAACCAATGCAATTGCATTAGCCAAGTGACTGGGTAAATATTTCAGTTTGCCCAAAAGTTCTGTGTACATTAGCCAATACCATTCTTACCAAAAGAGCAGAGACCACACAAAAGCAAGATATGTTTCTCTGGGGACTAAAACAAATTCACTTACAACACATGACAATTAAAAAGGAGGAAACTACAATTCCAACAACAGTTAGGACAGCTTCTACTGCTTGTAGCACTGAGCTGCCTTTGCTATTTCCTGTCACAGGAACCAATTGCCAGTTGCTTGACACTGCTAGCATCTCTGAATCACCTCATCATCCATGACTTGAGCTTTCTACTGCACAGAACTTCAGAAGTCAAGACTGTTTTTTGTGCTCATCCTGGTTTGAAGATTTTTCAATGGCTCCACTATTCTGAAGCTAGTGAAGTATACTTGATTTCTGCTGTCACGGAGTTTTTAGGTGTGAACAGCATTTGTCTTAACACACAGATGATGCTTTTGCATCATCTGGATATTTCATCTGGAAGAAAAATTCTTGAAATAAATATGAGATGAACTGACTTTCTCCAAACCACCATGAAGAAGTTAAATTCTTCTGGGAAACCACAAAGAATGTTGGCGACATGCTAAATATTCAGACCTTGTGGGAAAAAAACCAACCATAAAAACAACCAAAATCCAAACTAAACCAAAACAAAAACACCCCAGGAAAATCTGAATGAAGATATTAATCAGTATTCCCTGAGCACATTGAACACAGGTTGTTATCTTGCCAGACAAGGACTTGCACTGTGAGGTCTTTTATTGAACAAGCTTGAAATACACCCTTATGTGAAAAGGCTGATGAAAACTTTTTTCAATTTCTTTGTTTTCAAGCACAACATGAGTCCAGTATTTCAAAGGGCTGGGGCGGGAGGGGAAGGGGGGAAGTAAGGAAAAAAAGAGTCACAGCAGAAACCCCAAACCCAGCATTTCAGGATGAGATAGTGGAAATCTTGTGCTTCTTAAAACTCCTCAAGATAGGGGCATAGCTGCTCAAATGAGACAGACAACTGCCTTACTGCTCAATTAGGACCTCAGTTAGGTCAAAAGTCCTAAGCACAGTCAGTCCATACTAAACTCTGCCAGGTTTCACCAAAAGAAAGGTGATCTTACAGAAAATTTGTATCTGACTCTCAGTGACCAACAGATGAAAGCTACTATTTATCCAGAAAGCAAATCTCCTGGAAAAATCTAAACCTGAGTATGAAATTCCTGAATATTCAAGAAGCAAAAAGCTCCTAAATAAATGTGGACTGGTAACCTATCTACTTGAATTCTGCACCGGAATTTTTTAAGCCTTTCTGTTTCCATACAAAGGATCTTTTAATGTCTAACTTTTCACCATGGTTTGAAAAGAAAGGCTACAAAAGTATTTCAATTCAACTGCAAGCAGAAGCACAAATTCAAAGTATACTTCTGGCAAACATTTTGATTACAGTGAGGGCTGGCTGATTATTCAGTTTTATATGTCACAGGCCAACTGTTAACTAGGAGATCACTAAAGACAGTTTAGAAATATCTCTGCTCACAAAGCCAAAACAAATATCAGGGTTTTCTGAAAGAGACAAGGCCAGTAAATATTGCTTTGTTGGGTCTACAACCACTGTTTTAAATATCACTTCAAGGCCATAAATAATATGAAAACATAGCTTTAATGATGGGGAAATCACAGCAACTAGTAGTTGATGTCAGCAAATAAAGATTTGCAAGGTACAAAACGATCAGATGCAAAAATCCCAAGGTGACCATAACTGCTAGGAATTTTTCACTGTTGGCATTTCAGTTTTTTGACATGAGTTTGAAAAGTAATATTATAACAAGTAGGTTTGCACCATATATTTTTTTCCATTTTAACAAAGTAAAATAAATTAATTTGAGTTCTAAATCATGTATTTCCTCTTTTTGTTTATATAATCCCTGTCTCTGTTTTGCTTTTCCTGTTGGCAAATAAACATACCAGAAAAACAAATGCCATACAATTAGGCTGCTTTGTCAGCTGGGCTCCAGTGAATGTTTCTGAAGCCTAAATTGCAGCACTAAATTTGAAAATTTTTGACGTAATTATTTTTTATTTTGAGTTTGGTTTGATTTGGTTTAGCACCTGAAATTTTAAGTGCACAATGCCATACTTATTCTTGTTAACCAGCACCCAGTTCTGCAAGCAATCCCATTGAAATCAGTGGAATTTCTTCCAGAAAATGAAATAAATGAGGGGAAAATGGCAAATTCCAGCTGACCTCTGAATTTAACAAGCTGCAATTTCCCTCAACTTCCTGATTCTGTGTTAGAGTTACTTCTGTAATGCACGAGTTGAAAGGTTGAATTTTGTTGCCTCTGATGGGATTAGTATTTTTATCCATTTAATCCTCCCATTCATTTTGGTACCATCATTCTAAAATTTCACCTGGTTTAATCCTGTCATAGAATGATTTACTTCATCATCCATGTCCTGAAAAGCAAGTAAAGAAAACAATGAGTTGCAGATTTGTGTCTTTTTGCTGTGTCCATCAGCATTTTGAGAAGAGCATGGTAAAATATATATTATGCTACTAATTCTATGACAAGTGTAAAAAAACAGTTATAGACATGAGAAAAATTTTATTACATGCCATTGCTCAATGTGTTTTCAGTTCTACCAATTTACTAAATTGTGTAAAAACACAGCTGATTGTATCAATTAAATCTCAGATTCCTTTTCCCCTACAAACACATATTTTACCATTGAAGTGAATCATGCCTAGCATTAAAGAGTTCTCATGAAACTTTCATTTTGATACATCATTTGGATATTAAGGTGGTATTTACAGCTCAAAACCTTTCATACAAATCAAAAACCAGCAAATAATTTGTACTGATTAGCAGCCTCTTTAAGAGCAATCTGGACAAAAATGAGTGCTATGCAGCTCAGGTGAAGATGCTGTATGCCTGAGATGGTATAGAGGAATCAGTAACTTTTGGGACTATAAGGTTTTCTGCAATTATTTTACCAAACCATAAAAATTAAACTTCATTCACCCTAGAAAGCTGTTACCATGCTATAGCTTGTTTATTTTAGGGGAGTTATGTTTATTCATTTGTTACTTGTTTTAGAAAAAATCACTTGTCTGTGTTTCTTTAATTGCTGCATATTATACTGATGCTACTTGTCTGGTAGAAGACAGCAGTGCTAATGAACCCATGGCTTTCATTCTACAGTCCAAACTGCTCTCCTTGGGGCTTGTGAGACCATGGTAAATGTTCCCATTAGTGTTTTCAAATGAAGTCTGGATGACAGACCTTTTTGTTGGTGGTACACAAGACACTGTAAAATTTGACTGTGAGTCTGCTGATCTGTATTTGGCAACCACTGCCCTTATACCATCAGGAAGCCCCATGTGACAGCAGCAGAGCTGCCACTACCAAGACAGGTCACCCTTCTCCCTTCTGCCAGAGGTGCTACAGGTAGTTAAAAATTCAGCTGCATTGCAAAAACAGGTCATTCACTATGGAGGTAGATGCTGTTTGTAAGAAACTTGCTGAACTCTCCAACTTAAGCCATATTATTTTAACTTTAGAACTGGAGATTTTCCTCATTTCATTATAGAATGGTTCACAGAATAGTTTGGTTTCAAAGGGACCCTTAAAGCTCATCTAATCCATCCCCCTGCAATGAGCAGGGACATCTTCAACTTGATCAGGCTGCTCAGAGCCCCATCCTATCTGGCCTTGAACGTTTCCAGGAATGGAGTATCTTGCAAGGATGGACAGAATTGGAGAACTGGATCAAGTATGTACATTTGAAAACTAGCATGAGTTGCTCAATTCTGATCCCAGCATCATATTGCTACATATTTTGATGAGTAAATACAACTTAATGCAAACCTGAAACAATGACTGAAAAAATGAGAGCCATAGAAGGGGGGCATTGCTATACTGTCACAACTATATCTTATGAGGGTACTCTGCAATACATTTTTGTATTTCTCTCCTCACGTCTCCTCTACAGTGGTTAGCTACAATATCAATTTCATAAATGTTCATCATTATCACTTGGATGTGTATCTGGTACATTACTGTAAAAAATGCTGTCTCTATGAGTCCTTCTGGGAAGTTCTGCAATGGATGAAAGCAAGAGCATTTGGTCAAGTCATTGAGAAGTGCCTGAGAACTGTAAGGGCAATCCACACCTGTAAATAATTCCAATCTAGTTTAGTTTTGGTTTACAAAAATCCATTTATTTACAAGCCCCTAAAAAGAAACAAAGAGATCACTATATTGATTCCCCAATGCCTTCCACCCACTTTTACTATTATTCAGAATGATTTCCAGGAGACTTTAATTGGTTCTCCAGAAGAAAATGGAATTTTATATGCACTTATTCATACATCTATGACCTAAAAAGGAAGGAAGCAGATGAAGGACTGTGTGACGCAATGCAAACGTACACATCACCAGGATCAGCATTTGGATGGGGAGAAGAGCCCTGATCACTCTCGTCTGTCCCAGCTGTATGTCTGCACCCATACATGAAAAACATTGCACAGACGTCTTCATTTCACATGCAAGGGATGCAAGGGGGCAGCACCACTGGGAAGGTAGGAGAAGGCATGAAGGATGCTCTCTCCCAGGGCAGTGGGGCACATACAATTGGTGCTGCATGCATTGATTCTAAACTGTACAGTCTGACACAAAGCCAGGATCTGTGGCTGCCTACAATGGTGCCCATGGGCACTGCTGCCTCTGCTGTTCTTGGCCCCGCCACCAATGAGTGATGGCTGACATAAGCAACTGTGGAAACCCTTTGCTGTATTTCACCGAAACTGCTGGCTGATTCTGGAAACCCATTCTGAAACTGGTAGGAAAATCAGTGATCTTCTAACAGCTGCAATTGGCAAAAATTTCCAGTTTATGCCCCTGGATGGTACAACCCACAAATGCTGTGCAGTGGCATTTGTTCAGCCCTGACTCATAGACAGACGAATGCCACCGAATGAATCACCAGCAGCATTTTCCGCAGTATCTAACGAGGTAGCTCATCCAAATATTGATCAGGCCCGTGTCTCTCTAGTTTCTCAGATCTGAGATACCATAGCCTGGGATGTTATTCACCACTGAAATTATGAATTTTGGAGAGGGGGCCTGTAGCGAGCAACAAGGAGATGGCAAAACATTGTTTAGTGCCTTCTTTGTTGAGAGGAGTTACCTTCTGCCTGCTGTGAAGCTATAAAAAATGATATGAACACTGCAGAAACACAAGAGAAATAGTAACTTATTAACTTAATAACAGAGAACTTTAAGGCAAATTAACAAAACCACTTTATAAAACATTGTTTGGTCCACTGCTGCAGAAGGTCATTTAGCCAAACACCGTAGTTAAAAAAATTTCAGTCCATAACGGCTGAAAGGACAAACATTAAGCAAAGGATAATCATGAATTAGCATTCAGGACACCAGCTGAACATTGCAGGTGTTGAGGGAAGATAGTTGCTCCTGGCACAAAAAGGTGCATTTCTTCCCCTTTCCTCTCAGAAGCTGGACACTATGTGCTTGGGCAGCAGGCAGGGGATACCTCAGGTGCCCACAGTCTCACATGCACACTTGGGGCTCTGCTCAGCCTCAGTTCTTTGACTTTCACTGCATTAATGGCTGTACTGAAAAGAGGCTGCCTTTCCTACTCTACACTCTATGCAGCAAGGGCCCAGCCTGGGCAAGCCCCAGTCCCAGAACCATGACTTGAGTTCCATGCTACAGGAATTACCACAGCAGAAACCACACAAACCAATGGAGGAGAAGCCTTACAAGAAGCAGTGCGTCAGTGACTCGACCTGAGCTGACTTTGGTGCCCAGTAACTCCATGGAACACACCTCCTCTCCTGTCCTGAGTGACCAACATAACTGAGGGAGACCAAAGTCATGGAATAAATTTACTCAAAGGACATTTTGTGGCCATTTCATGGACATTTTATGGATGTTTTACAGGGGTGGTCCATTGACTAAAGGAGTGACATCTGTGTATTATATTAAAGAATGACAAGAAGGGTAGTGGTTAAAGTTGTGTGGAATAGTGTGGGACCTGGGCACGATGTAAACGGTACAGAATAAGGGGTGGAGTGCATCGGGCTTGGCTGGGGCAGCGTTAACTTTCTTCACAGTGGCCGGTGTGGGGCTGCCTTTGGGGTTTGTGCTGAACACAGGGTAGGTTAGTATAGAGATGTTCTCATTATAGCTGAGCAAAGCAAGCCGAGATCCCAGGCCTCAGCACCAGGGCTAAAAAGTCAACGCCCAGGTGCAGCCCTGACCCCTGGCCCCAAACCAGACCCCAGACCAGACCCCATACCCACAGACCAGCCCTGTTGCCCTCCCCAGGCCCCGCCCCCACATTGGTCACG